>CM038681.1:174764442-175175243 GCA_021605205.1 Aegilops longissima | reverse complement strand
GGCCCGCTCCGCCGCCGCTTCCTCCGGGCCGCCTCGGCTTTCCTCCTTCCCGGAAGCCACGCCATCGCGGCTGACGGCCGGACCGATCCGACAGGAACCGACGTTGAGCCCGCCCCCAAATTTCGTCTAAGTTTTTATCTCGATGATTAATTGTGGCATTTTCAACGATCATAACTTTGCACCTGTAGCTCCGCTTCATGCGTGTAATATGTCAAAATGTTCGCCTCAAGAGTAGATCATTTCATCTCATTGCATCATTTTATTTGAGCTCATCTTGATGCCCTAAATGCTGTTGGAAGAGGGCTATGTGATGTTAGTTTCGCTTTCAATGTAACTTGCACTTTTGTTATTTTTGCATGATTGATGTGTGCACCCTATGAATTTGAGTCCTACATGTGTTTTGTAATATGCCATGCCATCTTTCCAGGGGTGTATGCCATGTATTTTTGTGATCTATGTGGTGACTAGCACAAGCATGCAAAGTAGGCTTCCTGATGTTGCTGATTTCAGCCCTGCTTTGTCGATATTTTGATGCCATGTTAACTTGATGCTACCGAGAGATCCATGCATATTTTGAGATACTTCAGTAAGGATGTTTTGAACATATGGTTATGCTCTCATCCATCCATGCCTTTGTTTGCAATTATGGAGTGCCATAGCTTGAGTCAATCGAGCTCTACTTTTGCTATAAAATGTTTCCTCGCAGATTGTTTACATGTTATTCAATTTTGCCAAGGTTGTTGTGGTTGATCCATGTATGCTATGATGTTGTTCTTGCCATGTATGTCTTCTATGCCATGTCTTCTTGATGTATGTATGCTTAGTTTATCATGAAAGGCTCTGAGTGAGTGCTTTGAGCTCTTAAACATGCCTACTTGTTATCTGTTTTGACATGCCCTTGTGAATCTGTTAACTAAACTTCTATATTGACATGGGTGTTACTATATTTTCTGATCCTTTTGGCTTATGGTCAGTAAGGGACTTTTGTTCTATGCTTTGAGTAGATTCATGCCATGCCATGTTTTGCTATTATAAGTTCCTGTAGCATGTTGTTTTCTTGCTCAGCCTTGTCCAAATGATATTTTTTGCACTTTGCCATGCTTGTTTGGACCTGTTATGATGTGATTTAGCCGTAGCTTAGTGTTCATCTTTTGTCAAGCATCTTGAGTAGATCACGCCATATGCTTTGTTGGTACGTTTGGTGCAGTAGCTTAATTTCTTGTTGCTTGCTAAGTGGATCATGCTGTTAATGGCGATTTGTGCCATTCTTGTTTTGCTTGTCATTTGCAAACCGTGCATCCGATTCCGTGATCTTTATATCGATTTCAACCAAATCATCTCATCTTTCCAGCGCATACTTGGTTTGCTGTTGATGCCTGGTTCATCATTTTCCTTCCGAGCGCCAGATACGCATTGCATATCACATCTCGCATATCATGCCATTATTGCATCATGTTGCTTGTGCATTGCACCGTGATTTATTGTGGTTCCTTTGTTTGTGTTCTTGCTTTGGGTAGAGCCGGAGACGAGTACGTGAACGAGGAACCTGTTGAGAACGCTTACGAGGATCAAGCTTTCACAACTCGAGAACATTGCGCAAGATGACCATACCTCAAATCACTTCTATCTTTGCTATGCTAGATTCTCGCCTTTGCTATGCCTATGCTACGATGCCTATCACTTGCTTATCATGCCACCCATATTGCCATGTCAGCCCCTAACCATCCTTTCCTAGCAAACCGCTGATTGGCTATGTTACCGCTTGCTCATTCCTCTTATAGCTGCCTAGTTGCGTGAAGATGAAGTTTGTTCCTTGTTGAACATGGAGATGTTGTTCTTATTGGAACATGTTTACTTGTTGGGATATCACAATATATATCTGCTATAATTAATGCATCTATATACTTGGTAAAGGGTGGAAGCTCGCCTTATGCCCGGTGTTTTGTTCCACTCTTGCCACCCTAGTTTCATACCGTGTTATGTTCCTTGATTTCTGCCTTACACGGTTGGGTGATTTATGGGACCCCTTGACAGTTCGCTTTGAATAAGACTCCTCCAAGAAGGCCCAACTTTGGTTTTACCATTTGCCACCTAAGCCTTTTTCCCCGGTTTTCGCGAGCCCGAGGGTCATCTTTATTTAAACCCCCGACCAGTGCTCTTCGAAAGTGGTCCGAATCGAGCTGACTGGGCCACCACGGGAAACTCGAGGCTTGGTTTTACTCGAGTAGTCTCATCCGGATGTGCCCGAGAACGAGATATGTGCAGCTCCTATCGGGATTTGTCGCACAATCGGGCGGTTTTGCTGGTCTTTTTTATTGCTGTCGAAATGTCTTGTAGTCCGGGATTCCGAGATTGATCGGTCTTCCCGTAGAAGGAATATCCTTCGCTGACCGTGAGAGCTTATAATGGGCTGTTGGGACACCCCGCAGGTATTATCTTTCAAAGCCGTGCCCGCGTTATGAGGCGATGGGAATTTGTTAATGTCCGCTGTAGAAAACCCGGTTGACCTTTATTAAAATACACATCAATCAGCGGTGTAACGTGATGGTCTCTTCGGCGGAGTCCGGAAGTGAACACGGTGTTGGAGTTATGTTCCGACGAAGTAGTTCAGATCACTTCTTGATCGCTACTAGCTTCACGTACTGCGTTTTGCTTCTCTTCTCGCCTCTTATGCAATGTAGCCACCATATATGCTAGTCGCTTGCTGCAGCTCCACCTTACAACTCTGTCCTTCCTATAAGCTTAAATAGTCTTGATCTCGCTGGGTGAGATTGCTGAGTCCCCGTGACTCACTGATTCTACCAAAACAGTTGCTAGTGCCGACGATGCCAAGCAGGTGACGCAACCGAGCTCAAGTGGAGTTCGACGAGGAACGTGGTCGTTATTATGTGTCTTTTCCCGATGATCAGAGTGGAGCCCAGCTTGGGACGATCGGGATCCGTGTAGCATTTGGGGTATCTTCTTTATTTTGGTTCGTAGTCGGACCTTGAGTGTAATCTAATGATGGATGTTTATTTATGTATTGTGTGAAGTGGCGACTGTAGCCAACTATGTATCTCTTTCCCTTATGTATTACATGGTTGTGTGAAGATTACCTCACTTGACATTGCTTTCAATGCGTTATGCTTTCTAAGTCGTGCTTTCACAGTGGGAGATATAGCCGCATCGAGGGCGCTATAAGTTGGTAATCGAGCCTTCCCACTTAGGAGCCCCTACTTGATTGTTTGTCATGTTGTTGAGTCTAGAATGGAAAATGTTTTGAGTCTTAGGATTATATATATCGGAGAGTAGGATTCTTTTTACTCCCACCCTTCGTCGCCTGTGAGGTCTCCGACGAGAAGTTTTGACTCTCCTCTCCTCAAATTTCACTAAATTTTTTTAGGATCACGCTGGTATCTTGGAATCGTTCCGATGGTTTTGTGACGAACATTGTTCTTGGTGCCTCCGACATTTAGGGTTGTGGCAGTGTCCGGGAGTTGAGCTCCGAGGTGTTGTCGCACAATTTTATCTGCAGCTCGAATACCTGAGTTTTACCGACATCGAAATCTCTTTGTGCAGCTTGTTGGTGAGATAACCCGATAACCCAAAGATCGCGTAGCTCGGAGTATTGCCATGACTCGATAACGGATGCTTTTCAAGGTCGAGGTACACGATTTCAAGGTTTCTTGGTTATGTGTTGACGGATGGATAACCGGATCTAGGTATTGTTAGTTTGGGTGATATATTTGTGTCCCTCAGATCCCCAACACCAGATTGCATAACCGAAAGTTTCGGAGTTTATAGGTGGGATTCAAGTAGCTCTTAGCATTTCTTCCCGCAGATATTTGGTTTGTGATTGGGTAATCCTTACCACTTATTTGTTCCAATGATCTTGTTATTTTTTCATCAACCTTAATCAAGTGGCTTCTCACCTTAATGGACGGTGATGTTACTTGGAATTCATTCGCTCATCCTTGTTCAATGTTTATTGTGAAGACTATATGTTGCAATTTCTATCCGCTGATTCAACTTGTCTATCTGTCTATCAAGTGCTAACGGATGTCACCTCTTCAGATGGCTCCGCCAACACGCCTAATCCGGATCGTGATGATGGGAATCACGAACCTCCACCTCCACCTCCGCCTCCGGAGGCCGGCAAGCTATCATGGCAGCCACCAATGCCAATGCTCGATGATTTTGCAGCTCTTGCAAGAGCGCACTCAAGGGCAAGGCAGTCAAGGAAATCAAGGTCAAGGCAACAACCAGCCGACTTTGCTACCCTCACCGGCCTCGCTAATCAGCCAAGTCTTTCAGCTTTTGTGTCGAGGCCACGACGCCGACGATTGGCTTGTGGACATCTGCAAGCATTTTGAATGTAGCAATGTCGACCGAGGACTTTGTCAAGTTTGCATCGCTTCAACTCAAGGACCAAGCTGCCGAGTGGTACCAAGAATACAAAGATTCCAGAGGAGGTCGTGGTCATTACTCGGGATGAGTTCCGCCGAGATTTCGTGAGCTCACCACATTCAAAAGTGTTGTTGAGAGCAAGCGTGAGGAGTTCCGCAATCTCAAGCAAGGCAACATGTCTGTATCAATACAATATCCAGCCTGTAAACTCGCCATTTAAGCAAGACGCCCCCGATGAAAAGAGTATGATCTATCAATTCAGAGGTGGTCTCAGAGAAGATCTGCAATTAGCTCTTGTGCTTTTGAGCCGTAAAAGTATGATGAATTCTACAACATGGCATCAAGCAAGAAGCTGCCCAGCTCAAATGTGAGGCTTCTAAGAAGAGAATCAGGATGCAGTTCATTCTTCTTCCTCTCAAGTGGCAGCTAAGCAGCAGAAGTTCTACCTCTCCTCCTCCGCTCCGCCAGCCTTATCGCAGAAGAACTCGTGGTCGGGATCTTCCCACCCACCAACCCAAGCTATCGTAACAAGTCTAATTCTCAAGCTCCAAGGTCAAATGCTCCTTACCACCGTCCGCCTCGAGGTGACTTGCAACAAGTGTCACAGAAGGTCACTATGCTAACAAGTGCTTCAACCAAAGGCGCCTTCCGCCTCCTCCCGTGAAATCTTCCAGAATGCAAGGGTCAAGCATAATCCAAAGCATGCCAAGGTGAATATGATGAATGCAGCTCAAGCGAGGAATCTTCTGATGTGATAATGGGTAATCTTCGCTAATGATATTCCTGCAAAAGTCTTATTTGATACCGTGCATCGCATTCTTTCATGTCATATCCTTTGCATCAAGCACAATTTTGACATGGAGGAATTACCTAAAGCATTGCAAGTTATTTTCTCCGCTAAGCTTGAGCTCTATCATGATGGTTCCAATGTCGTATCAAGATGGGCGATTATAGATTGCTAAACCAATTGTTCTTGGTGACTCGGATATTGATCTTATTCTGGATGGATCGCTTTCAAGACAAAGCTCAGCTTGATTGTGCTGCGTGAAATTCAATTGACTCACTCTTCTAATGATGTGATCATCTATGCCGCCGTGATGAAACCATTCGTTGTTTTCTCTCAATGAGAAGGGCTAATTGATGCTATCTCTCGATTCCATGCTTGGAGTACCAAGATGTCTTTCCGTAAGAGCTTCCGAATGCCTCCTCATCGCCGCTTGAATTGTATCGATCTTGAGCCCGCATCGAACCCGCTTGCAAGCCGCCCATACAAGCTTGGACCGATGAGCTGAAGGAATTGAAGAAGCAGCTCGATGAACAAGAGCGTCTGGTTTGATCGCATCGAAGTTCATCTCCTTGGGGTTGTGGTGTTCTTTGTCCGTAAGAAGGATGGCACGGACCGACTTTTGCGCCGACATCGCCCATTGAATAAGAAGACAATCAAGAACAAGTATCCACTTCCCAACATCAATGAGCTTTTCGAGCAACTCAAAGGTGCTAAAGTGTTCTCCAAGCTTGACCTTCAGATGGGTTATCATCGATTCAGATTCGTGAACAAGATATTCCCAAGACAGATTCGAAAGCTTTGGTTCTTATGAATATACCGTCATGTCTTTCGCCTTGTCAATGCTCCTCCAACATTCTCTCGATGATGAACTTCATCTTCAACCCCTACACCAATGAATCGCCTTGGTCTATCTTGATGATATTTTGGTCTTCCAAGAATAAGAAGGATCATGCCAAACATTTGTGATTGGTGCTAGACAAGCTCGAGAGCATCAATTTATGCTAAGTTTTCCAAATGTGAATTTTGGCTTGATGAAGTGCTTTATCTTGGTCATATCATCTCCGCCAAGGGCATCCTGTTAATCCCGAGAAGGTGTCTGCATGTGAATTGGGAACCTCCTCGTATGTCAAGGTTCCAAGTTTTCTTGGTCTTGCAAGCTATTGTCAAGATTCATTGAGAATTTCTAAGATTGCAAAGCCTCTTTCCAACCTCCTCCGTAAGCATGTAAGTATGTCCGTCTCCCGAGTGTGACGTTGCTTTCAATACTCAAAGAGAAACTCCACAGCTCCTGCCTTGACTCCTCGATGAATCCAAGCCATTCAAGTTTTCTTGGATGCTTCTTCAAGGTCTCGCTGTTGTTAATGCAAGAGAAGAGAGTTGTGGCTTATACCTCTCGCCATTGAAGCCTAACGAAAAGAACTACCCCACTCACGATCTTGAGTTGCGGCAGCTTGTCCATGCATTGATAACATGGAGACATCTCTTGTTGGGAAGGAAAGTGGACATTTTCACCGATCACAAGAGTCTCAAGTATATCTTCACTCAACCCAACCTCAACCTCGTGCAAACTTGGGTAAATGATTCAAGAGTACAACCAAGTATTGAATATACTCCGCAAGGCCAATGTCATTGCAGATGCTTTGAGCAGAAGGCTTACCAAAGTTTAACCTCAAGCCCTTCCAACCGGATCTCGTGAAGCTTCCCAGTGAATCTTCGTTGTTCCTCAAGGCTTTCTTGCCAACCTCATAGTCTCCCTACTTTGGAAGATCAGATTCGTGAGGCTCAACTCCCGGATACCATGGTGAAAAAGGTGAAACGTGGTATCGAAAGGGCATTTCCAAGTACAAGTGCTTCCACATTGATGACAAAGATACTTTTCTTTGAGGACCGGATTGTGGTTCCTAAGGGTGATCGAGAAAAGTCATTATGAACGAGGCCAACAATTCGCTTCTATCCATTCATCCCGAAGTATGAAGATGTACCATGACCTCAAGCATATATTGGTGGACTCGAATGAAGGAGAAATTGCTCAATTCGTGAATGAGTGTGATGTCCGAGAAGAGTGAAAGGTAACACCAAAGACCAGCTGGTTCCTCCAACCTCTTGCTATTCCGAATGGAAGTTTGATCATATGAAATGGACTTCACTGGATTTCCAAAGTCCAAGCGGAAATGATGCTATCTTGTTGTCATTGAAAGCTTACTAAAGTGGCTCATTTTCTTCCTATCAAAGAATCCATCACAGAGCTGCTTGGGAGCTATAACATCCAGATTGTCTCCTTGCACGGCATTCCACAAGGATCTCTTCTCGGGGCATCTTTACCTCCAAGTTTTGGGATTCTTTCGTAAGGCCATGGGCACCAACATTGCTTTCAAAGACAGCTTTCCATCCTCAAACAAGTGGCCAAGTCGAAAGTCAATCAAACCTTGAAGATATGCTGGGCTTGTGTCATTTCTTTCTATGAAGTGGGATTGTCTTCCATATGCCGAAGTTCTCCTACAACAACAGCTTCCGAGTTCGGCAAGGCCCCATTCGAATTTCTATGGCGAAAGTGCCGATCTCTCAATTGGTCCGAGACAGGAACGCCAACTTTTGGCAATGACTTGATCACAAGTCAAGAAATGTGCAAAGTCATTCGTGAGAATTAAAGCCGCGAATCGCGCTAAGAGCTATTATGATGAAAGCACCGGATGTGGCTTTTGAAATCGGAGACCATGTCTACCTCCGCCTCTCCAATGAAAGGCACTCCCCTTTGTATCAAAGGGAAGCTTGCCCCTAGATACGGGGTCCTTTCAAGATCATTGGCAAAGAGGCGATCTCGCCTATCAACTTGAGCTTCCATCCAACTTTGCAAACGGCACGATGTGTTTCACGTGTCACAGCTTCGCAAGTGCTTCAAGACTTGAACGCCTATCAACTTCAAGAAATTGACCTTCAAGAAGATCTCTTATCATGAGCACCCCGCTGTTATTCTTGAAGAAACCGAGCGCAAGACTCGCAAAAGTCAATCAAATTCTGAAAGTGAAGTGGTCACACCATTCCGAGAAGCCACCGAGCCGAGGATCACCTCCCTCCGAATATCCGGAGTTCTTTCAGTCCTAGATCTCGGACGAGATCCTCTTGTAGTGGTGGAGTGTTGTAACACCCGATGTAACTTTCCATATTTGTAACTCCAACTCTTGCCATTTTCGCATTGTGATATGATATTCCTCCGTGGTTGGGTTTTTTTCTTTTGCATTTTGTCCATGTCATGCATTTATATCATGTCATCATGTGCATCCATTTATACGTGTTCGCCTCATGATTCCGGCATTTTTCCCTTGTCGCTTTTGCAATCCGACTCCTATGTTCCTCGGGCCCCTTTTACCTTTTTCCGTGAGCGGTACTAAACCTTCTCGAATGGACCGAGGTTTGTCAAGTGGCCTTGGTATACCACCGTAGACCACCCAAGTTTCGGTCATTTGAGCTCGCTTTATCCAACGGTTAACCCGACTCGAAAGGCCCTTTTGTTGCAGCCCAACACCCTTCAAAAAGTCCAATAACCCATCTAAGTCACTTCCATGTCTGCCGCTCGATCACGATCGTGGGCGAAACTACACCTCATTTGGACCTTCCTAGCTCCCTCTATGCCTATTATACACCCCCCATTCCAAATCCCAGACAAACCCTAGCCCCCCTTCCCCCCCACCGAACCCGATTCGGGGAACGTCCCACCGGCCTTAACCGGCCAGTGGCGTTGCCACCCGCTTGCCCGCTCCTGCTGCCCTCAGGGCCACTGCGGTCGCTCCCGGCCTCGCCGTTTTCCGCCCCCGGCCCTTGTGCCCCGGGCTGCTTTTGCCGGGCGCTTTCTGGGCTCCCTCCGCCTTTCCCCCCTTTTTTCCGAGTTACCCGCCATCGGGTGGATTCGAGATCCGACGAACGATTTGACTTTTCCCCCAAATTTTCTAAGTTTTTATCTGGTGATTAATTTTGGCATTTTCAACGTATAACTTTGCACCTGAGTCGCTTTCGTGGGTAATATGTCAAAATGTTCGCCTCAAGAGTAGATCATTTCATCTCATTGCATCATTTTCATTTGAGCTCATCTTGATGCCCGAAATGCTGTTGAAGAGGGCTTTATGTTAGTTTCGCTTTCAAGAACTTGCACTTTTGTTATTTTTGCTATGATTGATTGTGCACCCTATGAATTTGAGTCCCATGTGTTTTGTAATATGCCATGCCATCTTTCCAGGGGTGTATGCCATGTATTTTTGTGATCTATTGGTGACTAGCACAAGCATGCAAAGTAGGCTTCCTGATGTTGCTGATTTCAGCCCTGTTTTATTGATATTTTGATGCCATGTTAACTTGATGCTACCGAGATCCATGCATATTTTGAGCCGAGAAGGAGGGGTCACAACACCTAGGCTCAAGGCACCAGCAACAAGCGCCGGTCTCAGTAGTCTACCGGAGAGAAGAGGGGAAGAAACAATCAATATTAATGCAACATAACAATGCATGACAAAGCAAACAAGGTGTTAGGTGTGCCCCGTCAAGAGGTGATACCGGGGGGGAAACATCCAAATATCCCCTGTTTCATAAGCTTTTACGATGTACCGAGGGGGAAAGTTGTTCGATATGTTAGGGTGTGGGATTTAACGGCTGTATACCCGAATCGCCTCGCTGCTCGATTAACTTTCATATTAAAGTATTTTCATCCGGTTACGGATTATTTAATATTAATTTTCAAAGTTTTAAATTCATTTTAGAATTACAGAATTAATTTAATTTGGAAAGTGCCATTATGATGTCAGATGAGGTCATGATGTCATCAACAACCAATCAGTTGACTTAGTCAAACCGACAAAGGGTCCCACCGCCATTGAGATGCTTTAACTAAACATAACTAGTTCGCCTTAGTTAAGTGATGAGGCTAATTTAAGAGACTTAATTAAGTTAATTAATAATTTAACTAATTAATCATTATTTTTATTTATTTCTAAATATTTTTTATAAACAGGGACGTATTCAAACAGCAAAGGGACCATAGGCCTAGCGGGTGGGGCGCTAGCGGTGGAGTCAGCTGGGTGCCCGACCAGGCATTGCGGGCGCCACGATACATGGCACCTGCCGGTGGCCGAGCGAAAGCAGGGAGGCACAGCAAGGAAGCCGAGGGTGGGTGGTGGCCGGGCCAAGGCAAGCAGCAGGGCGCACGCGGTAAGCGGCAGCGCAAGGGGTCAACGACGCAACAACAAGAACGACCGAGGCCGCAGCAACATCGTAAGGCAGCAAGGGCAAGTAGGGAGCGGCACGGAGGGCGCGCGCACGATTGCGTGCGGCAATGGGGTCGAGGTGGCTGTGCCTGGGCGGTGGCGGCTGTGGTGAGCGCACGGGGCGCCGGCCACGAGGCGAGGGGGAGAGGAGGACCGGGTCCTCACCGGGCCGAGGGGCAAAGGCCTCGAGGAGTCGAGGAGGTCTGGCGAGGCGGCATCAGACGGAGAGGACGGCGATCCGACGGGCGGGCGTGGCGATGATTTGGGCATGGACTGGCAGGCGAAAGGCGCATGCAGGACGGGCGGAAGAAGCTGGGCGGAGACAAGAATCCTCGAAGGGCGCAGCCCGCCGAGGCCGCAGGAAGAGATTGGGACGGGTGCAGCGATGATGACGACGAGGTCGAGGCGGCGAGGGCTCCGCGAGGTCACGCTGAGGACGGGCGAGGCCGGGGGTAGGAGGCGACGGGTATGTTGCCCGATCCCGATCTGGATCGGGAGGGGCAGAGGGAGGACACGGTAGAGGGGACCGTGGGGGGGTCGGGGTGGTTGGGCTAGTTTCCAGGTGGGGTTAATGGGAGGGCGAATGGTGGGCCACGCCCAAAGCAGCAATGGGGCTGTTGTTTCATTTTTTATTGTGTTTGTTTTTTGGTTTTGTTCATTTCTTTTTCTTTATTTTCTTTCTGTTTTCTCTCTCTTCCTAAATATTTCAGTTTTGAAAATATATAGGTTGCACATAATTAAGTAAACTTAATTATGTCACATCCGATCATTTTAGTTTTGATATTAGAAAGCTTTTATCGTCAATTTTATTTGAATTTGAATTGAGTTTTAGATTTGAATCATCGTGTAACTACCAATAGTAATCATGGTGATGTGGCATCATTGGCGAGGCTTCATGTGAGCTTAAATATCTGGGCATCACAATTCTCCTCTGACTACAAGAAATCTCATTCCCAGATTTAAGAGGGAGTAAGGGGAAAGTTCTCGTTACGTAAATTCAATGATTCTTCTCGGTCTTGGGTTTCTTCCCAAGTAGTTGATCCTTTTGGTGATGTCTTCATTTCACTACTCCAGGTCATCATGATGAAGTGGCCATCCTTCCTTCGGAGTCTTCATCATACTAACGAAAGATTAAGGTAACTTGTAAGAACGGACCTCTACAAGGTTGCTATCTAGTAGATGACGCCAATGAAGATTGGAAAGTAACTCTCAAAATGAAACTTAGAAAATTTCGAGAGGAAAGTAATAAGGTACAATAAGGAGTTTCAAGCCACCAGCAATCGCTCAATGCCTATTCATAAGGTGAAAGGGTTTCAGGCAACGAAAATAAGTTATTCAGAATTGATGATCTCCCTAAAGTAGCTCGTGAATTTCATACGAGGCCATACGCAGGAACAACCTCGAGAACAAGGTGCAGGAGAGTCGTTTCGATCCCGTGGAACTATGGGTTATGGGCCCACTATGTGGATAAAAGTAGGAGGCGGTGACGATTTGCACGATCATGTAAGCAAGGCATGTCAGGGATAGCTCGCCGCTTATGTCGCAACAACATCGTACTCAAGGGCTAGGGACTAAGAGAACCATTCTCCCGCCGTTGAACGAGGCGGACCAATAGGTAAAGTTCTCGCCCATCGGTGGTTACCGGAATATCATCAACAATAGTAACATGATCTTACCAACACGATTGTACACCTAGGTGTTTACATAATGTAAGAATATTACCGCTAGATCATATAGATCACTAGAAAGGTTAGACAAAACAATGGAAAGGAAAAGGTGATCATGATTAAATAGAATAATGGAAAGGAAATGTGTTTAAACACATTATTCAGGGGTATATCCTTCCCAAGGACAAGCAGAGCATGATATCCATGACATGATATAATTGTAGAAAACCCTTTAGGTATGGGGAGAGGAATTTGATGACCATACCCATACAACGTGTTTTGATAATTGATAAAGAAAATATAGCATTTTGCTTCAAATGTTCTTATTGAAGATCGAGTAACACGTACATGCTTCGAGATAGCATTGACAAGGCCTTCAAGCAAAGGTCGACCTTGATACACAAAGGATCCATCCGGAAAACTTATTAAACAAGTCGCTCAATTTCCTCATGGAAGAATGGTTAACCTTGTTAAAAAGGAAACTAACACTAGGTCCTCCTCGGGTGTGCTAGTAGGCATGACATCACCTTACCAGTCATATGGGGAACATCCGTTATAATTCTTGAAAATATGTTCCAACCATCATATCGACTAAGATTCAGATCTGATTGGTGTCAGGATACTCGGACTTAGGGTGCCCGAGAAGAGAAGGTGCTACACAATTGATTTAGATGACATTGTAAGATTCTGAAATGAATATGGAAGTGAGTTCAAACAAGAGTTCATCATTAAACCAAGGAGATGAGGGGGTGGCCGAGACTCAGCGATTTATTCCTCGAGATTTCCATAAGATGGATTTCCACAACTATGTGAACAAGGAGATAACATTTGTGAGATCAGATGACATAATGAGGTATGCTGGAGGAAAAACATACACAATTAAACATTGGTTGAAAGCTGCACCCGAAATATGGGTTGGGTTGCACGATCAATGTTAGAATGGTGACTGATGAACAAAAGAATTAGAATGAAACTCACCATTCACTTCAAAGCAATAGGGTTGCTATAAGTTTTGAATTCACACCTTATAGTTCAATTGCTCAGATTCTGGTTAGAAATAGCACTGGTACCAAGAAGAATGGTGAGGGTGAGCAGATTACTATACCAAGAATTCTTAAGAGGTGGTGAAATTTCACTACATCCTATACATAAGACACAATAATATTTCAAGTAGAGCATCATACAAGCTGGATAGCAAGTTGCACCTATAACATGAACAAGTTTGTGTTGGGGGAAGGCAAGGATGTTGTCGATGATAACTCAATCGCCGAGGGCAAGGCTGGTATTTTCACCGTGAATTCAATTGATATCGTGGAAGAGCCTGTAATGTCATGATGATCATGACTCATTTGTCGAGATTTCGCGAAGATGTAATCGATCGCTATAACATCAAGTCAAAGGAATTATGAAGCAAAAGGTTATTGGAACCATGGGTACGACACAAACTCGAATCCAGCTTGTTGTTCAAGCCAAATGATATGATGAGGAAAGTTGACGAAGCTTAGCTCATCGTCAAAAAATTTGCTCCGAAGGACCGGTAGCGCAGATAAAATTAGCACGATAATGATATAGCCATCAGGGTAGGATGACATGATCGAGTACAAGCTCGTAAGTAAATAAGATTACTAAGAGTTGTTTAATTACGATGCGCACTGATTCAAGCATCGGTGTCCTTGAGTGTTTAATAACTCGTAGCCCGTGAAAAAATTTGGAATCAGTGAGAATGTAGTACTTGATGGAGAACTCATAAGAAGTTATGCAGTTCGCGATAGTCTCGAGATACCAGGGGTAATACTCCATTTACGGACCAAAGTAGAGGTTGGGTTGGGGTATTGCTCAGAGAAGACAAGTGCTTAAACTTGCATGAGAAATGGTATTTAAAGGAGAACATGGTCGTAACCACATTGAAAAAACCAGATCCTAGATATAAGATGAACTTATACCAAGGGAATAATTAATTTTAAAAGAAGCTCGATGAGAAGATCTACATCGTGTCCATGGGCATGAACACAAAGTTCAAGGTCACCCCACTTCTCCAATGCATAACCTTTCATTTACTCTCTACTCGATGAAGTTGTAGTGTTGAAATTTTATCCGCAAAATACCGTAAGAGTATGACCTGTGAAAACTTTCGAAGTTCACACATATTAAGGAAGGCATAGGTTCGCCATCGGGCTTCTAAAACATATACCAATTATTTCAGAGTAAATAACACAAGCTCAAAAGTAGAGCATGGTTGACAAAGCAGAGGATATAATTTACTAAAGGCATTATATACCCGTGGAAGGCCACAAGGTTATTGAATATGAAGGACGATGTCGATGAATACAACAATGGATCAGGCGATCCATAACGGAGCTGATGTGAGTATTCGACTCAATCGAGGAAGAAAGAATGCGGGCGCAGATTATAGAACATCTGAATAATTCGATGCTTAGATAACAAAGGAATTATGATTTCCAAATGAAGGATCGTAAGCGTACGTGACCGATCAAGGATGGATAAACTGAATTGACCAGAGGCAACAACGACAAATAGTTTGGTCGAGAACAACTCATGTTCAAATGACGCTCCTGAGCCAGAAAGATAATTTAGAAGGGTCGATTGATGATTGTGTGCATTCACACACATGTTGAATCAATAGGATCAAAATGATGTGTCAAAAGATACTAGTGAATATTGCTAGTGATATGGGAGCATCCATAATGTAAGCATACAAGTATTTGCAAAGCAATAGTTCAAGAGGATGCTCGTAGGCCTGATAGTATTTCAGATTATCTATGAAGCATACGAACAACTAGGGATGAACGGATACTCAATAAGTGCGAGGAATGTTCAATAGGGGTATTCATGTGGTAAAGAACTACAAGGCAGTAAGCTTAAAGGATTTTCGAACAATGGAGAGCAATTTAGGGCATTGTAACAAGAGCAACTGAGAATGAAGGTATGAACCATATTGTGTAGGTACTTATCCATAAGGGTATATCGGTGGTAGGGGATTGTAAAGTGGCGGCACAAGGTCTCGGAAAACCTCGGAGAGTATCTTCAGAATCTTTTGATAAAGCAGTGATCATCTCAGAATAAGGGCTCTCCGGAGGAAGTAGTTACGAACCTAGAGTCGAAATAGTACAATCATTTAACCCAATAGAAGAGAGATCAGAGACCCGAGTATAGGTCGAGGAATAAAAGATCCTAATACCACCCAATGGCGACGTGGGCCCGTAAGGCACACAGCCATGTTAGTAAAAGTTTTGCAATGTCTAGACTCAACTTCGCCAAGGAGTTTGGAAGGGGATTCTACAGCAATGGGCTCGATACTAACTTGCGCTTCCGATTCAATCAAAGACACTAATCATGCACGCAAACGCGTAACGATCAAGATCGTGGACTCATGAAGATATCACAACACAACTCTAAAACATAAATAAGTCATACAAGCATCATAATACAAGCAGGGCCTCGAGGGCTCGAATACAAGTGCTCGATCAGACGAAGCCGCAAGCAACAATATCTCGAGTGCTGCATAAGTTAAACAAGTTTGCCTTAAGAAGGCTAGCACAAATCGATATAGATCGAAGAGGCGCAGCCTCCCGTCAGATCCTCCTAACTACTCCTCGGTCGCCGCCGCCGGGCTGCACGTAGTAGGCACCTCCAGCAGTAGTAGTCGCCGCCGACGGTATGCCCGCTCCTGGATCAAAGATCTGGTTGCGACAACCAGAAATAAAGGAAAGGGGAAAAGGGGAGAAAGCAACCGTGAGTACTCATCCAAAGTACTGCAAGGAGCTACACTACATATGCATGGGTATATGTGTAAAGGGCCATATCAGTGGACCGAACTCACAAAATGCCGTAATAAGAGGGGATAACTAATCCTCGTCGAAGACTACGCTCGGGCAGCCTCCGCTTTGCAGCGCAGAAGAGAGTATACCAATCCTCCAAGTAGAATCGCATAGCATAATCCTACCCGGCGATCCTCCTCGCCGCCTCGCTAGAGAGCGATTACCGGGTTGTATCTCGCACTTGAAGGGTGTGTTTTATTAAGTATCCGCCCTAGTTGTCATAAGGTCAAGGTATAAATCCAATTCCGTCCCTATCAAGATCACGGCTATTCTAATAGATAAACTTCACCAGCAGGGTGCACCACATAACCCAACACGCTGATCCCATTTGGCGGACACACTTTTCTCGGGTCATGCCCGCCTCGTAAGATCAACATGTCACAGCCCCTAGGCCAATAGAGAGGTTAGCACGGTCTAAACCTAAGCGCACAGGGTCTCTGGGCCCATGACCTCGGCGCGGCTATATTCCCACGGTCGGCACGCACTTAGAGGCATAACCGCATTGAAAGCAATGTCGCAAGTGAGGTAATCTTCACAAACCCATGTAATACATAAGGGAAAGAGATACATAGTTGGCTTACAAATACTTCACACAATACATAAATAAACATCCATCATTCAGATTACACTCAAGGACCACTAATAGCACCAAAATAAAAGAAGACTACCCCAAATGCTACACATCCCCGATCGTCCCAACCGGGCTGCACTCACTGATCATCCGAAAAGACATAGTAAACGACCACGCTCGTCGAACTCCCAGCAGTCTCAAGATGACTCAAGAGTCGGCTTGAGATTCTCCATATTTGACCATAGCATAAGGTGTATATCATTGGCGCTGATAACGCTGGATGAATCCACGTAAGGTTGAGGATCGCGGCGGTTACAAATGATCCCGTATGAACCATATCGCTAACTCGCCAATGGTTCCTTCCAACTGGTTATTTGAAGTTAACCAAACAGCATCGGGCGCGCGCATTTGTGCGCCGCCCATTGAGCCATCCGCAGACGGCGGCTGATAATACATGATAATTTGCTCCAATTTGTTGGAAGAAAACCAGACTTCCCAAGCAAAGGACTTGCTCATACTCAATAAACAACTCATGCGCACAAAAAGGCTCAATATGTTGATGTAGACTAGGCCACGAGAGACGGACGGTAAAGACGCATCGAACATCCGAGGCGCATGCATGATAAACCGGCCGTGGCGTTGTAAGTCGGTGCGGACGGGCAATTTGTCCTCCTTGTTGTAAGACGGCGTGGTCGCGAGAGACGGCCACGGCGTTGTAAGCCGGCGCGGTCACGAAAGACGGCCACGACGTTGTAAGCCGGTGCGGGAGTCTGTTGAGTAATATCACTTTTTGTCATAAATAATTGCCCTGCATAAACAATATTGCAGACCAAGGCAAAGATAAACTTGTTCTTTGACAAAAATAATATGTGCTAATAAAATATATTTTAGATGGATATCACCTAATGTGCCAGGCCGGAAATAACCCGCCATGAAATTGATGATCATTAGGTGAAGTTGAAATCACTCACGGGTGAACCGGCCGCGGCGTGGTAAACCGGTGCGGGTGGGTGAGTCGGCCGTGACGTTTGTAAGCTGGCACAAACATGTGAACCGGCCACGAGGGCAGACGGGCGAGTCGTCTGGCGTTGTAAGGCGGCGCGGACGGGCGAGTCGGCCACTGCGTTTTGTAAGCCGGCTGGCACGTTGATGTAGACCGGACTGTAGGGGCGACGGCTGTATATAACAACACTATAGTGCAGAGTGGTCGTTTTCAAAAATTTATAAGCATCGATAAAAGTAAACCGGATGGATATCACCGATGATCTGGACGGAGATGATCCGTGGTGCCACCGTTGCGCCGCTTGTCCATCGGATGATGATCCATATACGCACTCAAAAAGGTCCGGAGGAGTACGTATTAGTAGCGATGGATTAGTATAAACTCACGTTATTTGGAGTGGCAACCTGTAGCAATTTCACGTGAGATGCCTTGAAACCGCAACGCTTAGCGCCTTTGGCTGTGGTCATAGCAATAATGAGACCGTGTCTCGGCCCGCTTCGGTCATAGCTGCCTCTGTGTTGACTCCCCATGTCTTCCTCCAAGTCGTATTCTTCTTTTCCTCCCTTTTTATGGAAAAGTAGCTGACCGACGCTTCCTCTTTGACTTGTAAGGTAAACATGGTAGTTTTAGGTAGATGTTGCGATTTGGAGAAAACCAATATGAACTTGTGACTCCTCTCACCTCCGGTAGTAGTCAAAGCGCGCACCGCTGCAATTTTTCTTCTCGGAGTAGCAAAGACCATGGACGCAGGAATTGCAACTTGCAAAGGAACAGATCAGTTAGGGGCATTTTTTTTTGGCAGCGAACTGGCCGGGCTGACTCGTAGAAACAGGCGGGTCAGCAAGATGAGGAGAGGCCGCGGCCGGCTCGGCGCGGGGAATCCGTGTCAGATTTCACCTTTGTGAAAAAGTAGTACTGCCAGATCGATCTTGACTTGACGCCGGCTTGACGTATTTGTTACTGCACATTGACGTGACTTGACGCCGGCTTGATTCTACCGTGGATTAGTACTCCACTAGTACTCCCTTTTGCATACGTGTATCTAGCTTGATCCATTGGAGGAAAACAAGAGATTACGGCGATTTAACCACAACGCAGGATTGCTTCGTGTAGGTTTCAGGCAGTATCCACCAGAATCTGAGTAGGAAAGCTGCAAATGTAAAGTTTAATCTCGGTCTTGACGATTCTTCCGACGGCAGCGTGCACACATAACCCTAACCTCTCAATCTTCAAACTTGCATCCGCCAACCTCAAAATCAATCATAACTCCAATATAAGCCGATGAATGTGCCGGCTTTGTCCAAGGCTGTCCCACGCCAGTTATCCGGCGTGCTTTTCATGTCTGGTGCTTTTTCATCGACATACCACAAGCTTCTCAATCCCTTAAAAGATCCCTCCAAGAACTCAACACCATCGCATGCAGCCCCACGGCATGCGCCAACCGTCGTGGATTTGTCACAGCAGATGTCCTTAGTGTCGACTTAGTCGTGAGGCCAACGATCTATGCGGTAGCTTGAGAGGGGTTGATCGACGAGAGACGCAACACACAAGACAAGGATTTAGACAGCTTCGGCCTCGGAAACATCATCCGTAATAGCCCTACATGCCGTTTATGGCTAGATCTCATTATGCTCATCGTGAGACGCCGCGCACAAGCCGCTCCCATTTTGTTGTGTCTAGCCCTAGAGATTATTGTTCTTCTTGCCTCGTCCCTCTTTGGGAGCCCTGCCCTCCTTATATAAGTTGGAGGGGCGGGTTACATATGGAGTCCTAGTAGGACTAGGGCTAGTCTATATTTTCATGTTGAATACAAGTCCGGCCTTGCTTCCGCAGTCAGAAATATTCTGGCCATCCTTTTCTCTTAAGCCGCCCACCATAACATGAGCCGCCTTCGGGCCTTGGGCCTAGTCTTCTATCTCGACCGCCGCCGGGTCATCCGTGAGTCGTCAGTGCTCGTGAGTCGCCTAACCAAAGGAGCCGCTGCACCCATGAGTCGCCAGCCTCCCAAGAGGTCACGGTGAAGCGCCAAGTCCGGCCGGGTCATACTTCCGGCCGGGTCATACCGCGGGGTATATCCCCGACAAGGCTGGAGTTGATGAGGAGGTGAACCGCCGGCTGGCCGAGGTTCGCGCGGACCTGGTGGGCAGGTACGACCTGAAGCTGAAGCTCGCAGGCATGGAGGACGAGGGCAGGGCCGCTGCCCTCAGGCTCAGGCTGGACGAGGCTGAGAGGCGCGCGGAAGCCACGGCCGCCGCCCTGGTTTCGGCGCAGGCGGGCTTGGCCTCCGCCCGCACCGAGCTGCATTCCCCCGGAGGCAGGCTGACGACGCAGAGGCCGCCGCGAGGCGAAACACGGAGGATGTGCTCCAACGTTGAACGCTGGAGCGCGAGCATGCCCCTATGCTTCAGGATCTGCGGAACAGGGCCAATATCGCCCTGGGCCATATTTATGCGGACGGGAGGCGCCACCCTCACTCAAATGATTATGCCAGCCACCGACCTTCTTCACCGAGGTGGTGACGCGCTGGAGGCTCGATTCACCAGAGCTCGCCACCGTGGAGGAAAGGGGCGGATTGCTTGAGCGCTTTCTCGTGTCTTCAGCCACCTTCTGAATGCCGATCCCAACTTTGACTTTGACGCCGCCATTGCCCCTGTACCCATGGCTGCCCGGGGCAACCTTGCACGCTAGGTCGAGGACAATGTGGACGCGTTGGTCAGGGCCTTTGCTTCGGAGGATGACACGGTGGTGGTCGTCGCAGTTGAAGGCGACGTGGTCGATGATGGCGATGGGGGCGTAGTCGATGGCGGCGATGAGGCCGATGAAGACGATGACGACGCGAGTGATGCGTCTGTGAGTGATGCAGCGAGCGACATTTCTGGCTGATCCCTTGTTCTCCTGTCATTTCTTCCTGCGCACAAACTCGGGCGTGGCCCTTGGAAACTTGTGAGAGCATTTTGGGAGGGGGAGACCCTCATGTAAGCAAATTGCAGTCTTTACTTTCCATGCGATGTGAACTTGCGAATCCTGATGTGTGTTTTCTGTGTTGGTTTATTTTAGTCAGCGCCAGACTTTGAGCTGGGCTACGGCGTGTCAAGTTCTCGAGAACCTCATGGAGCTCAAGGTCTGGCTTGAAAGGGCCTACGGAGCTGAGCACCAGTTAGCAGCGCTAAGCGCGTGCCAAGCGATCCCTGGCCATGAGGAGCTTGTGAGGGAAAGGCGACGGACATGGGTCCCAAACAAAACGAGATCTAGAAGGCAAGAAATTGCTCAAATGAGAAAAGGCTCCCCCACACCTGCCAAGATCGATAAAACTCAGCTTCAACTCAAATCCAAATCCTGAAAGCAAGGCTACAAAGAGAGAGATCCAAAGCAAAAGGCCGCGTCTGCACCTAGTCTAGTCTTATGGTCTTCAAGTCTTCTCACCAGCAAGGAGATAAGTGCTGCCACTAGGCATGGGAGGGAGCCCAGGGGCGAGGCCGGCATCATCGAGACTCCGTGTGTACAACCCCAACTCATTATTACGTGAGAGTGTCATGAGCGGCGAGCTTCACAGCACCGGGCCTTCTTCACAGTGTACCGC
Source organism: Aegilops longissima (assembly GCA_021605205.1). Lineage (NCBI taxonomy): Eukaryota > Viridiplantae > Streptophyta > Magnoliopsida > Poales > Poaceae > Aegilops > Aegilops longissima. Next base: position 175,154,158 of record CM038681.1, on the reverse strand, counting down.
CTTGCTTTATATCGCTGCATTTGGGCCCCACCTTGCGCCACTCTCGACCTCCTTCCTCGAGCCGACCTGTCACTGTGACGAAATAGAGGAGGAAAGAGGACGCCAATGTTCCTCGGTGACCACAGTGTCCCGTGCTGGGAAGGCTGGCGAGGCCTCCCGGCAGAGGGCCCACCTCCGGTGTCGCCAGTGTCACACAACAGCAGGAGGGGCCTTGCTCCCTGCCCTCTCGGTGGCCCCCAGCTGCCTCCTCGTTGGAGCGGACGCTGCCACGCCTGGTCGCCGATCGACGCAGCAACCTGGTTCATCTGTAGTACATGGTTAGCGAAGCCTGTTCTTGAGAGACTAGCGGCACTTATAATTGCCATCGCCGGGCGCGATCGCTGTGGTTCTCCGCTGGCTCTGGAAGGCTTCAGCCCTAGTGCCCTTCTCCTCAATCTTCTCCAACGAACGAGCCGATGTCGCCCTCTCGTCGCTGCACTCCTTGGTCCATCATGCGGGCACGAGGCTTCGGGGCCGCCACCCGAACACCTCGCCATGGTGCCCCACGCCCACGCTGTTCGCCCATGATGGCGCCCGGGGATGACGATACGCACCCGGCCGACCATGGGGGTGACGCTGCGCCATGCTTGTCGAGGGCGGCATGGGGGCTAGAGCCCCCACGCCGTCCGGCCGTGCTGATGTTGACGAAGCCCCGCGGCGCAGTTGATGGTGCGCAGATGTGGTGAGGCTCGCCGCGACCCCGCAGCGCCTAGGGGGAAGTCGACAGCGAAGGGTGGTGCTCCCGACGCCGCCAAGGCCCAGCAGCTCAAGAACATGCTCAAGCAGCGTGTCCCGCCGCTTCCATCAGCCTCGCATCACAAGAGCTCTTTGCTACCATGAGTGCCGCCCGATATTCGCTGTTCTCCGCCGTGAGTGCGGTGTTGTTGCCGCAGCGTGACTCGCGGCTCTTTCGCGCCCGCATTTGCCGTGGGGTGAGGGTGGATGACGCCTGGCCGCGCTTTCCGCGCCCAGCGGAGCTTGGTGGCGCCCATGCCGCTTGGGGTGCGGGGTCGAGATCTCCATGGGCAGGCGGCGCCGTCCGGGCTGGCCATGCTGCCCAGCGGTCAGAGCCGGCCCTTGGGCCGCCAGACATCGCAACCAGTGAACACCGGAGAGCTGATTGGCGGAGAAGAAGCTCCAGCGCATCCCTACCTGGCGCGCCAAATGTCGGATATGGGGTTTAAAACCTTAAGGTTCGAATATTGGGGTGTGTGCGAAGTCTTTCCCTCCTACCGATCTATGCTCTAGCTCGCTAAGATCTTGTGGACGAACTCGACGAAATCACAACACAGAGAGACACGGGGTTTATACTGGTTCTGGCCACCGATGTGGTGTAATACCCTACTCCAGTGTGGTGGTGGTGGGTTGCCTCTCGGGCTGGTGATGAACAAGACAAGGGAAGAACATCCTCCTGAGGTTGAGGTGTTCTTGTGCGATGAACTTGTGGCGTGAGGGTTCGATCTCACTGCCAGTTCGGGATCCGTCTTGCTGTGTGGCTAGTCCTATTTATAGAGGCCCTGGTCCTCTTCCCAAATATCGAGCGGGAAGGGAGCCAACAACGACGGGCAAATTTGAAGGGGGACAGCTAGTACAAGCTATCCTTACAAAAGCGGTCTCCACCTGCGAAAAGCTTCTGGGTTGACACCGCCTTGGGCTCCATGATGACCTCCGCCTTGCCGTCCTCCTGGTCTTGGTCTTGTTGCACCAATATGGCAACCTTTGCCTGATGCCTCGGTACTCTTCGCCTGCGCCGGCCTCCTTAGCACCAAAGAGGAAATAAGGACGCTGCGAGCACCGGCGCCCGCCTGGCACCATTCATCATGGCTCACGTCACGAGAGCCTCGTGAGGTTTGACCTGCCTTGATATCTCCGCTCTCATGAGCCTGCTTGGCTAGGCCGCCTGGAGGAGGTCTTCGCGTCGTCTGCCTCATGAGAGCTTGGACCCTCGCGAGGGTCTTGGATGCCTTGTTGATGAAGATGGGCGTCAGACGCCTCTCGCTTAGCCACGCCAGGGGCCGCAGTGCAAGTCTGGGACGCCTGCCCCAACACCGACAACGACTTCCATCGGAAGAGTACTGTACGTGGAGAGGCTGATAGCTCGGTCCACGGCAGCCGTAAGGAAGTGCCTCCTTATTACTATGAAAATAATTATTCCTCCACCTGACAACAGGGACCCATCGGACGGGCCAACGTATTTCACGAAAAAACGTTCCCCCCGCCGTCAGCTCGGACCCACCGGAGGTGCCTCCTTATTATGCACCAAAATGAATACTCCCCACTAGTTGGGACCCACCTTGGTGGGAGGCTAGCGATGGGGCCTACTAAGTTGAGGATGAAAGTGCTTTGTCAACTTAGTCAATATGAACGATTCTAGATCCAGTGATCGTCGATGTCCATCCAACGGCCGTAGTGCTACTTCAACCTCCGGTCTTCTTGCTCCGGCCGCCCAAAGCAGCGCCGTCATGCCAAGACGCCCGCCTCCCGTGGTCGGCTGTGCCCAGCCCATGAGGCCTCACCGCCTACTATTCCCACACTGGCGGGCCCTGCGGCGATGCCACTCTCACACCGCAGCCGAACCAAGTGAACCCTTGTACCTTCTCCGCGGGCTTCCACCGCCGTGTCTTCCCGGCTCGCGCCCTCCCTTCCTAGGCCTCGCCGTCGTCCACCGCCTGGTGCTCTCGGCGCGGTGTGGTCAGCGTGGTCAAGGAACGGCTTCCTTCGGGACGTGGATCAGTGCGTGGAGAGGCCGATAGTGGGTCCACGGTCGCAGCCGAGAAGTGCCTCCTACGCAGAATAATTATTCCTCCGTCGACGCCAGGTCCCACCGGACGACCACCGTATTTCTTGAAAAACATTTCCCCGATAGCTGGGGCCCACGAGCTACATCTTCGCATGCAAGGAAGTGCGTCCAAAAAAAACACCGCTTCGTGACGCCTCGATTCAATTGTACACTAATCATGCACGCAAACGTGTGCGATCAAGATCGTGGACTCACGGAAGATATCACAACACAACTCTAAAACATAAATAAGTCATACAAGCATCATAATACAAGCCTGGGCCTCGATGGCTCAATACAAGTGCTCGATCATAGACGAAGTCGGCCGGAAGCAACAATATCTGAGTACGCACATAAGTTAAACAAGTTTGCCTTAAGAAGGCTAGCACAAACCGGGATACATATCGAAGAGGCGCAGGCCTCTGCCCGGGATCCTCCTAACTACTCCGGTCGTCGCCGCTGGCTGCACGTAGTAGTAGGCACCTCCAGTGTAGTAGGAGTCGCCGACGGTGGTGTCAGCCCTGGATTCCAACATCCGTTGCGACAACCGTAAAGAAAGGAAAGAGGGAAAAGGGGAGAAAGCAACCGTGAGTACTCATCCAAAGTACTGCAAGCAAGGAGCTACACTACATATGCATGGGTATATGTGTAAAGGGCCATATCAATGGACCTGAACCGCAAAATGCCAAAATAAGAGGGGATAACTAATCACGTCAAGACTACGCCTCGCAGCCTCCGTCTTTGCAGCATGTAGAAGAGAGTAGAATGAAGTCCTCCAAGTAGCATCGCATAGCATAATCCTACCCGGCGATCCTCCTCGTCAGCCTCGCTAGAGAGCGATCACCGGGTTGTATCCGCACTTGGAAGGGTGTGTTTTATTAAGTATCCATTTCTAGTTGTCATAAGGTCAAGGTACAACTCCAAGTCGTCCTGTTACCGAAGATCACGACTATTCGAATAGATAAAGTTCCCTGCAGGGGTGCACCACATAACCCAACACGCTTGATCTCATTTGGCCGGACACACTTTTCTGGGTCATGCCCGGCCTCGGAAGATCAACACGTCGCAGCCCCACCTAAGCCAACAGAGAGGTTAGCACGCCGGTCTAAACCTAAGCGCACAGGGGTCTGGGCCCATCGCCCTTAGCACACCTGCACGTTGCGAACACGGCCGGAAGCAAACCTAGCCTAGCAGGCGTTCCAGTCCAATCCGGCACGCGCTGCTCAGTCGCTGACGTCACGAAGGCTTCGGCTGATACCACGACGCTGAGTGCCCATAACTGTTCCCACGTAGTTGGTTAGTGCGTATAGACCAAATGGCTAGACTCAGATCAAATACCAAGATCTCGTTAAGCGTGTTAATGACCAGGCCCACCTCTCACCTAGGCGGACTCAACCTGCCCTGTCGCTCCGCCACAAAGATCCACACAGAAGGCCGTTGGGACAAAGGACCTTTCAGCCCCTAATCCATGAACCAATCGCGGGTGCTCCACGAGCCGACCCGACTTTAGTCACCACATGTATCATGTATAAAGTATATAGTATAAACCCGTGATCACCTCCCGAGTGATCACGACCCGATAGTATAGCATGGCATACGGACAAGAATGTAGGGCCACTGATGGAATACTAGCATCCTATACTAAGCATTTAGGATTGCAGGTAAAGGTAACAACAGTAGTAGCAAGCACAGGCTATGCATCAGGATAGGATAAACGGAAAGCAGTAACAGGCTACACTACTCTAGTGCAAGCAGTATAGAGAAGAATAGCCGATATCTGGTGATCGTGGGGCTTGCTGGAAGCTCACCGAGAAGGAGGGGTCAATCAACACCGTGGTCGGAAGGGGCACCAAAGAGCGCCGGTCTCGTAGTCTACCGGAGAGAAGAGGGGAAGAAACAATCAATACAATGCAAACAGATGCATAACAATGCATGACAAAGCAAACAGTGGTGTTAGGTGTGCCCTAACGCTGTAAGAGGTGATACCTGCGAAGGGGGGAAACATCTGGGAAAATATCCCCGGTGTTTCGCGTTTTCGGACAGATGTACCGGAGGGGGAAAGTTGCATGTTCGATATGCTAGGGGTGTGTGGCGGACGAACGGGCTGCATACCCGGAATCGTCTCGTCGTTCTGATTAACTTTCATGTACAAAGTATTTTCATCCGAGTTACGGATTATTTAATATTAATTTTCAAAGTTTTAAATTCATTTTAGAATTAACAGAATTAATTTAATTTGGAAAGTGCCATTATGATGTCAGATGAGGTCGGCGTGATGTCATCAACAACCAATCAGCTTGACTTAGTCAAACCGACAAAGCGGGTCCCATCGCCATTGAGACAGCTTTAACTAAACATAACTAGTTCGCCTTAGTTAAGTGATGAGGCTAATTTAAGAGACTTAATTAAGTTAATTAATAATTTAACTAATTAATCATTATTTTTATTTATTTCTAAATATTTTTTATAAAACAGGGACGGGGGGCCCAAAGATGGACCATAGGCCTAGCGGGTGGGGCGCTAGCGGGTGGAGCTGGCGCTGGGTGCCCGACCAGGCATTGCGGGCGCCACGACATGGCACTGGCCGGGTGGCCGAGCGGCGAAAGGGGAGGCACAACAGGCGAAGCGAGGGTGGTGGTGGCCGGCGCGCTGGGCAAGGCAAAGCAGGCGGCGCACGGCGTAAGCGGCAGCGCAAGGGGTCAACGACGCGCAACAACAAACAACGCCGAGGCCGCAGCAACATCAGAAGGCAGCAGTGGCCAAGTAGGGAGCGGCACGGGAGGGCGCGTGCGCACGATTGCGTGGCGGCAATGGGGTCGGAGGTGGCTGTGTCGGGCGGTGGCGGCTGTGGTGAGCGTGCACGGGCGCGCCCGCGCCACGAGGCGAGGGGAGAGGAGGACCGGGTCCTCACCGGGCTGTAGGGCTTCGGCGGTGGGCTCGGGAGGAGTCGAGAGGTCCGCGAGGCGGCATCGGTGTGGAGAGGACGGCGCGGCATCCGACGCGGGCGGGCGTGGCGATGGGCGGGCACGGTGGTCTGCAGGCGCGATCGCGAGGACGGGCAAGAAGCTGGCTGAGGCGGAGACAGCGAGTCCTCGAAAGGTGCGCGTGCTCGCCGAGGCCGCGAGGAAGAGATTGGGACGGGGTGCAGCGACAGATGACGACGAGGTCGAGGCGGCGAGGGGCTCCGGCGAGGTCGCCGGTAGGACGCGCGAGGCCGGGGGGTAGGAGGCGCACGGGGTGGCGTCGGCCCGATCCCGATCTGGATCGGGGGAGGGGCAGAGGGAGGACACGAGGTAGAGGGGACCGTGGGGGGTGGGGGTGGTTGGGCTAGGGTTTCCAGGGTGGGGTTAAGTGGGAGGCGAGGCTGGCTGGGCCACGGCCCAGCAGCAATGGGGCTGTTGTTTCATTTTTTATTGTGTTTGTTTTTTGGTTTTGTTCATTTCCTTTTTCTTTATTTTCTTTTCTGTTTTCTCTCTCTTCCTAAATATTTCAGTTTTGGAAAATATATAGGTTGCACATAATTAAGTAAACTTAATTATGTCACATCCGATCATTTTAGTTTTGATATTAGAAAGCTTTTATCGTTTGACCTTTATTTGAATTTGAATTCGAGCGAGATTTGAATCATCGTGTAACTACCAATAGTAATCATGGTGATGTGGCATCATTGGCAGAGGCTTATCAGTAGCTTAAATATCTGGGCATCACAATTCTCCTCTGACTACAAGAAATCTCGCCCCAGATTTAAGAGGGAGTAAGGGGAAAGTTCAGTTACGTAAATTGAATGATTCTTCTCGGTCTTGGTTGCTCTTCCCGAAGTAGTTGATCCCTTTTGGTGATGTCTTCATTTCACTACTCCAGGTCATCATGATGAAGTGGCCATCCTTCCTTCGGAGTCTTCATCATACTAACGAAAGATTAAGGGGGTAACTTCAGAAGAACGGACCTCTACAAGGTTGCTATCTAGTAGATGACGTCAATGAAGATTGCGGAAAGTAACTCTCAAAATGAAACTTAGAAAATTTCGAGAGGAAAGTAATAAGGTACAATAAGGAGTTTCAAGCGACCAGGCAATCGTTCAATGCCTATTCATAAGGTGAAAGGGTTTCAGGGCAACGAAAATAAGTTATTCAGAATTGATGATCTCCCGGAAAGTAGCTCGTGAATTTCATACGAGGCCACATGCGAGGAACAACCTCGAGAACAAGGGGTGTACAGGAGAGTCAGGTTTCGATCCTGTGGAACTATGGGTTATGGGCCCACTATGTGGATAAAAAGTAGGAGGCGGTGACGATTTGCACGATCATGTAAGCAAGGCATGTCAGGATAGCCTGCCGCTTATGTCGGCAACAACATCGGTACTAAGGGCGTAGGGACTAAGAGAACTATTCTCCTGCTCGTTGAACGAGGCGGACCAATAGGTAAAGTTCTCGCCCATCGGTGGTTACCGAATATCATCAACAATAGTAACATGATCTTACCAACACGATTGTACACCTAGGTGTTTACATAAATGTAAGAATATTACTGCTTAGATCATATAGATCACTAGAAAGGTTAGACAAAACAATGGAAAGGAAAAGGTGATCATCAGATTAAATAGAACAATGGAAAGGAAAATGTGTTTAAACACATTATTCAGGGGTATATCCTTCCCAAGGACAAGCAGAGCATGATATCCATGACATGATATAATTGTAGAAAACCCTTTAGGTATGGGGAGAGGAATTTGATGACCATACCCATACAACGGTGTTTTGGATAATTGATAAAGAAAATATAGCATTTTGCTTCAAATGTTCTTATTGAAGATCGGAGTAACACAGACATGCTTCGAGATAGCATTGACAAGGCCTTCAAGCAAAGGTCGACCTTGATACACAAAGGATCCATCCGAAAAACTTATTAAACAAGTCGCTCAATTTCCTCATGGAAGAATGGTTAACCTTGTTAAAAAGGAAACTAACACTAGGTCCTCTGGTCGGGTGTGCTAGGCATGACATCACCTTACCAGGTCATATGGGGAACACTGTTATAATTCTTGAAAATATGTTCCAACCATCATATCTGACCAAGATTCAGATCTGATTGGTGTCAGGATACCTCGGACTTAGGGTGCCTGAGAAGAGAAGGTGCGACACAAATTGACGAGATGACATTGTAAGATTCTCGGGAAATGAATATGGAAGTGAGTTCTGAAACAAGAGTTCATCATTAAACCAAGGAGATGAGGGGGTGGCTGACAGACTCAGCGACGATTCCTCGAGATTTCCATAAGATGGATTTCCACAACTATGTGAACAAGGAGATAACATTTGTGAGATCAGATGACATAATGAGGTATGCTGGAGGAAAAACATACACAATTAAACATTGGTTGAAAGCTGCACCCGAAATATGGGTTGGGTTGCACGATCAATGTTAGAATGGTGACTCGATGAACAAAAGAATTAGAATGAAACTCACCATTCACTTCAAAGCAATAGGGTTGCTATAAGTTTTGAATTCACACCTTATAGTTCAATTGCTCAGATTCTGGTTAGAAATAGCACGGGTACCAAGAAGAATGGTGAGGGTGAGCAAGATTACCATACCAAGAATTCTTAAGAGGTGGTGAAATTTCACTACATCCTCGACATAAGACACAATAATATTTCAAGGTAGAGCATCATACAAGCCGGATAGCAAGTTGCACCCATAACATGAACAAGTTTGTGTTGGGGAAGGCAAGGATGTTGTCGATGATAACTCAATCGTCGAGGGCAAGGCTGGTATTTCTCACCGTGAATTCAATTGATATCGTGGAAGAGCTCGTAATGCTGATGATGATCATGACTCATTTGTCGAGAGATTTCATGAAGATGTAATCGATCGGCTTATAACATCAAGTCAAAGGAATTATGAAGCAAAGGTTATTGGAACCATGGGTACGACACAAACTCGAATCCAGCTTGTTGTTCAAGCCAAATGATATGATGAGGAAAGTTGACGAAGCTTAGCTCATCGTCAAAAATTTGCTCCGGAAGGACCGGTAGCGCAGATAAAATTAGCACGATAATGATATAGCCGACCAGGTAGGAATGACATGATCGAGTACAAGCTCGTAAGTAAATAAGATTACTAAGAGTTGTTTAATTACGATGCAGACTGATTCGGTTATCGGTGTCCTTGAGTGTTTAATAACTCGTAGCCGTGAAAAAATTTGGAATCAGTGAGAATGTAGTACTTGATGGAGAACTCATAAGAAGTTATGCGTTCGGGATAGTCTCGAGATACCGGGGTAATACTCGACTGACGGACCAAAGTAGAGGTTGGGTTGGGGTATTGCTCAGAGAAGACAAGTGCTTAAACTTGCATGAGAAATGGTATTTAAAGGAGAACATGGTCGTAACCACGATTGAAAAAACCAGATCCTAGATATAAGATGAACTTATACCAAGGGAATAATTAATTTTAAAAGAAGCTCGATGAGAAGATCTACATCGTGTCCATGGGCATGAACACAAAGTTCAAGGTCCACTCCACTTCTCCAATGCATAACCTTTCATTTACTTCTCGCTCGATGAAGTTGTAGTGTTGAAATTTTATCCGCAAAATACCGTAAGAGTATGACTGTGAAAACTTTCGAGTTCACACATATTAAGGAAGGCATAGGTTCAAGCCATCGGGGCTTCTTAAAACATATACCACGAATTTCAGGAGTAAATAACACAAGCTCAAAAGTAGAGCATGGTTGACAAAGCAGAGGATATAATTTACCAAAGGCATTATATACCCGTGGAAGGCCACAAGGTTATTGAATATGAAGGACGATGTCAGATGAAATACAACAATGGATCGGGCGATCCACAACGGAGCTGATGTGAGTATCGGTACTCAATCAGAGGAAGAAAGAATGCAAGGGCGTCAGATTATAGAACATCTGAATAATTCGATGCTTAGATAACAAAGGAATTATGATTTCCAAAATGAAGGATCAGAAGCAGACGCACTGATCAAGGATGGATAAACTGAATTGACCAGAGGCACAATCGACGACAAATAGTTTGGTCGAGAACCAGCTCATGTTCAAAATGACGTCTGAGCCAGAAAGATAATTTAGAAGGGTCGATTGATGATTGTGTGCATTCACACACATGTTGAATCAATAGGATCAAAATGACAGTGTCAAAAGATACTAGTGAATATTGCTAGTGATATGGGAGCATCCATAATGTAAGCATACAAGTATTTGCAAAGCAATAGTTCGAAGAGGATGCTCAGAAGGTCGGATAGTATTTCAGATTATCTATGAAGCATACGAACAACTAGGGATGAACGGATACTCAATAAGTGCGAGGAATGTTCAATAGGGGTATTCATGTGGTAAAGAACTACAAGGCAGTAAGCTTAAAGGATTTTCGGAACAATGGAGAGCAATTTAGGGCATTGTAATAACAAGAGCAACTGAGAATGAAGGTATGAACGACAATTGTAGGTACTTATCCATAAGGGTATATCGGTGGTAGGGGATTGTAAAGTCGGTGGGCACAAGGGTCTCGGGAAAACCTCGGAGAGTATCTTCAGAATCTTTTGATAAAGCAGGTGATCATCTGTAATAAGGGGCTCTCCGGGAGGAAGTAGTTACGAGAACCTAGAGTCAGAGTTAGTACAATCATTTAACCCGAATAGAAGAGAGATCAGAGACCCAGAGTATAGGTCGAGGAATAAAAGATCCTAATACCACCCAATGGCGACGTGGGCCCGTAAGGCACACAGCCATGTTAGTAAAAGTTTTGCAATGTCTAGACTCAACTTCGCCAAGGAGTTTGGAAGGGGATTCCTACAGCAATGGGCTCGATATCAACTTGTGACGCCCGATTCAATCGTGACACTAATCATGCACGCAAACGCGTAATGATCAAGATCGTGGACTCACGGAAGATATCACAACACAACTCTAAAACATAAATAAGTCATACAAGCATCATAATACAAGCCAGGGCCTCGAGGGCTCGAATACAAGTGCTCGATCATAGACGAGTCCAGCGAAGCAACAATATCTCGAGTATGTGCATAAGTTAAACAAGTTTGCCTTAAGAAGGCTAGCACAAACTGGATATAGATCGAAGAGGCGCAGCCTCCTGCCTGGGATCCTCCTAACTACTCCCGGTCGTCGCCGCCGGGCTGCACGTAGTAGTAGGCACCTCCAAAGGTAGTAGGAGTCGCCGCGACGGTGGCGCCTGCCTCGGATTCCAAAGATCTCGTTGCGACAACCAGAAATAAAGGAAAGGGGAAAAGGGGGGGAGAAAGCAACTGTGAGTACTCATCCAAAGTACTCGCAAGCAAGGAGCTACACTACATATGCATGGGTATATGTGTAAAGGGCCATATCAGTGGACTGAACTACAAAATGCCAGAATAAGAGGGGGATAACTAATCCTGTCGAAGACTACGCTTCTGGCAGCCTCCGTCTTGCAGCGTGTAGAAGAGAGTATACTGAATTCCTCCAAGTAGAATCGCATAGCATAATCCTACCCGGCGATCCCCTCCTCGTCGCCCTGCTAGAGAGCGATTACCGGGTTGTATCTGTCACTTGGAAGGGTGTGTTTTATTAAGTATCCGGTTCTAGTTGTCATAAGGTCAAGGTATAAATCCAATTCGTCCTGTTACCGAAGATCACGGCTATTCGAATAGATAAACTTCCCTGCAGGGGTGCACCACATAACCCAACACGCTTGATCCCATTTGGCCGGACACACTTTTCTGGGTCATGCCCGGCCTCGTAAGATCAACATGTCACAGCCCCACCTAGGCCAATAGAGAGGTTAGCACGCCGGTCTAAACCTAAGCGCACAGGGGTCTGGGCCCATGTAACACCCTCGATGCGGCTATATCTCCCACGTGTCGAAGCACGACTTAGAGGCATAACCGCATTGAAAGCAATGTCGCAAGTGAGGTAATCTTCACACAACCCATGTAATACATAAGGGAAAGAGATACATAGTTGGCTTACAGTCGCCACTTCACACAATACATAAATAAACATCCATCATTCAGATTACACTCAAGGACCGACTACGGTACCAAAATAAAAGAAGACTACCCCAAATGCTACACAGATCCCCGATCGTCCCAACTGGGCTGCACTACTGATCATCCGGAAAAGACACATAGTAACGACCACGCCTCGTCGAACTCCCAGCTTGAGCTCGGCTGCGGCCATCTCGTGACCGCATCGCTTAAGACTGCAACTGTTTTGGTAGAATCTGTGAGTCACGGGACTCAAAGAATCTCACACCCGCGAGATCAAGACTATTTAAGCTTATAGGAAGGACAGAGTTGTGAGGTGGAGCTGCAGCACGCGACTAGCATATATGGTGACTACATTCGCAAAAGAGAGCGAGAAGAGAAGAAAGGCACGGTCGTGAAGCTAGTAGCGATCAAGAAGTGATCCTGAACTACTTACGCCAAACATTACTCCAACACAGTGTTCACTTCCCGGACTCACGAGAAGAGACCATCACGGTTACACACGCGTTGATGTGTATTTTAATTAAGGTCAACTTCGGTTTTCTACAACCGACATTAACAAATTCCCATCTGCCTCATAACCGCTGGCACGGCTTTCGAAAGATAATACCCCTGCAGGTGTCCCAACTTAGCCCATTATATGCTCTCATGGTCAACGAAGGATATTTCTTCTACCGAAGACCCGATCAGTCTCGAATCCCGGACTACAAGACATTTCGACAGCAATAAAACAAGACCAGCAAAGCCGCCTGACAGTGCGACAAATCCCGATAGGAGCTGCACATATCTCGCTCTCGTGGCACATCCGGATGAGCAGTCCGTACAACTAAAACCAGACCTCAAGTTTCCTTGAGGCGGCGCCTGCATGTGGTTTAGTTCGGCCAGCACTCAAGGAGCACCGGTCCGGGGGTTAAAATAAAGATGACCTCGGCTCGCTGAAACCCGGGAAAAAGGCTTAGGTGGCAAATGGTAAAACTAATGTTGGGCCTTGCGGAGGAGTCTTATTCAAAGCGAACTGTCAAGGGGTCCCATAAATCACCCAACCGTAAGGAACGCAAAATCAAGGAACATAACACCGGTATGACGGAAACTAGGGCGGCAAGAGTGGAACAAAACACCAGGCATAAGGCCGAGTCTTCCACCCTTTACCAAGTATATAGATGCATTAATTATAGCAGATATATTGTGATATCCCCAACAAGTAAACATGTCCCAACTAGGAACAACATCTCCATGTCCCAACAAGGAACAAACTTCAACTTCACCTGCAACTAGCAACGCTATAAGAGGGGCTGAGCAAAGCGGTAACATAGCCAATCAATGGTTTGCTAGGAAAGGATGGTTAGAGGTTTGACATGGCAATCTGGGTGGCATGATAAGCAAGTGATAGGCATCGTAGCATAGGCATAGCAAAAGAGCGAGCATCTAGCAAGCAAAGATAGAAGTGATTTCGAGGGTATGGTCATCTTGCTCGCAAGGTTCTCGAGTTGTCAAAAGCTTGATCCTCGTAAGCGCTTCTCAACAGGTTCCTCGCTCACGTACTCGCCTCCGGCTCTACCCAAAGCAAGAACACAAACAATGGAACCACAATAAATCACGGTGCAATGCACAAGCAACATGATGCAAAACATGGCATGATATGCGAGATGGGATATGCAATGCGTATGCGTGCTCCGGAAGGAAAATGATGAACCAGGCATCAACTTGGCAAACCAAGTATGCCGCTGGAAAGGTGAGATGATTTTGGTTGAAATTGATATAAAGAGCACCGGAATCGGATGCACGGTTTGCAAATGACAAGCAAAACAAGAATGACACAAATCTGCCATTAACAGCATGATACCACTTAGCAAGCAACAAGAAATTAAGCTACTGCATCCAAACGTACCAACAAAGCATATGGCAGTGATCTACTCAAGATGCTTGACAAAAGATGAACACTCAGCTACGGCTAAATCACATCATAACAGGTCCAAATAAGCATGGCAAAAGTGCAAAACATATCAGCTTCACAGACTTAGAGAAAATACTAAACATGGCAGAATCAGCATCAGGAAGCAATGTTCAGAGCAAGCAAACAACATGCTACAGGAACTTATAATAGCAAAACAAGGCTTGGAATGAATCTACTCAAAGCATAGAACAAAAGTCCCTTACTGACCATGAGCCAAAAGGGATCACAAAATGCAATAGCACCCATGTCAATATAGCAAGTTACGTTAACAGATTCAGCAACAGGGCATGACAAAAACAGATAACAAGTAGGCATGTTTAAGAGCTCGATGCACTCACTACAGAGCATCTCATGATAAACTAGGCATACATCCATCAAGAATACATGGCAAGAACAACATCATAGCATACACGGATCAACTACAACAACCTTGGCAAAATTGAATAACATGTAAACAATCTGCCAAGAAACATTTTATAGCAAAAGTAGAGCCCGATTGACTCAAGCTATGGCACTCCATAATTGCAAACAAAGGCATGGATGGATAGAGCATAACCATATGTTCAAAACATCCTTAATGAAGTATCTCAAAAAATGCATGGATCTCTCGGTAGCATCAAGTTAACATGGCATAAAAATATCAGCAAAACAGGGGCTGAAATCAGCAACATCATGAGGCCTAGTTTGCATGCTTGTGCTAGTCACCACAGAGATCACAAAAATACATAGAATACACCCCTGTAAATATGGCATGGCATATTAAAAAACATATGTAGGACTCAAGATCATAGGGTGCACACATCAATCATGGCAAAAATGACAAAAGTGCATGTTCTGTTAAGAAACAGAAACTAACATCACATAGCCCTCTTCCAACAGCATTTCAGGCATCAAGATGAGCTCAAAAGAAAATGATGCAATGGAATGAAATGATCTACTCTTCGAGGCGAACAATTTGACATATTACACGCACGAAACGGAGCTACGAGTACAGAGTTATGGTGCTATGAAAATGCAACGAAATAACTGCAGAAATATGACTTGGAGGAAATCGGGGAGGAGAAGTCAACCGATCTGGATCTGGCCCGTTCGTCAAGGCGAACCGAGGCGGGCGGCAGGGCTCGCCGGAGTCGGTCGGGAGGAGAGGCCGTGGGCGGCGGAGAGGAGGCGGGCCGGCCGGGGTGAAGGCCGAGGCGGCGGTGGTGGCTGGCGCGGCGGGCGGCGCGGGAGGGCGGCGAGGCGGGCGGCGGGCCGGGCGATCGGCGGGCGAACTGCTGGGAGGCGGCGGCGGCGGGCGGGCGGCCGCGCCGGGCTGGGGGGCGGCGCGTCCGGCGCGGCAAGCGCGGCGGCGGCCGGGCCGAAAGCGTGGGGGCTGCGCTGGTCATGGAGGGCCGCGGCGGCGGGCGATGTGGGCGCTTACACGGGCGCGCTGGGGGCTGGCTGGTTGGGCGGCGCGGGCGGACGTGTCCGCCCGACCGACACGTCCGCGGCGGAGAGGAGCGGGCTAGGGTTAGGGGTGGAGGATCCGGATTTGGAAATGGGGGGGGGTCTTTAAATAGAGGTAGAGGAGGCTAGGGAGCTCCAAATTGAGCACGGTTTTCGCCACACGATCGTGATCGAATGGCGATGGACATGGAAGTGACTTAGATGGGTTATTGGGCTATTTTGGAGGGGTGTTGGGCTGCAACTTAAAAGAGGCCTTTGCGAGAGTGCGGTTAACTGCTGAGTACCAAACGAGCTCCAAATGACCCGAAACTTGATGTGGTTCACGGTGGTGTACCAAGGCCACTTGACAAACCTCGATCCATTCCTAGAAAGTTTAGTACCCGCCACGGAAAAACGAAAAGGGGACGCCGGGGACATAGGAGTGCCGGATTGCAAAACGGACAACGGGGAAAATGCTCGGAATCATGAGACGAACACGTATGCAAATGAGATGCACATGATGACATGATATGAAATGCATGACATGGACAAAAAGCAAAATGAAAGACCAAAAACCCAACCACGGAGGGAATATCATATCACAATGCCAAAATGGCAAGAGTTGGAGTTACAAATATGGAAAGTTACATCCGGGTGTTACAACACTCCACCACTATAAGAGGATCTCGCCCCAGATCTAGGACTGAAAGAACTCCGGATATTCGAACGGAGGTGATCCTCGCGCCCCCAGTGGCTTCACGGTCGGAATGGTGTGACCACTTCACTTTCAGGAATTTGATTGACTTGTTGCGTAGTCTTGCGCTTCGTTTCTTCGAGAATAGCAACGGGTGCTCATGATAAGAGAGGTCTTCTTGGAGGTCAATTTCTTCGTTGATGGTGCGCTCAGAGTCTTGAAGCACTTGGCGGCTGTGACACGTGAAACACATCGCACGCTCGCGGTTGGACGGAGCTCGTTGATAGGCGAGATCGCTTTTGCCAATGATCTTGAAAGGACCCACGATCTAGGGCGCAAGCTTCCTTTGATACCGGGTTGACGAGTGCCTTTCATTGAGAGACGCGGAGGTAGACATGGTCTCCGATTTCAAAAGCCACATCCCGGTGCTTGTCATCATAATAGTTTTCCGCGCGATTATGCTGCTTTGAGATTCTCAACAATGACTTTGCACATTTCTTCGCTTCGTGATCAAGTCGCTGCCAAGAAGTTGGCGCTCACCTGTCTCGGACCAATTGAGAGGAGTACGACACTTTCTCGCCATAGAGAATTTCGAATGGGGCCTTGCCCAACTCGCTTGGAAGCTGTTGTTGTAGGAGAACTCGCATATGGAAGACAATCTTCCCACTTCATACGAAGGAAATGACACAAGCCCTGAGCATGTCTTCAAGGATTTGATTGACTCGCTCGACTTGGCCACTTGTTTGAGGATGGAAAGTTGTGCTGAAACGAATGTTGGTGCCCATGGCCTTCTGAAAAGAATCCCAAAACTTGGAGGTAAAGATGCTGCCACGGTCTGAAGAGATCAATTGTGGAATGCCGTGCAAGGAGACAATCCTGGAGGTGTATAACTCTGCCAACTGAGCTGCTGTGATGGATTCTTTGATTGGAAGAAAATGAGCCACTTTAGTAAGCTTGTCAATGACAACGAAGATAGCATCATTTCCATGCTTGGACTTAGGAAATCCAGTCACGAAGTCCATCTCGATATGATCAAACTTCCATTCTGGAATAGCAAGAGGTTGGAGGAGACCAGCTGGTCGTTGGTGTTCGGCTTTCACTCTTCTGCAGACATCACATTCATTCACGAATTGAGCAATTTCTCGCTTCATTCGAGTCCACCAATATGACTGCTTGAGGTCATGGTACATCTTCGTACTTCCGGATGAATGGATAGAAGCGAATTGTGTGCCTCGCTCATAATGACTTTACGAGATCGCCTTAGGAACCACAATCCGTCCTCGAAGAAAAGAGTATCTTTGTCATCAATGTGGAAGCAATTGTATTTGGAAATGCCCTTGTCGATACCACGTTTCACCTTTTTCACCATGGTATCCAGGAGTTGAGCCTCACGAATCTGATCTTCCAAAGTAGGAGAGACTATGAGGTTGGCAAGAAAGCCTTGAGGAACAACTTGAAGATTCAGCTTGCGGAAAGCTTGACAGAGTTCCGGTTGGAAGGGCTTGTCAGGACCCCGATTCCAAATCACATCGACCTAGCTGGTAACACCTCATATCACTTTGCGGCCTCACGCACGGTATTCCCACGGTGTCGCTTACCATGGCCCGGACCGCTTATGCTTTTGGCTCACGATATGATAGTGTCGCTAGCATCCACATGACAAAGAACCCGGCCGACATGGCTAGTCGTGAACCCAAAGCGGCACTAACCTATGGGGACAGCATACATGAAACACCTCGAGCATGTCGGTCATCAACGATGAACTGGCTGTAGCACTGGCTAACAGACTCGTATTCCGGCTGTAGCAGGCTAGGCAGGACTCAAGTATCACCGCTGTGACATTTCAAGGGATGTATATAGGAACGAAATGAATCACATGCCGCCGGTCAGTGTCCAAGCAAGAGTGCTGTGTTAGCAGGACTCCGTGAACCGGCTGTAGCGGACTACTATCGCCGTAAGCACAAGACTTACATTTCCCCATATGAGAGGCTGCCAAGGATAAACAACTAGATTGTCGGATCCCACTCATACCAAGCATTTCAATCATACACTAATATGCCCGATATGAGTAAATACAACAAGGCATCACAACAAAACTCTACAACTCAAGTACTTTATTTAAGAGGCTCCGAGGAGCCATACATACATAGTCATACAGGTAGGGGTCACATGACCCAACACTCAAGTCATACAATCATACAAGCACATGCGAAGCAAAGTAGTCTGGTACATGCACTCTAGAAAGAAAGAAAGCTTGTTGGAGCCTTTCTATCTACATGGCCCTTCCAAGTCTTAGATCGCCACCGGTGGCTAGCTTACTCGTCAAGTCAACATCTACATAGAACTGGCTTGAGGGGTAGTATAGTCCTCCTAAAAATATTGATTACAAACATGAGTACAAAAGTACTCAAAGAAGTCTTACCACGTAATCCTATCATACATGCACATTCTCAAGGAAGGAAGTGGAGTTAAATGCAGCAAGCCAGCTTTGACTCTTGGCTAAGCTATCCCACGTGACACACTTTGTAAAGCATTTTGTCGCATACGAGTCCACTAATCACCATCACAATACTCCACCGTGGATCCTCTCTCGTCATCCCCGAGAGGGCCATCCACGATACTCACACTTATCTTGAGGCTTTTAGTAGTATCCATTTACTTGTCTATGAACCGATATAGGTAACCCAGAAGTCCTTCTCCGTGGACACGGCTATTCAATAGATCATATTTAACCCCGCAGGGTATACTTCTTCACACACGCTCACCACTTATCGTCGCTTACACGACATGTACTGCAACCTTCAAGCGGAAGCCCAACGTGGTGTCGGCCACAGCCTACCTAAACACTCAAGTCCCTAGTCCAGTTTATCGCCTATTCGGTTCCATCCGCAGGAGTCCGCCGAGGTTTCCCATACAGCCCTCGAACGATGTGTGCAGGGTTCCCGAGATACCAAACGGCACTCGGACACCGGGCCACGGTGCCACCGCAACACAACCCACCCCTAAGGTCAGCGCTATGCGGCGGCCCCAAAGATGCTACAAACACCGAAACTACTTGCAACTCCCTGACTATGAACAGGGGTGGTTAAGAAGTTTAGAGGGTCAATTAAGGATCCCAATGTGTGGTAGTAGCTAGTTCATGGATCACAAACACAGATCTCAGTTCTTAAGTTCGGCTTCAATGAAACAACCCACCATGTACTCCTACATGGCCTCTCATCGATACTTTTACCAAATCGTGTTCAACACTTACACTCTCGAACCAACACAACCTTTCACTCCAGCTCATCATCCCGATGAGCCGACCTGACACAACTCTAAGCATAGCAAGCATAGCATGGTAGGAATCACAAACATGGCTCAATCAACTCCTACACATACTAGTGGGTTTCATCTAGTTACCGTGGCAATGACAGTCATGCAAAGGAAGTGGGTTCAACTACCGCAGCACACAACAGTTGAATCGCGTTGTCTTAATGCAGTAAAATGAGAGCAGTAAGCAGAACATGGGTTTGTATCGAATGTTCAATGAATTGCTTGCCCGATGGAACTGGGTAGAGAACTGCCCTTCGATGGGTTATCGAGGTTATCTTCGGGGGCAGAACCTATCATGAAAACACACCAAAATAAACATACAACCAATATGCAACAATATGATGCATGCTATGACATGGCAAGATGAATGTGTGTTGGCCTAATGCAAGTTGAAAGGATAGGATGATCTCATTTGAACCAAAGGTTCAAATGATAGATCATGTGAGTTAGTCCTAATGGTGCAAAATCTTAATCTGGTTATTCAGCATAGTTAACTTGTTTTAACATGCATGAAACCTGTACCAATGGATAGAGTGTATTTTTCTGATAAATTTTCATATATAAATCTTTGCATTTGGAGTTATAGAATAAAAGTTATAAGCATTTGAAATTTGAATTATATTCTGATTTTAGTATATAAAATAATTCCAGAATTTGAATTAATGCGCCAAGATGAGGTCAGATGACGCCGAGGGTCAACGGGGTCGTCTGGTCAAACTGACCAGTGGGACCCGCATGTCGTTAATTTAACTAATTAGTTTTAATTAAAACTAATCCTAATTAGATTAGCCGGAGGGGTCCACTGCCATCGACCCGCAGGGTCAACAGGCCCACTGGTGAGGTCAACTCACCGCGCCTAGCCGCCGGGCGAGGCCAGACGCGGGCGGAGCAAGTGCTTTTGCACGCCCGGGCTCCAAATGGAACGCGGAGAGCATCTACGGTAGCTAGAGGTGAGCCGGTGTCTGTGGGGTCGGGCTAGGTTAGGGGTGGCCGGAGGGGCGCCGGGACGAGAGTCGGGCGGCGACCGAGGCTCGCCACCGACGGGTTAGGGGTTAGCGGCCTCGGCGAGGCACGGGAGTGCACGGTTAGACTCGTGGAGGTGTGGTGAGTGCGATGGGCATAGTGGTGTGGTCAATAGGTGACCGGAGGCTCGTCGGGCACGAGTCCCGCAGCGGTGGGTTCAGCGATCATCGACCGCTCATTGTGGTGCAAGAAGAAGAGAACGGAGAGGATAGGGGGTAGCTAGGTTCAGAGTGAACTCGCGGAAGCTTCGCCGGGTCGGGTGGACTGAGGCGACGGCGGCGACGATGGGGATCTCCGCGCCCTTGGACTCGGGCGAGGTCGGAGTAGTGGCCTCGGGGGTCTTGGAGCGAGGGGACCAGCTGGCTAGGGGTAACGGGTGCGGCGGAGCGGCTGACATGGCGTGAGGTGCGTGGACGGCGGGAGCACGGCGGCGACGGTGGCGTGTCGGCGGTGGCGCTGCCAGGTCGAGGGCGAGCGAGAGAGAGACAGGGGAAGAATGGGGTGTCTGGAGGTCGGGAGACGACGCGGGTCGCCCCAATGGCGAGGCGGCGAGGGGTGAGGCAGGCGGCGGCCAGCTGCGTGGCGCGCCCAAGGCTGCCGGGTCAAGATTACCTGCCTGTCAAGCCGAGCCAAGCAGCCACGGGCGCGCCGGCTGTTGGCCGGGCCGCAGTGGGCCGGTGTCATGCATGTAAGGTTTTCCCATTTTTATCTTTTTCTATTTATGCAACTCTGTTTAGGGTTTTAAAATACCAAAACACTTTCAAAAATTACCAAAATGCTCCTGGTCACTAGTTGAATATTCCCAACATGAAACATTTTAGTTTAACAATTTTTGAACACTTAAAATATTTTTCATAATTTAAAATGCCCATTTCAGAATTTTGTGAATTAAATTTAGAACCCTTGGGTGACCTAGAAAATGTCCCACCTTCTTTGACATGGATCTTAAACCCAAACAAAGAGGATGAGCATTTTGAAGGGCATTTCGGATTCATTGAATAAAATTTTAGTAAACCCTAGTTGTTTTAAGGGGGTGTTCGGGTTTCGCTTCCCATTTCAAATTCAGATGAAATTTAAACATGATGCACACCCTAATGCATGGTCTATCTGGGATGTGACAACTCACCCCACTCAAAAGAATCTCGCCCCGAGATTTAGAATCTATGCGTAAAAGGTGGGTACTCAAGTCAAGACGATCCTCCCTTTCCCAAGTTGCTTCTTGCTCGGAATGGTTTGACCATTGAACCTTTAGAAACTTGATATTCCGACGCCGAGTGGTACGCTCGGTTTGGTCGAGGATACGAATGGGGTACTCTCGATAGGTGAGGTTATCTTGGAGATCAAGCTTGTGGTCCACTCCACGGATAGGATCCGAGAAGCAACGCTCGAGTTGGGAAACGTGGAAGACATCATGGACCTTGGAAAGATGCGGAGGTAGTTCCAATTGGTAGGCAACTTCTCCTCGCTTGGCAAGAATGCGAAGGGTCCAATGTAACGAGGAGCCAACTTGCCCTTGATATCAATCGATGGGTTCCTTTAAAGGAGAAACCCGAGGTAAGCCTTCGCCAATTTCATAAGCCATGGGCTTATGATTGCGGTCATATTGACTCTTCCGACGAGATTGGGCTGTTTTCAAATTTCACGAACAACGCGAACTTGCTCCTCTCGCTTCCGGATCATATCCGCCAAAGAGTTGTCTCTCCCGGTTTCACCAGCTAAGAGGCGCTCACATTTTCGCCCATAAAGAACTTCGAAGGGGCTTTGCCCAAACTGGCTTGATAACTGTTGTTATAAGCTTAACTCGGCGAATGGAAGGCATTTCTCCCAATTCATGCCGAAGAGATGACAAGCTCAAGCATATCCTCTAAGATTTGATTGACTGCTCTACTTGACCACTTGATTGGGGATGGAAAGCGTGCTAAAGGAGAGGCGAAGTTCCCATAGCGCTTTTGGAAACTTTCCCAAAATCGAGAGGTGAAGAGACTACCACGGTCGGAGTTAATTTCAATGGAACACCATGAAGGAACACTATTCGAGATGTACAAATCAGCTAGCTGGCTAGCGGTTATACTCTCAAACAGGTAGGAAGTGGGCTACTTTGGAAAGACGATCAACAATGACGAAGATAGCGTTATTCCTCTCTTGGTCCCGGAAACCCGTAATGAAATCCATACCGATTTTATCCCATTTCCATTCAGGAATGTCCAAAGGTTGAAGGGTACCAAGAGGTCGTTGATGCTCGCTTAACTCGACGACAAACGCCGCAGTTAGCAATGTATTGAGCGATTTCTCTCTTCATCCTAGTCCACCAAAACCTCCGCGAGATCTTGATACATTTTAGTACTACCAGATGAATGGTGAGAGGAGAGTCATGAGCTTCTTTAAGGATCAATTGCCGAGCTGTTGTTTCTTGGGAACCACTAAGCGTTTTCAAGAAGACAACACTGCTTCATCTACGGAGAAACATTTAGCAGCTCCGCTTAGCAATGTTCTCCTTGATCCGAGATATCCTCTATCATACCGCCGAGCAGCTATGATTCGATCCGTGAGGTCAGGTTTCGCCACCGTGGTGGAAAGAAATCTCGAGGAACAATGTGAAGATTAAGCTTACGTAAATTCCTCGTGGAGAATTGGTTGACCTTGTTGTAACATCAAATTGTTACAAAGAAGATTTATGACTTAGCGCCAGCCATGACATTGGCTTTGCTCGGGGTGTAGGATATTCCTAAGTCGAAATCTGTATCAACTCGACCCAACGCCTTTGCCTCGAGATTCAAACCGTTGGGTAAAGATATATTTCAGACTTTGGTGATCAGTGTAGATTTCGCAACGATTACCCAAAAGGTAATGTCGCCAGGTTTTGAGTGCATGAACCATCGCTGCAAGCTCTAGATCGTGTGGGATAGTTATCCTCATGTGGACGAATCGTCGAGATGCGAGGCAATCACATGACGATCTTGCATGAGTATGCAACCTAGTCCTTGTCGCGAGGCGCCGCAATAGATAATAAAGTCCTTAGAAAAATCTGGTGGAATAAGTACGGAGCAGATGTCGCGCCTTTTCAGCCTCGAAGCTGATCTCGCACTGTATGGCCCACTGAACTTCTTATCTTTCTTGAGGAGTTCGTTAGAGGTTTAGCAACTTTAGAGAAATTTCGATTTGCGGCGGCAATAGCTCGCTAAACCGAGGAAACTCCGAACTTGCTTTACCGATTCAGTGGAGTCCAATCAAGGACGGCTTGAACTCGCCGATTGACAAAGAATACCCTTACCGTAAATTACATGTCCTAGATAGGTCACTTCGCAACCGAATTCACACTTAGAGAATTTGGCATAAAGGCGGTGCTCTCAAGTTTCATCAATACTAGCCTTAGATGTTCGCATGTTCTTCCTCATTCTTGGAGTAGATGAGTATATCATCGAGGTATACCACTACTTAATTTATCCAAATACTCCATGAAGATTGAGTTCATTAACCGAGAGAAAGTGGCTGGAGCATTGGTTAAACCGGGACATGACGGTACTCAGATTGGCCATAACGAGTGACAAAGGCCGCTTTAGGTATGTCCTCGTTCCTGATTTTGATTTGATGGTAGCCCAACCTCAAATCCATCTTGAGAAGATCGAGGATCCAGCGAGCTGATCATACGTGTCGTTGATCCCGGGAGCGGATACTTGTTCTTGATAGTGACCAAATTGATGTGTCGGTAATCTACAACCATCCGATCCGCACCATCCTTCTTCTTGACGAAGAGGACGGGCAAGCCCATGGAGATGAACTAGGACGGATGAAACCCTTTGCAAGGACTCATCGAGTTGTTTCTTAAGTTCAGCTAGTTCTAGGGTGCCATCTTATAAGGTCTCCTAGAGATTGGGACGGTTCCGGAATAAGATCTATCACAAACTCGACATCCCCGCCGTGGAACACCGGCAGTTCTTCCGAAAGACATCCGGAAATCACGGACTCACCGAATATCTTCGAGATCCGGAAGAGGGTTGGCATTTATGAGTAAAGTCGGCGCTTAGACACTCGGGTTAAAACATCCACCGCTTTTGCCCAAGGATGGGTAAGTTGAACGGTTCTAGTCGAGCAATCAATCTTAGCATAATGGGCTGACATCCAGTCCATACCCAAGATGATGTTTATGTCCGAGGACTTGAGAGCTATTAGGGATGCAAGGAAAACTAATCATCGACAAGAATTTCATTCCCATGACTTATTCTAGAGGTTTGCCATCTAGAACCAGGAGTTTGAATTTCCATGGAGGTAGGCATGTCGCAGAATGTGGTGTTGTGCAATCGAGCATAGCTCTCGTAAATAAATGAATGAGATGCTCCAAGATCAAAGAACAGCTTGCCGGATGGCAATTAACAAGAAGCGCATCGAGGACGGCGTTGGGATCCTCATAGGTTTCTTCAAAGAGACATAGTTGACATGGCCACGAGCGGTGGCAACCGGCTTGGCATAGGGAACCTTTCTCGCGGGCTTGCCGCGACCAATGACTTTCCAAATTTGATTGGGGTTGTTCTGGGACACTCTCGAATATAGTGGCCCGCCTCTCCACATTTGAAGCAAGTGATCACATTTGGCCGTGGGGCCACATTAGCGCTTGGACCTCCATATGTCTTGGGTGGAAAATACGGTTGGTTGGGGCGAGGCGCCAAGGATGGCCTCGGGTGTACCTGGGTGGTAGAGCCAGATTAGGAACCCAAACCCGCGCTTCGGGAACCAGAGCGGATGATGATCCGTAATCACGGATGTGCTTGCGTGAAGCCTCAAGTCGTCGCCCAGCCTCTGCTACCGATAGCCTTATTGACTAGCTTCGAGAAAGAGGTGCATTCATGTAGACGGAGATCCCGGCGCAACTCGTGGCTAAGTCCTTACGGAACCTCGCCGCTTCTTAGCATCGGTAGACACTTCTTCGAGCATAACGTGCTAACCTCCCGAATTCACTACAGAGGCATCCACGCTCAGCCGCCTTGGGTGAAACTGCAGAATTCCTCACGCTTATGGTCCATAAGTCCTTCGAATATGGTGCTCGCGGAAGGCGGCACTGAATTCATCCCAAGTTGTAACTTGTCCAGCCGGACGATAGCCTCATAGTTTTCCCACCGAGATCGGCAGGCCTTCCAGATGGTAGGCGGCAAAGGTAACTTTGTCACCTCGCATACATTGGCGGAACGCAGCTTGTGATGAATATCATGAGCCAATCATCGGCGCCAAGTGGCTCGACGGAGCATTTGAATTTTGGAGGATATAGTTTGACGAAGTCATTGAGTGAAACCCCATCGCTTCTTGGCTGGCGGGCTGTGTTTTGTTCAATGCGCCCAATAAGCGGTTAGTTTCACGCTTATTATGCTCGCTTCCAAAGATCACCTCAGCCAAAGATGGCGGTTGCGGCAGATTCACATTTCTGGCTGCATCGCCTCTCCCTCGCTCGAACAGCAGGAGAATTCGAGTGTTGACCATCCCGGGAGACAAAACAAAGGTTTAAACCAGGATGGCAGAATTTAACAAGGTCGTGCGGAAGGTAATGGACAGTATGGAATGCAAAGATGTTCATCCGTATGACATGGTAATATAACTGCCATATATATATACCAACGGTCATACACACCATTCATAGTTTAGTACAAGCCCGACGGAGTACAACTATAAGGAAAGGCGCTACATCTCATCGGAAGCATTCCAACTTCTATACATTATTTTTCTACACTTCCGAATGATACACACTAAGTCGTATTCCACGAGTCACGCAGACGGTGGAAACACAACTAGTACCATACTAGCAATACTACTACTATCTCGTGCAGCTCCATAGTAGTCCTCATAGAAATCACCACCTGCACTGAAGTGGAACATGGTCGTCTGGGAATGCATAATCCTGGGGGCCTGTGGGACCATAAGGACTCGGATGTGGTCGTGGACCCACAAAGGTGGCGTAAGAGGCCCACGAGGAGGAGTGATGCCTCCAACCTCACGCCACTCCATGAAGTCCGCAAACTCGCCGCACAGGTACAAATCTCTCATGTCCATACATCCGCTTGCACGGCAGTGCAAACCTAGTCGGGTAGCCCAAAGGTCGGAACGGGCATTATATAGCTCCATACGCAAGGCCCGGTTCTCACGGTCCTTGTCCTCCAACAACTCAAGAGTGGTACGGAGGAGTGAGTCCTCATGGGTTGCATCACCATGCATGCCTCGGAGGTAGCCATGCGCCCTGTGAAGGGATGCCGCATATAGCGGAAGTCGTTGTTGCTCAGAAAGCAGTCCCGCTCGAATAATAGTCATCATGGAATAGGCTGCATCTTGTACGATATTCCAATAGTGATTCCGAGCCCATAGGAACAAAGAAGTGGCTCAAGAGTCCGGGTAGGATGGATAAACCGACCGTGCATAGGTATTGGCTTTGATTGAAATCCTGAACTGCTCCTCGACGGTATATTCGTGGATACCATCGATAACCAGCCTCAATCATCACCCTAACCAACATGGCCGTGTGACCGCACACATCGATGCAGCGAGTCAGTGTAACCACTTGGTTCTCGGGAACGGTGGCCATCTCGAAGCACAGCCATAATGCAAAGGCATTAGAATTCTAGGAAAATCGGGCAGATAACATCTCAGAATGCTCAAATCAAATTTGAGACATTCAAAATCAGATTTGCAAAACCACTCAACAACATCATATCAAGGTTCTCGTTCAAGTAGTAGCATACTAACATTTAGTAACACCGAATCGAGGATGTAACCAACAATCCTACAAGGTACTACGGATAGTAACACGTGAACCCGATAGAGAAAGAGAGCCTAGTCCTAAACCCACGTTGAATGAGAAGAGGATGACTCAGATCGAGGGCATAAGGTAAAGGAGTAAAAGAGCCTTACGCTCCTCCCACAATCAATTCCCTACATATAACTAAAGCATTTCTAGACTCAACTTCACCAGTTTGGCTTAGCGGACCTCACAGCAGCCCTCGCTCGATGCCAACGCTGTCAGACCCCGATTCCAAGTCACATCGACCTAGCTGGTAACACCTCATATCACTTTGCGGCCTCACGACGGTATTCCCACGGTGTCGCTTACCATGGCCCGGACCGCTTATGCGTTTTGGCTCACGATATGATAGTGTCGCTAGCATCCACATGACAAAGAACCCGGCCGACATGGCTAGTCGTGAACCCAAAGCGCACTAACCTATGGGGACAGGCATACATGAAACACCTCGAGCATGTCGGTCATCAACGATGAACTTGGGCTGTAGCACTGGCTAACAGACTCCGTATTCCGGCTGTAGCAGGCTAGGCAGACTCCAAGTATCACCGCTGACATTTCAAGGGATGTATATAGGAACGAAATGAATCACATGCCGCCAATCAGTGTCCAAGCAAGAGTGCTCAGGTTAGCAGACTCGTGAACCGGCAGTAGCGGACTACTATCGCCGTAAGCACAAGACTTACATTTCCCCATATGAGAGGCTGCCAAGGATAAACAACTAGATTGTCGGATCCCACTCATACCAAGCATTTCAATCATACACGCAATATGCCCGATATGAGTAAATACAACAAGGCATCACAACAAAACTCTACAACTCAAGTATTTTATTTAAGAGGCTCCGAGGAGCCATACATAACATAGTCATACAGTAGGGGTCACATGACCCAACACTCAAGTCATACAATCATACAAGCACATGCGAAGCAAAGTAGTCTGAGTACGCACTCTAGAAAGAAAGAAAGCTTGTTGGAGCCTTTCTATCTACATGGCCCTTCCAAGTCTTAGATCGCCACCGGTGGCTAGCTTACTCGTCAAGTCAACATCTACATAGAACCGGCTTGAGGGGTAGTATAGTCCTCTCAAAAGTATTGATTACAAACATGAGTACAAAAGTACTCAGAAGTCTTACCACGTAATCCTATCATACATGCACATTCTCAAGGAAGGAAGTGGAGTTAAATGCAGCAAGCCAGCTTTGACTCTTGGCTAAGCTATCCCACGTGACACACTTTGTAAAGCATTTTGTCGCACACCCAGTCCACTAATCACCATCACAATACTCCACCGTGGATCCTCTCTCGTCATCCCCGAGAGGGCCATCCACTATACTCACACTTATCTTGAGGCTTTTAGTAGTATCCATTTACTTGTCTATGATCCGATATAGGTAACCTGAAGTCCTTCTCCGTGGACACGGCTATTCAATAGATCATATTTAACCCCGCAGGGTATACTTCTTCACACACGCTCACCACTTATCGTCGCTTACACGACATGTACTGCAACCTTCAAGCGGAAGCCCAACGTGGGTGTCGGCCACAGCCTACCTAAACACTCAAGTCCCTAGTCCAGTTTATCGCCTATTCGGTTCCATCCGCAGGAGTCCGCCGAGGTTTCCCATACAGCCCCGAACGATGTGTGCAGGGTTCCCGAGATACCAAACGGGCACTCAGACATCAACCACGGTGCCTACCGCAACACAACCCACCCCTAAGGTCAGCTATGCGCCCCCCCCAAAGATGCTACAAACACCGTAAACTACTTGCAACTCCGGACTATGAACAGGGTGGTTAGAAGTCGAGAGGGTCAATTAAGGATCCCAATGTGTGGTAGTAGCTAGTTCATGGATCACAAACACAGATCTCAGCCTAAGTTCGCTTCAATGAAACAACCCACCATGTACTCCTACATGGCCTCTCATCGATACCTTTACCAAATCGTGTTCAACACTTACACTCTCGAACCAACACAACCTTTCACTCCAGCTCATCATCCCGATGAGCCGACCGACACAACTCTAAGCATAGCAAGCATAGCATGGTAGGAATCACAAACATGGCTCAATCAACTCCTACACATACTAGTGGGTTTCATCTAGTTATCGTGGCAATGACAGTCATGCAAAGGAAGTGGGTTCAACTACCGCAAAGACACAACAGCTTGAATCGCGTTGTCTTAATGCAGAAAAATGAGAGCGTAAGTTAGAACATGGGTTTGTATCGAATGTTCAATGAATTGCTTGCCCGATGGAACTGGGTAGAGAACTGCCTTCGATGGGTTATCGAGATTATCTTCTGGGCGTAACCTATCATGAAAACACACCAAAATAAACATACAACCAATATGCAACAATATGATGCATGCTATGACATGGCAAGATGAATGTGTGTTGGCCTAATGCAAGTTGAAAGGATAGGATGATCTCATTTGAACCAAAGGTTCAAATGATAGATCATGTGAGTTAGTCCTAATGGTGCAAAATCTTAATCTGGTTATTCAGCATAGTTAACTTGTTTTAACATGCATGAAACCTGTACCAATGGATAGAGTGTATTTTTCTGATAAATTTTCATATATAAATCTTTGCATTTGGAGTTATAGAATAAAAGTTATAAGCATTTGAAATTTGAATTATATTCTGATTTTAGTATATAAAATAATTCCAGAATTTGAATTAATGCGCCAAGATGAGGTCAAGATGACGCCGAGGGTCAACGGGGTCGTCCGGTCAAACCGACCAGTGGGACCCGCATGTCGTTAATTTAACTAATTAGTTTTAATTAAAACTAATCCTAATTAGATTAGCCGGAGGGGTCCACTGCCATCGACCTGCAGGGTCAACAGGCCCACTGGTGAGGTCAACTCACCGCGCCCAGCCGCCGGCGAGGCCAGACGCCGCGGAGCAAGTGCTTTTGCACGCCCGGCTCCAAATGGAACGCGGAGAGCATCTACAGTAGCTAGAGGTGAGCCGTGTGTCTGTGGGGTCACTTGGTTAGGGGTGGCCGGAGTGGGCGCCATGACGAGTCGGGCGGGCGACGAGGCTCGCCACCGACGGTTAGGGTTAGCGGCCTCGGCGAGGCACGGGAGTGCACGGTTAGACTCGTGGAGGTGTGGTGAGTGCGATGGGCATAGTGGTGTGGTCAATAGGTGACCGGAGGCTCGCCGGCGACGAGTCCCGCGGGCGGGGGTTCAGCGATCATCGACCGCCATTGTGGTGCAAGAAGAAGAGAACGGAGAGGATAGGGGGTAGCTAGGTTCAGAGTGAACCTGCGGGAAGCTTGCGTGGGTCGGGTGGACGAGGCGGCGGCGGCGACGATGGGGATCTCCGCTGCCTTGGACTCGGGCGAGGTCGGAGTAGTGGCCTCTGGGGTCTTGGAGCGAGGGGACCAGCTGGCTAGGGGTAACTGGTGCGGCGGAGCGCCGACATGGCGGTGAGGTGCGTGGACGGCGGGAGCACGGGCGGCGACGGTGGCGTGGTCGGCGGTGGCGCCGGCCAGGTCGAGGGCGAGCGAGAGAGAGAGGGGGGAAGAATGGGGTGTCTGGAGGTCGGGAGACGACGCGTGGTCGCCCCAAATGGGCGAGGCGGCGGGGGTGAGGCAGGGCGGCGGCAGCTGCGTGGCGCGCCAAGGCTGGCTGGCCAAGATTAGCCTGCTCGTCAAGTTGAGCTAAGCAGCCACGGGCCATTGCTGGGCAATGGCAGTGGGCCGGTGTCATGCATATGTAAGGTTTTCCCATTTTTTATCTTTTTCTATTTATGCAACTCTGTTTAGGGTTTTAAAATACTAAAACACTTTCAAAAATTACCAAAATGCTCCTGGTCACTAGTTGGAATATTCCCAACATGAAACATTTTAGTTTAACAATTTTGAACACTTAAAATATTTTTCATAATTTAAAATGCCCATTTCAGAATTTTGTGAATTAAATTTAGAACCCTTGGTGACCTAGAAAATGTCCCACCTTCTTTGACATGGATCTTAAACCCAAACAAAGAGGATGAGCATTTTGAAGGGCATTTCGATTCATTGAATTAAATTTTAGTAAACCCTAGTTGTTTTAAGGGGGTGTTCGGGGTTTCTCGCTTCCCATTTCAAATTCAGATGAAATTTAAACATGATGCACACCCTAATGCATGGTCTATCCGGGATGTGACAGGCTTGAGGATTAAACTGCTGCGAAGAAGCCTTCCTGCTCCAAAGCATCTCAGCAATCACATTGGCCTTGCCTTGAGTATATTCAATACTTGGGTTGTACTCTTGAATCATTTCACCCATCGAGTTTGCTCGAGGTTGAGGTTGGGTTGAGGAAGATATACTTGAGACTCTTGTGATCGTGAACATGTCCACTTTCCTTCCCAACAAGAGATGTCTCCATGTTATCAATGCATGGACAACTGCCGCCAACTCAAGATCGTGAGGGGGTAGTTCTTTCGCTGGGCTTCAATGACGAGAGGTATAGGCCACAACTCTTTTCTCTTGCATTAGCACAAAGACCGAGACCTTGAAGAGAAGCATCACGTAAAACTTCAATGGCTTGGATTCATCAGAGGAGTCAAGACAGAGCTGTGACGAAGTTTCTCTTTGAGGGTATTGAAAGCAACGCCACACTCGGAGACCATACATACTTCACATGCTTCGGAGGAGGTTGGAAAGAGGCTTTGCAATCTTAGAGAAGTTCTCAATGAATCTTCGCAATAGCTTGCAAGACCAAGAAAATCATGGAGCTGCTTGACATTCCGAGGAGGTTCCCAATTCACAACCGCAGACACCTTCTCGGATTAACAGCGATGCCCTTGGCGGAGATGATATGACCAAGGTAAAGAACTTCATCAAGCCAAAATTCACATTTGGAAAATCTCAGATAGAATTGATGCTCTCTGAGCTTGTCGAGCACCAATCGCAAATGTTTGGCATGATCCTTCTTATTCTTGGAGAAGACCAAAATATCATCAAGATAGACCAAGACGAATTCATTTGTGTAGGGGTTGAAGATGAAGTTCATCATTCGAGAGAAATTTGGAGGAGCATTGACAAGGCCGAAAGACATGACAATATATTCATAAGAACCAAAGCTTGTTCTGAATGTTGTCTTGGGAATATCTTGTTCACGAATGCGAATTTGATGATAACCCATACGAAGGTCAAGCTTGGAGAACACTTTAGCACCTTTGAGTTGCTCGAAAAGCTCATTGATGTTGGGAAGTGGATACTTGTTCTTGATTGTCTTCTTATTCAATGGACGATAATCGATGCAAAGTTGGTCCGCGCCATCCTTCTTCCGGACAAAAGAACACCACAACCCCAAGGAGATGAACTCGGTCCGATCAAACCTGTGACGCTCTTGTTCATCGAGCTGCTTCTTCAATTCCTTCAGCTCATCAGGTCCAAGCTTGTATGGACGCCATAAACGGGTTCAAGGCTGTGCTCAAGATCGATAACGAATTCAACCGCCGGTGAGGAGGCATTCCCGAAGCTCTTCCGAAAGACATCTTGGTACTCACAAACGATCGAATCGAGAGATAGCATCCAATTCGCCTCTTCTCATTGAGAGAAAACAACCAATGGTTTCATCACGAAGCGCATAGATGATCACATCATTAGAAGAGTGAGTCAATTGATTTCGGCAGCACAATCAAGCTGAGCTTTGTGCCGAGAAAGCCACCATCCCGAGAATAAGATCAATATCCGAGTCACCAAGGACAAATGGTTTAGCCAGAAATCTATAGTCGCCATCTTGATACCGACATTCGAACCATCACTGAGAAGTCATTTCCCTAGCCGAGAAACAATAGACAAAGGTCTCGCAATACTTGAGTAACCAAATCATGCATAGCCACAAAAGGTCTTGAGATGAAAGAATGCGATGCACCAAAGATCAAATAAGACTTTTGCAGAATATCATTAATCGAGAGATTACCCATTATCACATCAAGAGATTCCTCCGCTTGAGCTGCATTCATCATAATGACCTTTGCAGACTTGGGATTATGCTTGACCACCGCATTGCTTGAAGATCTCACAGAGGAGGAGGCGGAAGGCGCCTTTGGTTGAAGCACTTGTTCGTGATAGTGACCTTTTCACGACATTTGTTGCAAGTCACCTCGAGAGCGGACGGTGATAAGGAGCATTTGACCTTGGAGCTTGAGAATTAGACTTGTTCTGATTGCTCGGTTGGGCGGGTGGGAAGATCCACGACCACCTGAGTTCTTCTCGCTTATAAGGCCGACGAACGAGGAGGAGGAAGGTAGAACTTCGCCGCTTAGCTGCCACTTGAGAGGAAGAAGAAGACTGAATCTGCATCCCTAATTCTCTTTTTAGAAGCCACACATTTGAGCTGGGCAGCTTCTTGCTTCAAAGCCATGTTGTAGAATTCATCATACTTTTCCGCTCAAAAGCACGAGAGCTAATTGCAGATCTTCTCCGAGACCACCTCTGAATTGATAGATCATACTCTTTTCATCGTGGACGCCTTGCTTAGCAAAGCGAGCGAAGTTTCGAACTGGATATTGTATTGATACACGTACATGTTGCCTTGCTTGAGATTGCGAACTCCTCACACTTGCTCTCAACAACACTTTCGAATGTGGTGAGCTCAAGTCTCGCGAACCCATCCTGTAATGACACGACCTCCTCTCGAATCTTTGTATTGCTGGTACCACTCAAAGAGCTTGGTCCTTGAGTTGAAACGAAGCAAACTTGACAAAGTCCTCGGTCCGACATTGCTACATTCAAAATGTTTGCAGATGTCCACAAGCCAATCGTCGGTGTCTGTGGCCTCGAAATGTAAGCTGAAAGACTTCGCTGATTAGCGAGGAACCGATTGAGGGTAGCAAAGTGCGGCTGGTTGTTGCCTTGACCTTGATTTCCTTGGTTGCCTTGCCCTTGGGTACGCCTCTGCAAGAGTTGCAAAATCATCTCGAGCATTGGCATTGGTGGCTGCCATGATAGCTTGCCATGCCTCCGGAGGCGGAGGTGGAGGTGGAGGGTTCGACTGAGTCCCACATCCTGAAGAGGGTGACATCCGTTAGCACTTTGATAGACAGTAGACAAGTTGAATCAACGGATAGAAATTGCAACATATAGTCTTCACAATAAACATTCAACAAGGATGAACGAATGAATTCCAAAGTTAACATCACACGTCCAATAAGGTGAGAAGCCACTTGATTAAGGGTTGATGAAAAAAACAAGGTACGATCGAACAAATAAGTGGTAAGGATTACCCAATCACAAACCAAATATCTCATGGAAGAAATGCTAAGAGCTACTTGAATCCCACCTATAAACTCCCCAAACTTTCTGGTTATGCAACTGTGTTAGGGATACAGGGACACAAAATATATCACCCAAACTAACAATACCTAGATCCAGCTATATCCATCCGTCAACACATAACCAAGAAACCTTCGAAGTCGTGGTACCTCGACCTTCAAAAGCATCCGTTATACGAGTCATGGCAATACTCCCGAGCTCGCCTCTAACATCGGGTTATCGGGTTATCTCACCAACAATCGCATAAAAGAGATTTTCGATGTCGGCAAATCTCGTATTCCAGAATCGAACGATAAAATTGTGACGACAACACCTCGGAGCTCAACTCCTCGGACACCGCCACAACCCCTAAATGTCGAGGCACCAAGAACAATGTTCTCGCCACAAAACCATCGAACGATTCCAAGGTACCCGCTGATCCTAAATTTTTTAGTGAAATTTGAGGAGAGGAGAGTCAAAACTTCTACGCCAGAGACCTCACCAGAGCGACGAAGGACCGGGAGTAAAAGAATCCTACTCCGATATATATAATCCTAAGACTCAAAACATTTTTCTAGACTCAAGACAAATTTCAAGGGATGTATATAGGAACGAAATGAATCACATGCCGCCAGCCAAGTGTCCAAGCAAGAGTGTCTGGTTAGCAGACTCGTGAACCGGTCAGAAGCGGACTACTATCGCCGTAAGCACAAGACTTACATTTCCCATATGAGAGGCTGCCAAGGATAAACAACTAGATTGTCGGATCCCACTCATACCAAGCATTTCAATCATAGACGCAATATGCCCGATATGAGTAAATACAACAAGGCATCACAACAAAACTCTACAACTCAAGTACTTTTATTTAAGAGGCCCGAGGAGCCATACATACATAGTCACATGTAGGGGTCACATGACCCAACACTCAAGTCATACAATCATACAAGCACATGCGAAGCAAAGTAGTCCGAGTATGCACTCTAGAAAGAAAGAAAGCTTGTTGGAGCCTTTCTATCTACATGGCCCTTCCAAGTCTTAGATCGCCACCGGTGGCTAGCTTACTCGTCAAGTCAACATCTACATAGAATCCGTCTGAGGGGGTAGTATAGTCCTCCAAAATATTGATTACAAACATGAGTACAAAAGTACTCAAGCAAGTCTTACCACGTAATCCTATCATACATGCACATTCTCAAGGAAGGAAGTGGAGTTAAATGCAGCAAGCCAGCTTTGACTCTTGGCTGCTTATCCCACGTGACACACTTTGTAAAGCATTTTGTCGCATTACCAGTCCACTAATCACCATCACAATACTCCACCGTGGATCCTCTCTCGTCATCCCCGAGAGGGCCATCCACGATACTCACACTTATCTTGAGGCTTTTAGTAGTATCCATTTACTTGTCTATGAACCGATATAGGTAACCCGAAGTCCTTCTCCGTGGACACGGCTATTCAATAGATCATATTTAACCCTGCAGGGTGTACTTCTTCACACACGCTCACCACTTATCGCCGCATACACGACATGTACTGCAACCTTCAAGCGGAAGCCTAACGTGGGTGTCGGCCACACCTACCTAAACACTCAAGTCCCTAGTCCAGGTTTATCGCCTATTCGGTTCCATCCGCAGGAGTCCGCCGAGGTTTCCCATACAGCCCCGAACGATGTGTGGTGGTTCCCGAGATACCAAACGGCACTCGACATCAACCACGGTGCTCACCGCAACACAACCCACCCCTAAGGTCACAAGCTATGCGTGGCCCCAAAGATGCTACAAACACCGTAAACTACTTGCAACTCCGGACTATGAACAGGGTGGTTAAGAAGCCGAGAGGGTCAATTAAGGATCCCAATGTGTGGTAGTAGCTAGTTCATGGATCACAAACACAGATCTCAGCCTAAGTTCGCTTCAATGAAACAACCCACCATGTACTCCTACATGGCCTCTCATCGATACCTTTACCAAATCGTGTTCAACACTTACACTCTCGAACCAACACAACCTTTCACCCAGCCATCACCCCGATGAGCCGACTCGACACAACTCTAAGCATAGCAAGCATAGCATGGTAGGAATCACAAACATGGCTCAATCAACTCCTACACATACTAGTGGGTTTCATCTAGTTATCGTGGCAATGACAGTCATGCAAAGGAAGTGGGTTCAACTACCGCAGCACACAACAATGTTGAATCGCGTTGTCTTAATGCAAAAAATGAGAGCGTAAGCAGAACATGGGTTTGTATCGGAATGTTCAATGAATTGCTTGCCTCGATGGAACTGGGTAGAGAACTGCCCTTCGATGGGTTATCGAGGTTATCTTCGGGGCGAACCTATCATGAAAACACACCAAAATAAACATACAACCAATATGCAACAATATGATGCATGCTATGACATGGCAAGATGAATGTGTGTTGGCCTAATGCAAGTTGAAGGATGGATGATCTCATTTGAACCAAAGGTTCAAATGATAGATCATGTGAGTTAGTCCTAATGGTGCAAAATCTTAATCTGGTTATTCAGCATAGTTAACTTGTTTTAACATGCATGAAACCTGTACCAATGGATAGAGTGTATTTTTCTGATAAATTTTCATATATAAATCTTTGCATTTGGAGTTATAGAATAAAAGTTATAAGCATTTGAAATTTGAATTATATTCTGATTTTAGTATATAAAAATAATTCCAGAATTTGAATTAATGCGCCAAAGATGAGGTCAAGCATGACGCCGAGGGTCAACGGGGTCGTCTGGTCAAACTGACCAGTGGGACCTGTGATGTCAGTTAATTTAACTAATTAGTTTTAATTAAAACTAATCCTAATTAGATTAGTCGAGGGGTCCACTGCCATCCACCCGAGGGTCAACAGGCCCACTGTTGAGGTCAACTCATCGCCTGCCTAGCCACCGCAGGCCGCACGGCCGCGGAGCAAGTGCTTTTGCACGCTCCGGCTCCAAATGGAACGCGGAGAGCATCTCCATGTAGCTAGAGGTGAGCCGTGTCCGTGGGGTCGGGTTGGTTAGGGGAGTGGCCGGAGGGGCGCCCGGCGACGAGTCGGGCGGCGACGAGGCTCGCCACCGACGGGTTAGGGGTTAGCGGCCTCGGCGAGGCACGGGAGTGCACGGTTAGACTCGTGGAGGTGTGGTGAGTGCGATGGGCATAGTGGTGTGGTCAATAGGTGACTGGAGGTCTGCCGGGCGACGAGTCCCATGGGCGGTGGGTTCAGCGATCATCGACCGCCATTGTGGTGCAAGAAGAAGAGAACGGAGAGGATAGGGGGTAGCTAGGTTCAGAGTGAACCTGCGGGAAGCTTCGCCGGGTCGGGTGGACTGAGGCGACGGCGGCGACGATGGGGATCTCCGCTGCCTTGGACTCCAAGCGAGGTCTGAGTAGTGGCCTCGGGGTCTTGGAGCGAGGGGACCAGCTGGCTAGGGGTAACTGGGTGCGGCGGAGCGGCGACATGGCGGTGAGGTGCGTGGACGGCGGGAGCACGGCGGCGACGGTGGCGTGGTCGGCGGTGGCGCTGGCCAGGTCGAGGGCGAGAGAGAGAGAGACAGGGGAAGAATGGGGTGTCTGGAGGTCGGGAGACGACGCGGTCGCCCCAGGGCGAGGCGGCGAGGGGTGAGGCAGGGCGGCGCCAGCTGCGTGCGCGCCAAGGCTGCCGGCCGGCATTACCTGCTCGCTCGTTGAGCCGAGCCAAGCCATGGCGGCTGTGGGCTGGGCCGGGCAGGTGGGCCGGTCAATGCATGTGTAAGGTTTTCCCATTTTTTTATCTTTTTCTATTTATGCAACTCTGTTTAGGGTTTTTAAAAATACCAAAACACTTTCAAAAATTACCAAAATGCTCCTGGTCACTAGTTGGAATATTCCCAACATGAAACATTTTGGTTTAACAATTTTTGAACACTTAAAATATTTTTCATAATTTAAAATGCCCATTTCAGAATTTTGTGAATTAAATTTAGAACCCTTGGTGACCTAGAAAATGTCCCACCTTCTTTGACATGGATCTTAAACCCAAACATAGAGGATGAGCATTTTGAAGGGCATTTCGGATTCATTGAATTAAATTTTAGTAAAACCCTAGTTGTTTTAAGGGGGGGGGTGTTCTGGGGTTTCCTGCTTTCCCCATTTCAAATTCAGATGAAATTTAAACATGATGCACACCCTAATGCATGGTCTATCTGGGATGTGACAGGGCTTGAGGATTAAACTGTTGCAGTAAGCCTTCCTGCTCAAAGCATCTGCAATCACATTGGCCTTGCCCGGAGTATATTCAATACTTGGGTTGTACTCTTGAATCATTTCACCCATCGAGTTTGCCCGAGGTTGAGGTTGGGTTGAGGAAGATATACTTGAGACTCTTGTGATCGTGAACATGTCCACTTTCCTTCCCAACAAGAGATGTCTCCATGTTATCAATGCATGGACAATCGCCGCCAACTCAAGATCGTGAGTGGGGTAGTTCTTTTCGCTGGGCTTCACCGACGAGAGGTATAGGCCACAACTCTTTTCTCTTGCATTAGCACAGCACCGAGACCTTGAAGAGAAGCATCACGTAAAACTTCAATGGCTTGGATTCATCAGAGGAGTCAAGACAGAGCTGTGACGAGTTTCTCTTTGAGGGTATTGAAAGCAACGCCACACTGTGAGACCATACATACTTCACATGCTTCGAGGAGGTTGGAAAGAGGCTTTGCAATCTTAGAGAAGTTCTCAATGAATCTTCGCAATAGCTTGCAAGACCAAGAAAATCATGGAGCTGCTTGACATTCGAGGAGGTTCCCAATTCACAACCGCAGACACCTTCTCGGATTAACAGCGATGCCCTTGGCGGAGATGATATGACCAAGGTAAAGAACTTCATCAAGCCAAAATTCACATTTGGAAAACTTCAGATAGAATTGATGCTCTCGAGCTTGTCGAGCACCAATCGCAAAATGTTTGGCATGATCCTTCTTATTCTTGGAGAAGACCAAAATATCATCAAGATAGACCAAGACGAATTCATTTGTGTAGGGGTTGAAGATGAAGTTCATCATTCGAGAGAAATTTGGAGGAGCATTGACAAGGCCGAAAGACATGACAATATATTCATAAGAACCAAAGCTTGTTCTGAATGTTGTCTTGGGAATATCTTGTTCACGAATGCGAATTTGATGATAACCCATACGAAGGTCAAGCTTGGAGAACACTTTAGCACCTTTGAGTTGCTCGAAAAGCTCATTGATGTTGGGAAGTGGATACTTGTTCTTGATTGTCTTCTTATTCAATGGACGATAATCGATGCAAAGTTGGTCCGTGCCATCCTTCTTCTGGACAAAAAGAACACCACAACCCCAAGGAGATGAACTCGGTCTGATCAAACCCAGACGCTCTTGTTCATCGAGCTGCTTCTTCAATTCCTTCAGCTCATCAGGTCCAAGCTTGTATGGACGCTATAAACGGGTTCGCCGTGCTCAAGATCGATAACGAATTCAACCGGCCGGTGAGGAGGCATTCCCGAAGCTCTTCCGAAAGACATCTTGGTACTCACAAACGATCGAATCGAGAGATAGCATCCAATTCGCCCTTCTCATTGAGAGAAAACAACCGAATGGTTTCATCACGAGCGCATAGATGATCACATCATTAGAAGAGTGAGTCAATTGAATTTCCGGCAGCACAATCAAGCTGAGCTTTGTGCTGAGAAAGCCACCCATCCCGAGAATAAGATCAATATCCGAGTCACCAAGGACAAATGGTTTAGCCAGAAATCTATAGTCGCCATCTTGATACCGACATTCGAACCATCACTCGAGAAGTCATTTCTAGCCGGAGAAACAATAGACAAAGGTCTCGGCAATACTTGAGTAACCAAATCATGCATAGCCACAAAAGGTCTTGAGATGAAAGAATGCGATGCACCAGTATCAAATAAGACTTTTGCAGGAATATCATTAACTGAGAGATTACCCATTATCACATCAGTAGATTCCTCCGCTTGAGCTGCATTCATCATAATGACCTTTGCAGACTTGGGATTATGCTTGACCACTGCATTGCTTGAAGATCTCACAGGAGGAGGAGGCGGAAGGCGCCTTTGGTTGAAGCACTTGTTCGCATAGTGACCTTTCTCACGACATTTGTTGCAAGTCACCGAGAGCGGACGGTGATAAGGAGCATTTGACCTTGGAGCTTGAGAATTAGACTTGTTCTGATTGCCTGGTTGGGCGGTGGGAAGATCCACGACCACCGAGTTCTTCTCGCTTATAAGGCCGACGAACGGAGGAGGAGGAAGGTAGAACTTCGCTGCTTAGCTGCCACTTGAGAGGAAGAAGAAGACTGAACTGCATCCCTAATTTCTTTTTAGAAGCCTCACATTTGAGCTGGGCAGCTTCTTGCTTCAAAGGCCATGTTGTAGAATTCATCATACTTTTCTCGCTCAAAAGCACGAGAGCTAATTGCAGATCTTCTCCGAGACCACCTCCAATTGATAGATCATACTCTTTTCATCGTGGACGCCTTGCTTAGCAAAGCGAGCGAAGCTCGAACTGGATATTGTATTGATACACGACATGTTGCCTTGCTTGAGATTGCGGAACTCCTCACACTTGCTCTCAACAACACTTTTCGAATGTGGTGAGCTCAAGTCTCGGCGAACTCATCCTGTAATGACACGACCTCCTCTCGAATCTTTGTATTGCGGTACCACTCAAAGCAGCTTGGTCCTTGAGTTGAAACGAAGCAAACTTGACAAAGTCCTCGGTCCGACATTGCTACATTCAAAATGTTTGCAGATGTCCACAAGCCAATCGTCGGTGTCTGTGGCCTCAAATGTAAGTTGAAAGACTTCGCTGATTAGCGAGGAACTGATTGAGGGTAGCAAAGTGCGGCTGGTTGTTGCCTTGACCTTGATTTCCTTGGTTGCCTTGCCCTTGGGTACGCTTCTTGCAAGAGTTGCAAAATCATCTCGAGCATTGGCATTGGTGGCTGCCATGATAGTTGCCATGCCTCCGGAGGCGGAGGTGGAGGTGGAGGGTCTGACCGAGTCCCACATCCTCAAGAGGGTGACATCCGTTAGCACTTTGATAGACAGTAGACAAGTTGAATCAACGGATAGAAATTGCAACATATAGTCTTCACAATAAACATTCAACAAGGATGAACGAATGAATTCCAAAGTTAACATCACACGTCCAATAAGGTGAGAAGCCACTTGATTAAGGGTTGATGAAAAAAACAAGGTACGATCGAACAAATAAGTGGTAAGGATTACCCAATCACAAACCAAATATCTCATGGAAGAAATGCTAAGAGCTACTTGAATCCCACCTATAAACTCCCAAACTTTCTGGTTATGCAATCTGGTGTTAGGGATACAGGGACACAAAATATATCACCCAAACTAACAATACCTAGATCCAGCTATATCCATCCACAACACATAACCAAGAAACCTTCGAAGTCGTGGTACCTCGACCTTCAAAAGCATCCGTTATACGAAGTCATGGCAATACTCCCGAGCTCGCCTAAGATCGGGTTATCGGGTTATCTCACCAACAACTGTACAAAAGAGATTTTCGATGTCGGCAAATCTCGTATTCCAGAATCTGCAACGATAAAATTGTGACGACAACACCTGGAGCTCAACTCCTCGACACCGCCACAACCCCTAAATGTCGAGGCACCAAGAACAATGTTCTCGCCACAAAACCATCGGAACGATTCCAAGATACCATGATCCTAAATTTTTTAGTGAAATTTGAGGAGAGGAGAGTCAAAACTTCACGTCAGAGACCTCACCAGAGCGACGTAAGGACCGGGAGTAAAAGAATCCTACTCTCCGATATATATAATCCTAAGACTCAAAACATTTTTTCTAGACTCAACAAAGTCACGAACAATCAAGCTGGGGCTCCTAAGTCGGGATGGCTCGATTACCAACTTGTAACGCCTCGATGCGGCTATATCTCCCACGTGTCGAAGCACGACTTAGAGGCATAACCGCATTGAAAGCAATGTCGCAAGTGAGGTAATCTTCACACAACCCATGTAATACATAAGGAAAGAGATACATAGTTGGCTTACAACGCCACTTCACACAATACATAAATAAACATCCATCATTCAGATTACGCCAAGGTCCGACTCACGTACCAAAATAAAAGAAGACTACCCCAAATGCTACACAGATCCCCGATCGTCCCAACTAGGCTCCACTACTGATCATCCGGAAAAGACACATAGTAACGACCACGTTCCTCGTCGAACTCCCACTTGAGCTCAGTTGCGCCATCTGCACCGCATCGCCGGCACTCGCAACTGTTTTGGTAGAATCTGTGAGTCACGGGGACTCAGCAATCTCACACCCGCGAGATCAAGACTATTTAAGCTTATAGGAAGGACAGAGTTGTGAGGTGGAGCTGCAGCACGCGACTAGCATATATGGTGACTACATTCGCAAAAGAGAGCGAGAAGAGAAGCAAGGCACGGTCGTGAAGCTAGTAGCGATCAAGAAGTGATCCTGAACTACTTACGTCAAACAATACTCCAACACCGTGTTCACTTCCCGGACTCCGCCGAGAAGAGACCATCACGGTTACACACACGGTTGATGTGTATTTTAATTAAGGTCAACTTCAGGTTTTCTACAACCGGACATTAACAAATTCCCATCTGCCTCATAACCGCGGGCACGGCTTTCAAAGATAATACCGGAGGGTGTCCCAACTTAGCCCATTATAAGCTCACGGTCAACGAAGGATATTCCTTCACCGAAGACCCGATCAGTCTCGAATCCCGGACTACAAGACATTTTGACAACAATAAAACAAGACCAATAAAGCCGCCTGACAGCCGACAAATCCCGATAGGAGCTGCACATATCTCGCTCTCGTGGCACATCCGGAT
This sequence comes from Aegilops longissima, assembly GCA_021605205.1. Lineage (NCBI taxonomy): Eukaryota > Viridiplantae > Streptophyta > Magnoliopsida > Poales > Poaceae > Aegilops > Aegilops longissima. The sequence goes on along the minus strand of CM038681.1, from coordinate 175,110,982 downwards.
GAGCAGTCCGCATAACTAAAACCAGACCTCAAGTTTCCTTGAGGGGCGCCAGACAGGTTTAGTTCGGGCCAAGACTCAAGGAGCACCGTCCGGGGTAAAATAAAGATGACCTCGGCTCGTGAAAACCCGGGGAAAAAGGCTTAGGTGGCAAATGGTAAAACCAATGTTGGGCCTTGCCGGAGGAGTCTTATTCAAAGCGAACTGTCAAGGGGGTCCCATAAATCACCCAACCATGTAAGGAACACAAAATCAAGGAACATAACACCGTATGACGGAAACTAGGCGGCAAGAGGGAACAAAACACTGCATAAGGCCGAGTCTTCCACCCTTTACCAAGTATATAGATGCATTAATTATAGCAGATATATTGTGATATCCCCAACAAGTAAACATGTTCCAACAAGGAACAACATCTCCATGTCCCAACAAGGAACAAACTTCAACTTCACCTGCAACTAGCAACGCTATAAGAGAAGCTGAGCAAAGCGGTAACATAGCCAATCAACGGTTTGCTAGGAAAGGATGGTTAGAGGTTTGACATGGGAATATGGGTGGCATGATAAGCAAGTGATAGGCATCGTAGCATAGGCATAGCAAAAGAGCGAGCATCTAGCAAGCAAAGATAGAAGTGATTTCGAGGGTATGGTCATCTTGCCTGCAAGGTTCTCAGAGTTGTCGAAAGCTTGATCCTCGTAAGCTTCTCAACAGGTTCCTCGCTCACGCACTCGCCTCCCGGCTCTACCCAAAGCAAGAACACAAACAATGGAACCACAATAAATCACGGTGCAATGCACAAGCAACATGATGCAAAACATGGCATGATATGCGTAGATGGGATATGCAATGCGATGCGTCTCGAAGGAAAATGATGAACCAGGCATCAACTTGGCAAACCAAGTATGCCGCTGAAAGGTGAGATGATTTCGTTGAAATCGATATAAAGATCACGGTTTGCAAATGACAAGCAAAACAAGAATGACACAAATCTGCCATTAACAAGATGATACCACTTAGCAAGCAACAAGAAATTAAGCTACTCTGATCCAAACGCACCAACAAAGCATATGGTAGTGATCTACTCAAGATGCTTGACAAAAGATGAACACTCAGCTACGGCTAAATCACATCATAACAGGTCCAAACAAGCATGGCAAAAGTGCAAAACATATCAGCTTCACAGACTTAGAGAAAATACTAAACATGGCGAAATCAGATCGTGAAGCAATGTTCAGAGCAAGCAAACAACATGCTACAGGAACTTATAATAGCAAAACAAGGCATGGCATGAATCTACTCAAAGATAGAACAAAAGTCCCTTACTGACCATGAGCCAAAAGGATCACAAAATGCAATAGCACCCATGTCAATATAGCAAGTTACGCTAATGATTCAAAGAATGTGGCATGACAAAAACAGATAACAAGTAGGCATGTTTAAGAGCTCGATGCACTCACTACAGAGCATCTCATGATAAACTAAGCATACATCCATCAAGAAGACATGGCATAGAAGCTATACATGGCAAGAACAACATCATAGCATACACGGATCAACTACAACAACCTTGGCAAAATTGAATAACATGTAAACAATCTGCCAGGAAACATTTTATAGCAAAAGTAGAGCTCGATTGACTCAAGCTATGGCACTCCATAATTGCAAACAAAGGCATGGATGGATAGAGCATAACCACATGTTCAAAACATCCTTACTTAAGTATCTCAAAAAATGCATGGATCTCTCGGTAGCATCAAGTTAACATGGCATAAAAATATCAAGAAAAGGGCTGAAATCAAGAACATCATGAGGCCTAGTTTGCATGCTTGTGATAGTCACCACAGAGATCACAAAAATACATGGCATACACCCCTGTAAAGATGGCATGGCATATTACAAAACACATGTAGGACTCAAGATCATAGGGTGCACACATCAATCATGTCAAAAATGACAAAAGTGCATGTTCTGTTAAGAAACAGAAACTAACATCACATAGCCCTCTTCCTACAGCATTTAGGGCATCAAGATGAGCTCAAAAGAAAATGATGCAATGGAATGAAATGATCTAATCTTCGAGGCGAACAATTTGACATATTACACGCACGAAACGGAGCTACGGGTACAGAGTTATGGTGCTATGAAAATGCAACGAAATAACTGCAGAAATATGACTTAGAGGAAATCGGGGGGAGGAGAAGTCAACCGGATCTGGATCTGGCCCGGTTCATTGCGCGAACCGAGGCGGCGGCGCGGCTCGCCGGAGTCGGTCGGGAGGAGAGGCCGGCGGGGCGGCGGAGAGGAGGCGGGGCCGGCCGGGCGCGGCCGGAGGCGGCGATGGTGGCTGGCGCGGGCGCATGCGCGGGGAGGCGGCGGGCCGCCGGGCGATCGGGCGCGCTAACCGCAGGGAGGCGGCGGCGGCGCGGCCGGGCGCCGGGCGCGTGACCGTGCTGGGCGGCGTGGTCCGCGCGACAATGGCGGCGGCGGCCGGCAAGGGCTGAAGGCGGGCGCTGGTGCGGGGGCCGGGACGGCCTCGCAGCGCGGGCGGCGGGGGCGGCGGGGGCGCTTTACGTGGCGCGCTTCGTTGGCGGGCGGCGGCGGGCGGACGGTCCGCCCGACCGGACACGCCCGGGCGGGAGAGGAGCGGGCTAGGGTTAGGGTGGAGTGATCCGGGATTTGGAAATGGGGGGGTCTTTAAATAGAGGTAGAGGAGGCTAGGAGCTCCAAATTGTGCACGGTTTTCGCCACACGATCGTGATCGAACGGCGATGGACATGGAAGTGACTTAGATGGGTTATTGGGTATTTTGAGGGGTGTTGGGCTGCAACTTAAAAGAGGCCTTTATGAGAGTGCGGTTAACTGCTGAGTACCAAACGAGCTCCAAATGACCAAACTTGACAGTGGTCTACCGTGGTGTACCAAGGCCACTTGACAAACCTCGTCCATTCCGAGAAAGTTTAGTACCCGCCACGGAAAACGTAAAAGGACGCCGGGGACATAGGAGTGCCGGATTGCAAAACGGATAACGGGAAAATGCTTGGAATCATGAGACTAACACGTATGCAAATGAGATGCACATGATGACATGATATGAAATGCATGACATGGACAAAAGCAAAATGAAAGACAAAACCCAACCACGGAGGGAATATCATATCACAATGCCGAAATGGCAAGAGTTGAGTTACAAATATGGAAAGTTACATCCGGTGTTACAGTTCCCATCTCCCTTAGCACACTCAAGACATTGCGAACGCGCCGGAAGGACCTAGCCTCGCATGCTCCAAATTAATCCGCGCGGCGCCGCCGGGCGACGACGTCAACGGGCTTCGCCGATACCACGACGCCGAAAGTGCCCATAACTGTTCCCACGTTGTTGGTTAGTGCGATAAACCAAATGGCCGACTCGATCAAATACCAAGATCTTGTTGCGTGCAGCATGATGTATCCATGACGCCGCTGTGGCCAGGCCCACATCTCACCTAGGCGGACTCAACCTGCCTGCCGCCCCGCCACAAAGATCCACACAGAGGGTCATGGGAAAAAGGTCCTTCAAGCCCCAACTGCGGAATCACTCATGGTGCTCCACGAGCCGAATTCGACTTTAGTCACCACATGTATCATGTATAAAGTATATAGTATAAACCCGTGATCACCTCCCGAGTGATCACGGCCCGATAGTATAGCATGGAAGACGGACAAGAATGTAGGGCCACTGATGGAATACTAGCATCCTATACTAAGCATTTAGGATTGCGTAAAGGTAAAACAGTAGTAGCAAGGACAGGCTATGCATCAGATAGGATAAACTAAAGCAAGAATAAAGTTACACTACTCTAATGCAAGCAGATAGAGAAGAATAGGCGATATCCGTGATCAAGGGGCTTGCCCGAAGCTCACCGAGAAGGAGGGGTCGCCAACACCGTAGTCTGACGGGCACCAGCAAGCGCCGGTCTCGTAGTTCACGGAGAGAAGAGGGGGAAGAAACAATGAGTACAATGCAAACAGATGCATAACGATGCATGACAAAGCAAACAGTGGTGTTAGGTGTGCCCTAACGTGGTAAGAGGTGATACCTGCGAAGGGGGGAAACATCTGGGAAAGTATCCCCTGTGTTTCACGTTTTTGGACAGATGTACTGGAGGGGGAAAGTTGCGTGTTCGATATGCTAGGGGTGTGTGGCGATTTAACGGGCTGCGATCCGAATCGCCTCGCTGCTCGAGCAACTTTCATGTACAAAGTATTTTTATCTGAGTTACAGATTATTCAATATTAATTTTCTAAGTTTTAAATTCATTTTTAGAATTAACAGAATTAATTTAATTTGGAAAATGCCATTATGATGTCAAGATGAGGTCAGCGTGATGTCATCAATAACCAACATTGACTTAGTCAAACCGACAGGGTCCCAATCATTATTGAGACAGTTTAACTAAATATAACTAGTTCATCTTAGTTAAGTGATTAGGCTAATTTAATGACTTAATTAAGTTAATTAATCATTTAACTAATTAATCATTATTTTTATTTATTTCTAAATCTTTTTATAAAATGGGGACATGGGGCCCCAGCAGCAAAGGGCCCATAGGCCTAGCGGGCGGGCGCCAGCGGTGGAGTTGGGCGCTACGCCCGACCAGGCGCTATGGGCGCCACGATATGGCGCCGTCCGGTGGCCGGAGCGGCGAAAGGGGAGGCACAACGGCGAGCGCGAGGGTGGGTGGTGGCCGGGCGCGCGGGGCAAGCAGCAGGCGTGCACGGCGGTAAGCGGCAGCGGCAAAGGGGTCAACGGCGCGGCAACAACAAGCAACGCCCTCGGCCGCAACAACATCAGAAGGCACCAGCGGCCAAGTAGGGAGCGGCACGGGAGGGCGCTTGCGCGCGACGGCGCGGTGGCAACGAGGTCGGAGGGGCTATATCGGGCGGTGGCGGCTGTGGTGAGCGCGCACGGGGCGCGGCCCGGCGCTACGAGGCGAGGGGGAGAGGAGGACCGGGGTCCTCACCGGGGCTGTAGGGGTTCGGGCAGTGGGCTCGGGGAGGAGTCGAGGAGGTCCGGCGAGGCGGCACCGGCGACGGAGAGGACGGCGGCATCCGACGCGGGGCGGGGCGTGGCGATGACGGCGGCGATCGGTGGTGCTGCAGGCGCGATGCGAGGACGGCGAAGAAGTTGCAGGGCGGAGGCGGCAGTCCTCGAGCGCGGGCGTGCTCGCCGAGGCCGCGAGGAAGAGATGGGGACGGGGTGCGGCGACAGATGACAACAAGGTCGAGGTGGCGATGGGCTCTGGCGAGGTCACCGGCAGGACGCCCGAGGTCGGGGGGTAGGAGGCGCACGGGGTGGCGTCGGCCCGATCCCGATTTGGATCGCGAGAGGGGCAAAGGGAGGACACGAGGGAGAGGGGGATCATGGGGGGATCGTGGGGGTGGTTGGGCTAGGGTTTCCTAGGGGTGGGGGATTAAGTGGGAGGGCGAGGGGGCCGGCTGGGCCAAGTAGCAAGCTGGGCCACGACCCAGCAGCAATGGGGCTGTTGTTTCATTTTTTTGTTGTGTTTGTTTTCTGTTTTTGTTCTTTTCCTTTTTCTTTATTTTATTTTCTGTTTTCTCTCATTTCCTAAATATCTCAATTTTGGAAAAATATATAGCTTGCACCTAATTTAGTAAACTTAATTATGTCACATCCCGATCATTTTAGTTTTGATATTAGAAAGCTTTTATTGTTTGACCTTAATTTGAATTTGAATTCGAGCGAGATTTGAATCATCGTGAAACTACCAATAGTAATCATGGTGACGTGGCATCATTAGCGATGCCATCGAAGCTGAAATATCCGCCACAGCCCTCGATCGCCGGATCCACCAGCTACATCTTCGCACACAAGGAAGTGCCTAACAGTCAGGACCCACCTGGTCGAAGCGTACGTAGCGTTGTCATTCTGGTCGCGAACGTGTACATACATACTTGTCGATGTAGAGGCGTGCACGTGTCGTAGTGGAGGTGCGCACGTAGCATGTACACGTAGGTACAACGGCCAGTGTGCAAGAAAGAAAATACGGCCACATACATACATACGCATGTGGTCTCAATACCGCCACAGACACGTATGGCCGTGGCTCGTACATGGCTGGGTTGGAACGGAGAAACTGCATCATCGTCAGGTTCATGGGAGCCAACCGCTGGGTCGGAATGGAATGCGCCGTCGTGTTCATCCGGAGGGCTTGGACGGAACAGCTTATGGAACGCAGGCCCGGCGCATCGCAGAATGGAGGAACGGCCTTGTGTTCGACCGCCACGCTCGAAATGGGATCCTGTTCATCGAGAGTGGTCCGCGCATCGCAGAACGGAGGAAACGGACCTCCTACGGCCGTCAAACGGGGTCCCGCTGATCGGGAGGGTGTGGCGCATCGCAAAACGGAGGAAACAGACTTGTGTTGGAGCGCCACGGTCAAAACGGGGTCCTATTCATCGGGAGGTGTGGCGATCGCAAAACGGACTCCACGGGATACCGCTCATCTCCATCGCCGACCCTCCAGCCTCCACGGCTATCGCTCATCCACCGTCGACCTCCTCCACCTCCACCGCGATCGCTCATCCACGGGCCTCGCTCATCCAGCCTCCACCGCACTACTCCACCGCCATCGCTCAACTAGCCCTCTCCACGGCTCCCTGCTCAACCACCCTCCACGGGCTATCGCTCATCCAGCCCTCCACCGCCATCGCTCATCCTGCGCCTGCCCTCCACGGGTGGTCCTATTCGCCCAGCCCTCCACAGGTCCTGTTCATCCAGCCCCAACCGCTCGACGATCGGGGTACTGCTCATCCAGAGGCAACACCACCGGTCCTGCTCATCCACCCCACCGAGAATTGTTCATCCGCACTTCGCAACGCCACTCGCTCATCCAGAGGCAGCATCGATCGCTTCAGCTTGCAGCAAGAGCGGCGAATCGCCGATCGGGTTTAGTTAATGCCATCGATCGATCGCCGGTTCAGTAATAAGTAGCTCGCAGCAATTGCTCGGGTTCGGGCGAGCTCAACGCCGCTGGTTTTGTTAGAGCCCAACGCCTTGCACACACGCACGCATTTAACGAGATAAACGCGCATCGCCGCCCCACCACCCACCGTAACCGGGACTCCCGATATTTTCCGCTACCGCTTCTACCATGGTTTTTTCTGTAATGGACGGCCCAAAGAATGTCATGCAGCGCGCTCCGCCCGCCCAGACAAACAGCCCATTTTCGTCATGATTTTTTCCATAGAAGTAGGACCCCACGACATCTATGATGATACAGGTTTTGTCACAATTATCGCATAGAAGTGTCATAAGTATGACAAAAAGATTTTCGCTCGCCCAAAATGTCGTGGATGTGTCTTTTTTGTAGTGGTATTACGATCCTCGCGTCCGAACTCGGTAAATAAACCGCGCTTTCTCGCCGAATTCGCTTTGCACAACCTCGCGTCCGATCGTAGAAGGGATCCTGCCATTCCCCATAGGTGTCGCTCCCACCGACATCTTTGGCGCGCTGTAGGGGGCACAGCCAGAAAATCGGGCTCAGCTAGCCTTAGCGGTTCTTCATCGCCATGGCTCCAAAGAAGAAGACGATCACGGCGATCGCCTGCCGGGAGCCGAGCGGCCTCGCCGGTGCGGACGAGCAGCGGGCCGGTCCGCGATCGACCCGAGGCGCGCCGGGCGAAAGCACTAACATCGCCCGGCAATGAGCTCGGTGAGTGGCGTCACTCGTACGCAAGACGGCGGGCCGCATGCCACAAAATCCAGAGACGGAGCTGGGCCCCCCGCAGGCGGCGCGGGGCCCTCCGGGGTCGCCACCATGCCGCCCACGGGCGGCGCGACGACCTCCAAGATGCCCACCCCGGTGCCCACAGTGCTCTCTTCCCAGGGTGTGCGCAATGAGCAGCATCACCACACCGGTGACCCTGGACACCATCGTGGGAAGAGCCCTATGCATCATCCGTGGGACGAAGGGGGCTAGCATGCCCGCCGAAGCGCTGGCGAAAGTGGCATGCAGCCGCTAGGCCGTGGTGGAGCTCCTTATAACGTGGTTAGAAGCCGAAGCGCGCCACGGTCCACACACCTTTCACCACCACCCACGCCAGCAGAAGCTTTGGCGCGCGCGCAGCTGCTCCTCGACTTCCCTCTTGCTGTGGAGAAGCTCGACGAGTGGAGAGCCACCATCCGGATCCTCGTCGCCGTCGCCAACGAAGATGATCCGCGACCGGCTGGGCCCTCGGGCCAGCGCTCCGCCGAGCCACCGCATGGCAGCGGTGGAAGGACCATGGGTGCTGCGGTCACGGTGCACTCTCCTCCTCCACACCAACCACCGCGGGTGTCAGTCCATCGTGACGATGCTTGTGATAACGTCTCCATAGCGTCGTCCAACCCACGGACCCACCGCGACCAGCGCCAAGTTCTTCAGGAGCGAGTCCATGAAGACACTCGAACCACCATCGAGCGCCGGCGCAATACACGCCACTAGTCGGACAAGCGGGCAGGGCCCGCTATGGACCACCCGGCTCCGGGAGGCTCCGGCGGCCTACCTTACGAGGTGGGTTGCACAACCTTTACCCGTGAGCTGCGGCAGTTCCAGTGGCCGTCCCACCGCATGTTCAAGCCCGACGTCGGCGAGAAGTACAACGGCAAGACCCATCCATCGGAGTTCCTCAGCATCTACACCATCGTGATGCAAGCTGCTGCAGCTAGCGACGACAAGGTGCTCGCCAATTACTTCACATTGGTGCTGAAGCCCAACGTCATGTCTTGGTTGATGCACTTGCCGGCGGATTCCATTTCTTCTTGGTCAGGTCTGTGCCATGAGTTTGTTGGTGCTCGGGAGGCCGAAAAGAGTTGACATGGGTTCTACCAATGAAACAAAGAAGTTTTTGATTGGTCTTTATCATTCAGAACCCTCTCCGTATTAGTAAGAAAAACACACCCAGACTCTGACTTCAATGGTGGGAACAACCTCAACACTCCGGCGCAAGCTCATGGCCAGGCCAGTGATTTGCACATCATCCCCCTGAAGGAAGGGGAAACCCTGCGCAAGTACATACAAAGGTTCAGCCGGGTGCAGTACAACATCCCCGACGTTCACCCCGCTGCCGTGATTAGCGCGTTCCATCAGAATGTGCGCAATCGCAAGATGCGTGAGGAGCTGGCGATGAGCAAGGTTAAGGATGTGGCCGAACTTTATGTTCTGGCCGATAGGTGCGCCCGGGCTAAAGAGGGAAGGAAGTACCCCCAGCCAGGACGCCGGCGGGGAAACCGACTCTACTGATGAAGACACCGCCGCCCCGATGAAGAAGGGCCGGTGTCGCAACAGGAAACACAAGGGCAAGGCCATGCTTGCCATCGTGGGATCCGATGACACCGGTGCCGCCAAGAAGGACAAGGCAGACGACCTCGGCAAGGAGATTACTGCGCGCTTCCGCCCGCCTTGGCGGCTGCCGACAAGCCAGAGGTTCGGCAAGCAGATCGCAAGATCCACCGCACTAAGGGCCATGACCTCCGTAACTGCCGGCAAGTCAAGATGCTTGCCGAGAAGCAAAAGGCCGAGTATGAGAGGCGGACAAGGAGAAGGGTCGAGATGGTGCCAAGGATCCGCAAGAAGCGTGGCGGCCAAGGAGGTTGCCACGGCAAGGATAACCAGCAAGAGAGGCCCGCTCGGGGCCGCAACAAGAAGCAAGAAGATGATGATCATGACGAGGACGACGAGTCCGGCGAGCATGAGTTCCAGAAGGCTACGGAGGCCATGTGCGTTGACGGTGGCGCCTCGCTGCATACTTCTCACCGCCAGCTCAAACAGTGGGCACAAGAGATCACAGCATCGGAGCCCTCGTTCGACGCTCAGAAGCCACTGAAGTGGTCCAGCACGCCACTCATCTTTGACGCCGAGGACCACCCTGACCGCACAACTGCGGTCGGGTGTTTGCCGTTGTTGGTTTCATGAACGATACACAACCTCAAGGTGAACAAGATGTTGGTTGACGGTGGGGCCGGTCTGAACTTGATCTTGCCTGTTGTGATCAAAAGGCTGCAAATTCCTGATGGAGATCTCGAAGAAATAGGCACGTTTCAAGGGGTCAACCCGGGAAGGAGCCAACCAAAGGGGAAGGTCACATTGCCTGTAACATTTAGAGGCAAGTTGAGCTACAGAACGGAGAGGATTGTCTTTGATGTAGCCGAGATCCCCTTTCCCTACAACGGGATCCTCGGCCGCCCGACACTAGCCAAGTTCATGGCAGTGTCACACTACGCCTACAACACGCTGAAGATGCCTGGGCCGATGAACATCATCACCGCCCCCTCCGACAAGAAGGACGCACTGATCTGCGCCGACCTACTCTACCGGAAGGCAGTTGCAGCAGCTGCCGCCAAGGCACTTTCTCCTACCGCTGAAGCCCCGGGAGGGAAAAAGAAGACCGGCAAGACCTCTTGCACTCACTCCGGCAAGCGCACTCTTCTGAGTGTCGTATACCGACGAGGACGTGCTGAGAGCTCCACCGCAAGAGCAAGAAATCCAGAGTTGTGCCACCGACACCAAGAAGGTGTCCGCTGTGGAGGATGGCACGGAGGGCTTTCACCATAAGGTCCACCGACAAAGAATAGGAAAGCGCTCGCCACTTTTCTGCGGGTGAATGTCTATGTGTTTGCATGGCAAGCATCCCACATCCCCGGTGTTCCCAGGGAAGTGATTGAGCACCATCTTTCTGTCTGTCCCCATGCGCGACCAGAAGCGTAAGGTCGAAAGCAAGCTTTGGAATGACAGGAGTTCATCACAGGAGATCGTGAAGTTGGAAGCAACGGGCTTGGTGAGAGGAGTGCTCCATCCGACGTGGTTGGCCAATCCGGTAGTGGTGCGCAAGGCAAACGGGAAGTGGAGGCTGTGTATTGATTACACAGATATCAATAAGGCTTGCCCTAGGGACTCCCTTCCCATTGCCGCGCATTGACCAGATTGTTGACTCCACGGCCGGGTGTGATCTGTTATCATTCCTCGACGCCTTCTCGGGCTACCACCAGATCTTCATGACAAAGGAAGACGAAGAGAAGACATCATTAATCACCCCATGTGGTACATATTGCTTTTTATGGATGCATTTCGGGTTGAAGAGTGCTGGCTCGACATTTGCAAGGGCGGTCCAGATTGGTTTTGATCCCCAGCTACATATAAATATGGAAGCTTATATGGATGACATAGTGGTCAAAACCAAGGACAAGGCGACCCTTGTACAAGACTTAGAAGAGACGTTTGCCAACCTACGCAAGATCAACCTCAAGCTGAACCCTGAGAAGTGTGTCTTTGGTGTTCCATCTGGAAAACTTCTCGGGTTCTTTGTATTGCAACGTGGGATTGAGGCAAACCCGGACAAGATTAAGGCTATTGAGCAGATTGAGGCACCCAAGAGGATCAAGGATGTGCGCCGGCTCACTGGCTGCGTTGCCGCCATGAGCAGATTCATCTCCAAGTCCGCTGAGCGTGCCCTTCCCTTTTTGAAAATCTTGAAGAAGGCATGCCCAATGGAGTGGACCCCAGAAGCCGAGACAGTGTTGCAGGATCTGAAGAAATACCTTTCCTCTATGCCAATACTGGTTGCACCTAAACCACAAGAGTCGTTGCTGCTGTATCTGGCAGCGACGAATCAAGTGGTCAGCGCCGCACTAGTGGCGCAGAGGGAGGTCGACGAAGAGGCAGTGGTAACGGCAGGACCGATGGATGGCGAGTTAGAGACTCCCCCGGCAGGGCCTGGTGCCGGCAAGGCAGGGCCCCCGACAGAGTCTGACACCGTCGGGACAGGGCCCACGCAACCAAGTGAAGTGGTGCAGAAGAAGAAGATGATGCAACACCCGCTTTACTTTGTCAGCTCCCTCTTGCAGGGGGCTAGGTCAAGGTACTCCGATGTGCTAAAATTGCTCTTCGGCCTCCTTATGGCCTCAAGAAAGCTGCGTCATCACTTCCAAGCCCACGAGATCACTGTCGTCACCCGCCTCCTGTTACAACGGATACTGCACAACCCAGACGCAACCGGAAGGATTGTGGAGTGGGCCTTAGAGTTGTCAAGCTTTGGGTTGAAGTTTGAAAGTACTTCGACGATCCAGAGCAGAGTCTTGGCGGAGTTCATTGCAGAATGGACCTCAACGCCTAACGAGGAAATCCAGGAGACTACTCTCCCCGGCAAGGAAGCAAGTCACAACTGGATCATGTACTTTGACGGGGCTTTCTCGCTGCAAGGCACCGGTGCTGGTGTGCTGCTCGTCGCGCCCACCGGAGAGCACCTCAAGTATGTGATCCATGCACTTTCCCAGGGAGATGTCCACCAACAGCACTGCTGAGTACGAGGGGTTGCTTGCCGGTCTCAGGATCGCGGCAGACCTCGGGGTTAAGAAGCTCATCATCAAGGGTGACTCGCAGCTCGTCGTCAGACAAGTCAACAAAGATTATCAGAGCCCATTGATGGAGGCCTACGTAGATGAGGTGAGGAAGCTGGAGGAGCGCTTTGACGGTATACAAGCGGAGCATGTTCCCTGGGCGGAGAACGACATCGCTGATTACCTGTCAAAGCGCGCTGCATTCAAGCTACCTGTGGAACCAGATACCTTTTTGCTTCGGTTAACTCAACCATCCGTCGAACCATCAACGGTGCAGAACAAGCAGAGGAAATCGGGCCCCGACAAGTACTTTCCCGCCGAGCCCCCTGGGGCCGCCGGCAAGGATGTTGTCGTGGATACTTAGCCTGCCGAGGAGCAACTGACTCCGACAAGGCGTCAAGCCCTGCCGGTAGAGACGGCTGCTCCCATGACGGAAGAAATGCCTTTGGTCCTTGCCGTCGAGCCCCAGGCTTCGGCATGGGCGCAACATACCGTATGATTCCTCCAAACAGGGGAGCTTCCTGAGGAGCAGGAAGAAGCGGAAAAAGTAGCCCGTCGGTCTGCCATGTACCAGTTCCTCGACGACGTCCTGTACCGGAAGAGATCGAACGGTGTGAAATTGAAGTGCATTCCTCGGGAGGAAGGACACGGAGGCATATGTGGCTCCCACATAGGGTCGAGGGCCCTTGCTGGCAAGGCGTTCCGGCAGGTTTCTTCTGGCCCACTGCCCTCCAGATGCAATGGCACTAGTAACCAGTATGAAGCATGTCAGCTCCATTCAAGAAGCTTCATCAACCAGCTCAAGCCCTTCAAACAATCCCTCTCTCCTGGCCATTCTCGGTCTGGGGGCTCGACATATTGGGCCCTTTCCCCTGTGCTGTCGGAGTCTTTGAGTACTTGTACATTGCGATCGACAAGTTCACAAAGTGGCTGGAGGTGGAAGCAGTGAGGAAGGTGACGGCATAGTCAGCCGTCAAGTTCTTCAAGGGACTAGTCTGCCGTTTTGGTGTGCCCAACAGAGTCATCACCGACAACGGCACGCAGTTCACAAGCCACACCTTCATGCAATACATCCAAGACCTCGGCAGAAAGGTTTGTTTCGCCTCCGTAGCACACCCACGGAGCAACGGCCAGGTGGAGAGGGCAAATGTTGAAGTGTTGCGAGGCCTGAGGACAAAGACTTTTGATAAGCTGCACAAGAGCGGAGGGCGCTGGATTGATGAGTTGCCTGCGGTTCTTTGGTCGATCAGGACGACGCCAAATCGAGCCACTGGCCAGACACTCTTTGCCCTGGTATACGGGGCAGAAGCAGTTCTCCCCATGAAGCTCATATACGGGTCACCTCGAGTGCTCGCTTACGACGAGCTTGAGCAAGAGCAATTGCGGCAAGATGACGCAACGCTCCTTGAGGAAGATCGTCTTCGGGGAACTATGAGAGCAGTCTACCAGCAAGCCCTGCGCCTCTACCATAGCCGCAGGGTTCATGCCCGAGGTTTGGAGGAAGGCGACCTTGTTCTTCGGTGCGTTCAATCGGCCAAGGATTCCAACAAGTTGACGCCAAAGTGGGAAGGCCCTTATCGGGTAATACGAGTCACCAGGCCTGGCGCAGTCTGCCTGGAGATCGAAGATGATGTTCCAGTGAGCAACTCCTGGAACATCGAACATCTTCGCAAGTTTTACCAATAAGGCGCGGTTGTCGGGCCTCCCGACAAGCCACCTTTTGTACAAGCTTTGCCGACAAGGCATGTAACCCTCTGTACAAAGCCAGGCGCAGACCCTGAGCATAAATAAATGAAGCGCTGGCGCCCTAAGTTATAGCATGCATGCTAGGTCAACTCCCTCCCTCGATTAGGGTTGATAGTGCTTAGCGGCGACTAACCACTAGCCTGGATGTCGAGTATGCGTCCTTCTGTTCCTTTCTGTCCTATTTTGGTTCGCAGGGCACGTGGACACGTCTGCCAAGCTACTTGGGAGAAAGAGAACGAACCGGTGCTCCAGCCCCTGCAAGCCAAGGTTGCCGGGGGCTGAAGACACAAGGGTCCAACCGCGGCAAGCCAAGGTTGCCGGGGGCTGCGGATTCAGATAAGTTTTTCATCCCCTGTTGTGCATTTCCGTATGCAACTGGCACATGTGAAACCTCGTTTATATTCTTAAACCACCATGCTCCCCCTTTCCTATACCCAAGAGCTATCCCCCGGGTCGGGATTTGGTCGTAGTCGCGGTGGCAAGAAAATGAACGAAGAGCCTAACTCTACTTCACCTTGCCTCCGCCAAGAGCGTGAGAACGGTCGACTGAAGTGGGGGGATGGCAAGGCCTGTTGCCGGGCGAAAATGTTTATCTTAAAAATAACAAGGATTCGTTCCTTGGCGTGGGCCCTGCTCACGCGCAAAGAACCCGGCAAGCACCCTTTTTCTTAAAAACATGCCATACAGGTACAGTTCATACAGAATAAAAACATGAGCAAGGGGATTACAAATCTTGAAATTAACAAGTGCCCGCAGGCTTACAAACTAAAAAGAGATAAAATGCATGTAATCCCTTTCTTGTCCCTCTCCTCAGAAGGTGGAACAAGATAGCAGGAGGGCAAAAAGAGCGCCTAGGCGAGGTGCGAGGAGCAGAAGGCTGGAAGATGAGACAGCGGGCCGCCAATACGTGACGAAGGCGTCGGTGCCCGCGTACTCCGATTTGATGGCCGCCACCCGCCTTCTTCGCCTTCTCCGGCCCTCCTACGCCAGCCACCCAAGGAGACGAGAGAGAGAGCGCCCCGATGGAGAGCTTGGCAAGGAAAGCCCTCGGCAGGGCGCGTGGCTGAGGGAGGGGTGGCGCGGTCAGTCGGAGTAGGGGTCGACATCCCGCCGCTCGACTCCCTCGCCATCGCTGTCGTTGTCCTCCTCGTCACTCCCGCTCGAGGAAGAATCTTCATCGTTGGAGGAGCTCTCCGTGCAGCACTTCAGGCGAGTTCCAAGGTGTCCGAAGACTTTGACGGAGGGCAGGCCGCCCTCCATTAACTTGAAATAGAGGAAGAGCCCCACCGTTAGGCTGTGGATGCGAGCAAACGTCTTCCATTCACGACGGAGGTACATGACCTCAGGAGCAGGGAAGCCGACGTCGACCCGCGTGCCAGCAGTCCTGGAGCCCCTCATGTGCAATCTGAGGGACTGGGGCGGATCACGCTCCATCTCCCGAGCAAACGGGGTGGGAAGACGAAGACAAGGACGCGGTGGCCGATGCAGCCTGACGAAGAACTCGCAGGGCTTGTCCCCGACGTGGCCCTCCATCGGGAGAGGCATCGCTGGCGGAGGCGGGGCCAGTGCGCCGCCCCGCCCACCTCTTCCCCGAGCACCGCGGCGACCTCGGCCTTGCCCCCTCCCCCTTCCTCTCATGGCAGGCTCTGCCGCCGCGAGATCTTGGGAAGGAGGGACGCGCTGTCGAGCTGCAACCCTCATGCCCACCGTCGAAGGGCCAGCACTTCCTCTCGCCATGGCAGATGGAAGAAAGGAGCGGGGGTAGAAGAAGATGGATGATGGAAGAATGAGGAATGCCGTCCCCCTCCCCTTCTTATAAAGGGGTAGACTTGGGGCTCGACCGCCCCACTCGACCAATCCGGTCATCGAGGGCGCAGGGAATCAGGACCGACTGCTGCCCCAACTAACGAAGACCCGGTTTTCCGCCTCCTCCACCTGCCACCTACATGAGGGGCACGTGGCAAGCGAGCAAAATTGAAGAGACGGGTGAGGCAGCCACTCCCCGCCCCGTGATCGAGGGGCGCGAACGCCTTGAAGACCGTGACCCGGGTCCATCCAGTAAACAGGCCGCGCCCCTGCGCCTCCCTCTTTTCATGGGGAAGGCGCAAGCCGCCTCTTTACTATGATGTGACGCACGCGTGTGAAAACCGCCCCACGCATGACCCCCATGTCACACACGATTCTCCACGTCGCGCGTTCAACGCGGGTCGTGGGGAAGCGCGGCGGACGAAAAATTACTGCAGTAAAATCCCGCCTCGACTGCCCGCGCACCGTTTTGGGCCTGGCCCAACAACATGTCGCGCTTATGTGTGGCCCAGGCCCGGGGGCTCCTGTCGGTGTACAAAAGTAGGGGCGGTCCTTTTTACCCCTTTACTTGTGCACGGACAGTCGGAGCCGCACCCACGGCCACACTAAGCAGGGCAGAGGGGAGAAGCCAAAGACACAAGGCGATTAGAGGCAATGCCAAGACCAGAAACGCGAGAAGCAAGAGGGCGATGTGGAGTCCCCCGGCAAGACCCTTGCCGGGGCGACCTCCGCGGCCCTGGCAAGAGCATTGCCGGAGCAGCTTGCGTGACGCCAACAGAGTGAGCCACCCTTGAGCCTAAGGGTTCCAACACCGCCAACGACTACACTGGAACCAGGGCTCGGGAGGCACCTCTGTAGTGGCATGCAGATCTTCGTCAAGATCATGAACATGTGAGATCAGATGAGGACCAGAAGACGGCGGCCCTTGGCGGGACCCTAGCTGAGGGAATCCACAAGGTCCCCGGCAAGCGCCTTGCCGGGGACGACTACAACGCCACGACAAGACCCTTGACGGGCCCCCGGCAAGACCCTTTCTGAAGGCATCAGCAGGGCCACTGCCAGGCCCGCACCAGCCAAGACTCCGCCGCCGTTCGAATGCAGCTGCCAGCTCAACCAGCTGGGCAGGCACCTGCGTGGCAACATGCAGCTTCCAGGCCAACTCAGCAAGCACCTGCGTGGTGGCATGCAGATCTTCGTGAAGCCCTACCACCGCGCCACCTCAGCTGCCTGCCCGCCTACATGGCACTGCATGCATCACTGGCCTAGGTGCGTGTCGAAGCGAGGCGGAGCGGCGACAGACGGGACGGGCCTCGTTGCTGTCCTCGATAAAGCTAATGGGCACCTAAGTAGCACATTTAATGCACTTTTTCCCGTAATGCCGTGCGATAGGCAAGCGCATTGTAGGCCTTTCCACCTCCTGTGTGCCACTGTGGCGACCCCTTTTTCCTATAAAAGGAGGCCCGAGGCGACCAGGAGAGGGATTCGGCTCTTTGGAACTACGCAGCCACCATAGCTAGTTCGAGAGCTCAAGAACACTCAATACATCCACCAAAGCAGGACTAGGGTATTACGCATCCTCACGGCCCGAACCTGGGTAAACGACTGCAGTGCTTTCTCGTCGACTCCGCTTTTGCACAACCTCGCTACCACGAATCGTAGAAGGGATCCTAGTGACCCCATAGGTGTCGTTCCCACCGACACTACCTAACATAATTTTTAATGTAATTTTCTTTATTGTGGCATGAATGTTCAGATCCGAAAGATTCAAGACAAAAGTTTAATATTGACATAAAAATAATAATACTTCAAGCATACTAACTAAGCAATTATGTCTTCTCAAAATAACATAGCCAAACAAAGCTCATCCCTACAAAATCATATAGTTTGGCCATGCTTCATTTTCGTCGCACAAAATGCTCTCATCATGCACAACCCCGATGACAAGCCAAGCAATTGTTTCATACTTTAGTATTCTCAAACTTTTTCAACTTTCACGCAATACATGAGCGCGAGCCATGGACATAGCACTATGGGTGGAATAGAATATGATGATGGAGGTTGTGTGGAGAAGACAAAAAAAAGGAGAAAGTCTCACATCGACGCGGCTAATCAACGGGCTATGGAGATGCCCATCAATTGTTGTTAATGCGAGGACTAGGGATTGCCATGCAACAGATGCACTAGAGCTATAAATGTATGAAATCTCAACAAAAGAAACTAAGTGGGTGTGCATCCAACTTGCTTGCTCACGAAGACCTAGGGCATTTGAGGAAGCCCATTGTTGGAATATACAAGACAAGTTTTATAATGAAAAATTCCCACTAGTATATGAAAGTGACAAAATAAGAGACTCTCTATCATGAAGATCATGGTGCTACTTTGAAGCACAAGTGTGGAAAAAAAGGATAGTAGCATTGTCCCTTCTCTCTTTTTCTCTCTTTTTTTGGGCCTTCACTTCTTTTATTTGGCCTTTCTCCCCTTTTTTTATTTGGCCTTTCTCTTTTTTTATTTCCTCACACGGGACAATGCTCTAGTAATGATGATCATCACACTTCTATTTATTTACAACTCAAGGATTACAACTCGATACTAGAACAAAATATGACTCTATATCAGTGCCTCCGGCGGTGTACCGGGATAGGCAATGAATCAAGAGCGACATGTATGAAAAATTATGCATGGTGGCCTTGCCACAAATACGATGTCAACTACATGATCATGCAAGGCAATATGACAATGATGAAGCGTGTCATAATAAACAGAACGGTGGAAAGTTGCATGGCAATATATCACGGAATGGCTATGGAAATGCCATAATAGGTAGGTATGGTGGCTGTTTTGAGGAAGATATAAGGAGGTTTATGTGTGATAGAGCGATCATATCACGGGTTTGATGCACCGCTAAGTTTGCACCAACTCTCAAGGTGAGAAAGGGCAATGCATGGTACCAAGAGGCTAGCAATGATGGAAGGGTGAGAGTGCGTATAATCCATGGACTCAACATTAGTCATAAAGAACTCACATACTTATTGCAAAAATCTACAAGTCATCAAAACCAAGCACTACGCGCATGCTCCTAGGGGGATAGATTGGTAGGAAAAGACCATCGCTCGTCCAAGACCGCCACTCATAAGGAGGACAATCAAAGAAACACGTCATGCTTCAAATTTGTTACACAACGGTTACCATACGTGCATGCTAAGGGACTTGCAAACTTCAACACAAGTATTTCTCAAATTCACAATTACTCAACTAGCACGACTCTAATAGTACCATCTTCATATCTCAAAACAACCATCAAGTATCAAACTTCTCATAGTATTCAATGCACTCTATATGGAAGTTTTTATTATACCCATCTTGGATGCCCATCATATTAGGACTAATTTTATAGCCAAAGCAAATTACCTTGCTGTTCTAAAAGACTCTCAACATAATATAAGTGAAGCATGAGAGATCAATAGTTTCAATAAAATAAAACCACCACCGTGCTCTAAAAATATATAAGTGAATCACTAGAGCAAAAATTATCAAGCCCAAAAGATATAAGTGAAGCACATAGAGTATTCTAATAAACTTCAATTCATGTGTGTCTCTCCAAAAGGTGTGTACAGCAAGGATGATTGTGGTAAACTAAAAACCAAAGACTCAAATCATACAAGATGCTCCAAGTAAAACACATATCATGTGGTGAATAAAAATATAGCCTCAAGTAAAGTTACCGATAGACGAAGACGAAAGAGGGGATGCCTTCCGGGGAATCCCCAAGCTTAGGCTTTTGGTTGTCCTTGAATTTTACCTTGGGGTATGTTGGGCATCCCCAAGCTTAGGCTCTTGCCACTCCTTATTCCAAAATCCATCAAATCTTTACCCAAAAACTTGAAAACGTCACAACACAAAACTTAAACAGAAAATCTCAGGAGCTCCTTTAGTGTAAGAAAACAAACCACCACTTTAAGGTACCGTAATGAACTCATTCTTTATTTATATTGGTGTTAAACCTACTGTATTCCAACTTCTCAATGGTTCATACCCCCCGATACTAGCCATAGATTCATCAAAATAAGCAAACAACACACGGAAAACAGAATCTATCAAAAACAGAACAGTCTGTAGTAATCTATATCAAACGTATACTTCTGGAACTCCAAAAATTCTGAAATGAATTGGTGGACATGATTAATTTATCTATTAATCATCTGCAAAAAAATCAACCTAAAAGCACTCTCTAGTAAAAAATGGCAGCTAATCTCAAGAGCGCTTAAGTTTCTGTTTTTTACAACAAGATCACAAAGAGTTCACCCAAGTCCTCCCAAAGGTTCTACTTGGAACAAACACTAATTAAAACATAAAACCACATCTAAACAGATGCTAGATTAATTATTTATTACTAAACAGGAATAAAAAGCAAGGAACAAAAATAAATTGGGTTGCCTCCCAACAAGCGCTATCGTTTAATGCCCCTAGCTAGGCATAAAAACAAGAATAGATCTAGGTATTGTCATCTTTCGTATGCAATCCATAACTGGCTCTCATAATAGATACATAAGGTAATTTAATTTTCTTCCTAGGAAAGTGTTCCATGCCTTTCCTTAATGGAAATTGGAATCTAATATTTCCTTCTTTCATATCAATAATTGCACTGATCGTTCTAAGGAAAGGTCTACCAAGAATAATAGGACATGTAGGATTGCAATCTATATCAAGAACAATGAAATCTACGGTCACATAATTCCTATTTGCAACAATAAGAACATCATTTATCCTTTCCATAGGTTTCTTAATGGTGGAATCCGCAAGATGCAAATTTAAAGAACAATCATCAAATTCACGGAAACCTAACACATCACACAAAGTTTTTGGTATCGTGGAAACACTACCACCCAAATCACACAAAGCATAGCATTCATGATATTTAATCTTAATTTTAATAGTAGGTTCCCACTCATTATAAATTTTTCTAGGGATAGAAACTTCTAATTCAAGTTTTTCTTCATAAGATTGCATTAAAGCATCAATGATATGTTTAGTAAAAGCTTTATTTTGACTATAAGCATGAGGAGAATTTAACATGGATTACAACAAGGAAATACAATCTCTTAAAGATCAATTATCATAATTAATTTCCTTGAAATCCAAAATAGTGGGTTCATTGCTATGTAAAGTTTTGACCTCTTCAATCCCACTTTTACCAATTTTTGCATCAAGATCTAAAAACTCCGAATCATTGGGACGCCTTTTAACTAAAGTTGACTCATCTCCAGTTCCATATTTATCAAGATTCATATTGTAAAAAAAAGATTTAATAGGAGACACATCAATCACTTTTAGATCTTCATCATTATTATCATGAAAACTAGAAGAACACGCTTTAACAAAGCAATCTTTTTAGCACGCATCCTAGCGGTTTTTTCTTTGCACTCATCAATGGAATTCTCATGGCTTTGAGGGACTCACTGATATCATGCTTAGGTGGAATAGATCTAAGTTTCAAAGAATCAACATCAAGAGAAATTCTATCCACGTTCCTAGCCAACTCATTAATCTTAGGCAATTTTTCTTCAAGCAAAGCATTGAAATTCTTTTGCGAATTCATAAATTCTTTAGCACTATTCTCAAAATCAGAGGGCATCTTGTTAAAATTTCCATAAGATTTGTTGTAGGAGTTACCATAATTATTAGAGGAATTACTACGTAATGGCCTAGAATTAAAGTTTCCTCTATACGCGTTGTTACCAAAATTGTTCCTACCAACAAAATTCACATCCATAGATTCATTCTCAATCAAAGTGGACAAAGGCATATCATTAGGATCAGAAGAAGCACTCTTATTAGCAAACAATTTCATAAGTTCATCCATCTTTCCACTCAAAGCATTAATCTCTTCAATCGCATTAACCTTTTTACTATAAGATCTTTCGGTGTGCCATTGAGAATAATTAACCATAATATTATCTAGGAGTTTAGTAGCTTCTCCTAAAGTGATTTCCATGAAAGTGCCTCCCACGGTCGAATCTAAAAGATTTCTAGAAGCAAAATTCGATCTGGCATAAATTTTTGTATAATCATCCATAAATTCAAACCATGTGTAGGATCATTAACTTCATCCTCTCCCAAGCTTGTGCAACATGCTCATGCTCAAGTTGCTTAAAATTCATAATATCGTTTCTAAGATTGATGATCTTAGCGGGAGGAAAATACTTAGAGATAAAAGCATCTTTGCACTTATTCCGTGAATCAATACTATTTTTAGGCAAAAAAGAGAACCAAGTTTTAGCACGATCTCTATGCAAAAACGAAAATATCTTCAATTTAACAATATCATTATCCACATCTTTGTTCTTTTGCATATAGCACAAATCAACAAAGTTGTTTAGATGGGTAGCGGCATCTTCGTTAGGAAGCCGGAAAATTGATCTTTCATGAAAAATTCAACAAAGCAGTATTAATTTCACAAGATTCAACATCGGTAATAGGAGCAATCGGAGTGCTGATAAAATCATTGTTGTTGGTATTGGAAAATTCACATAATTTAGTATTGTCTTGAGCCATTGTGACAAACAATCCAACACACAAGCACACAATAAGCAAGCGAAAAGAGATGAACGGAAAAAGGGCGAATAAAACGGCAAGGGTGAAGTGGGGGAGAGGAAAACGAGAGGCGAATGGCAAATAATGTAATGCGAGGGATACGAGTTTTTGATGGGTACTAGGTATGTCTTGACTTGTGCATAGATCTCCCCGGCAACGGCGCCAGAAATGGCTAGTTGACGGGAGATCAAATCTTGACTTGACTTGGCACAAATCTCCCCGGCAACGGCGCCCGAAATCCTTCTTGCTACCTCTTGAGCATGCGTTGGTTTTCCCTTGTAGAGGAAAGAGTGATGCAGCAAAGTAGCGTAAGTATTTCCCTCAGTTTTTGAGAACCAAGGTATCAATCCAGTAGGAGATAACACGCAACTCGCCTAGTACGTGCACAAACAATCAAGAACCTTGCAACCAACGCGATAAAGGGGTTGTCAATCCCTTCACAGTCACTTGCAAAAGTGAGATCTTATAAAGATAATAACATAAATATTTTTGGTATTTTTGTTGTATTGATTGGAGAGTAAAGATTGCAAAATAAAATAAATAGGAAACTAGAATTGTAGATCGGAAACTTATATGATGGAAAATAGACCCGGGGGCCATAGGTTTCACTAGTGGCTTCTCTCATGATAGCATATATTACGGTGGGTGAACAAATTACTGCCGAGCAATTGATAGAAAAGCGCATAGGTATGAGAATATCTAGGCATGATCATGAATATAGGCATCACGTCCGTGTCAAGTAGGCCGAAATGATTCTGCATCTACTACTATTACTCCACACATAGACCGCTATCCAGCATGCATCTAGAGTATTAAGTTCATAGGAACAGAGTAACGCATTAAGCAAGATGACATGATGTAGAGGGATAAACTCAAGCAATATGATATAAGCCCCATCTTTTTATCCTCAATGGCAACAATACAATACGTGCCTTTCTTCCCCTACTGTCACTAGGAAAGGACACCGCCAGATTGAACCCAAAGCTACGCACTTCTTCCATTGCAAGAAAGATCAATCTAGTAGGCCAAACTAAATAGATAATTTGAAGAGACTTGCAAAGATATCAAAAACCCACAATTCAGAGAATTCAGAGAAGAACCAAATATTATTCATAGATAAACTTGATCATAAACCCACAATTCATCAGATCTCGGCAAACACACCGAAAAAGTATTACATTGAATAGATCTCCAAGAACATCGAGGAGAACTTTGTATTGAGAACCAAAGAGAGAGAAGAAGCCATCTAGCTAATAACTATGGACCCGAAGGTCTGTGGTAAACTACTCACACATCATCGGAGAGGCTATGGTGTTGATGTAGAAGCCCTCTGTGATCGAATCCCCCTGCAGCAGATCGCCGGAAAAGGCCCCAAGATGGGATCTCACGGGTACAGAAGGTTGCGGCGGTGGAAAAGTGGTTTCATGGCTCCCCTGGATGTTTTCTGGGTATAAGAGTATATATTGGCAAAAGAAATAGGTCGGTGGAGCTACGAGGGGCCTACGATGGTGGGGGCGCGCCTACCCCCTGGGCACGCCCTCCTGCCTCGTGGCCACCTCGTTGCGTCTCTGACTTCCACTCCAAGTCTCCTAGATTGTGTTTGTTCCAAGAAAGATCCTCGTGAAGGTTTCATTCCGTTTGGATTCCGTTTGATATTCCTTTTCTGTAGAACACTGAAATAGGAAAAAACATCAACTGGCACTGGGCCTCCGGTTAATAGGTTAGTCCCAAAAATAATATAAAAGAGCATATTAAAGCCCATTAAACATCCAAAACAGAAAATATAATAGCATGGAACAATCAAAAGTTATAGATACGTTGGAGACGTATCAAGTGGCATTGTACTTTTTTTTGTCAAATTCGAGACCAGTTTTGTTGTAATCTTTATCTAATTACAGACGGGAGATTATTAATAATTGGGAACCAATATCCCAAATGGATTATTTATTCGAACCGTGAGCGTTAGACCAACAATTGATACGTGCCATGCTTCGGTTAAGCAATAAAGTGGCAGCATTAATCATCCAAACAGAAAAACAATATACGTGCCGCTATGCGACCTGTGTGCCGTGCGAGCATGCGTTAGTTGACGGGATGCATGCGAGCAGTCCGCCGCGCAGGAAGACGGGAAGGCGTGCGTGCAGATGTGTGAATTGACGGAGGCATGCTCGCTGCGCACTGTCATCGGGAGGCGTGCAAGTAGCTGTGTGAAACTTTGGTAGGCATGCCAGTAGTCCAGTGCGCAGGCTCACCGGGAGGCGAGCCATCGGTTTGACCGCCGCCCGCCTCTCTCCCACAACTCCCACTATTCCATATTAATGGTGCGCCCGAGCGGCCGCACCCCCCATCCTCGCCACACACACACAATCCTCTCTCTCTGCTTGCATCCTCGATGCCGCTCTCAGTCCTCAAAGCCATCAGTGTATGAGGATGCCGCCGAAGCACCCCATCGGAGGGAGTGGCGACGCCGGGGCTGCTAAAGCACCAGAGCACGGCGTGGAGATGGAAGCAGAGGTTGCCATCATCGACGGCGAGTTATCGCTGCACCCTGACATCATCGACGGCGTCGAGCTTCCACAGCCGGAGGCGGAGTTCCACACCAACTCCGACGACCACTCCGGCGACGACTCCGACGACGACGGACAGCTGGTTAGTCATCTATACCCATTTATGTGTCAAATAGATCATATGGTTTCTCTGGTTACTCCTACCTCCCCCTTTTTGGAATAGAAATCATGTGGTTATGTTCTCCCAATCCATTTAATCTGAGTAAGTTTCATTAGATCCGTGTAGTGTATTCATTGTTTGAATGGTACAGGTCATAAGTGATTAGTTGTTTCATCTGTGCAAATGATTTCTACTAGTAATCCAACTAGGGTTAGTGTTCGTGCTAATAATTCCGAGCCAGGACTTGACAATTGATTTTGAATGACCTACATATGTTTGTGACATTATTTTCTTCAAGATTGGTCTGTACATAGACGACTGTGCTTAAAAATCGAACCATAATCTCTGGATATGTATAAATAAATAGCCATAAATTCCAAATCCTACTTCATGACATGTAATTAGTGATTTGATGCCAAATTTGTTCTACTATTTGTATAGGTGCTGTCTAACGATGTGGACAACAAGGATGAAGATGCCCAGAGGAGGTACAAGAGGTGAATCCTGAGGGAGCTTTATGCGGGAATGCATAACAGGCGTATTAGGACCTGGAGCAGCGGCTATGGATGCCCATTTTGCAACCACAAGCTTCATAACGTGTATCTAAGTGTTCTGGCGCATGCAAGAGGATGGGCTGTTAGCTCTTTCAAGCAGAAGTATTCTCGCAGGGTGGCGCACGACGCGTACGCCGAGTACCTGGAGAAGCTTCAGGATCGTGGCGACATGTGAGATGAGATGTGGGATGGATCGAACTATGTACGCTTGAGTATGCTTCATGACGGTTGAACTATGTACTTATGGTTGAACAATGCTTATGTACATGTACGTTTATTATCTTTGTCTGAGTATGTTAAATATTTGGTCAAAATTTGATAAAAATTTCAAAGGGGGACCAATAAACCAGGACGGAGGTAGTACGTCAGTCACACATAGTTCCCAAAATAGGAACCGTTTGCAATGTG
This sequence comes from Aegilops longissima, assembly GCA_021605205.1. NCBI lineage: Eukaryota > Viridiplantae > Streptophyta > Magnoliopsida > Poales > Poaceae > Aegilops > Aegilops longissima. The sequence goes on along the minus strand of CM038681.1, from coordinate 175,084,840 downwards.
TCGTGGTTTTGTCACGGCAGATGTCCTAAGGAAAGTACTTAGTCGTGGAGCCATTGTTACGGGTTAGCTTAAAGGGGTTAAAGCGGACAAGGGACGCAGAGAGTTTATACTGGTTTGGCCCCTTGCGGTGAAGGTAAAAGCCTAATCCAGTTGTTATGTAATTGCTAGGGTTTCGATGACCAGGGAGCGAATACACTTTGCCTGAGTCTCGAGTTGTTGTTTGTTGTCCTAAACCGCCGCCGAGTCGTCCCCTTATATACATGGGTTGATGCCCGTCGGTTTACAGAAACCCGAGGCCGGCTCATAAACGTGTCCGGCTCGGTCTTTGCTCTTTCTATCTTACAACACAGGTTTACCTATCAATACCGGTTTATGTCTACAGGCCTTAAACCGGCTTTGGGCCTTGGGCCTTCATAAATCGTCACCGTCTTTGTCTTCATGGGCTTTAGATAAAGCGAGCCATTATGGGGTTAACCCGGCCTCTCCTGGCCGGTTTACGCCTATTAGTAATATCCCCAACATTAGGCCCCAGATTGATTTGAACTGGTTCATGTCAATCCTCAACGCATCATCATCTTCATAGAAATCTTGTAAACCGCCACGACGTCACTTTCCAGGACCATGATAAATCGCCATGACGTCATCTGTTATTAAGAACTGCGCATACCCACCTTTATTAATGGGCCTCCGACAATCGAGGCAATAGAGCTGTCACATATCCCATTTTTTGGGCTCCTCGGTTCTCGAGCCTGCCACTTATCCATTCACCTTATAAATAAGGCTGAGGGGTCCTTTACACTTTTCCCCCGCGCCTCTTCGCATCTTCTTCTTCCTCATTCCAACCAACCTTCGAGCTCTGCCACCGCGGTCGACCTTCGCCTCTGCCTCAACAACGGCCGCTTCATCAACCTGACTACACCAGAGAAACGCGGTGATCTCCCGCTGCTTCCTCAGCACCAGTAAGTTCCTCTTCTCCTCACTCCAGATCCACCATTAGGGTTCAGTGTTCTTCGTAGTTCTTCGAAGCTCTTGGAGCTGTTCTTCCTTGTTCCTCTTCAGTAATACCAATGACTAGTTAGATCTGATATTTTCCAGTGCCCTCGTAGTTTAAACTCCTTTTTCCTTGTTAGGGCATCTGACTTATATAGAACTCATCTGAACTTGCTGAACTCTTCGAGCACTTGAAATTAGGTCAGAATATATTTTGATTTTCCAACGCACGACAGATCTGAAATTACCATGCCAAGAAGTAAAACTTGTTTTTCCTTCACTTACGCATCTTTAGACTTGAATCTTCAATACCAGATTAGGCGGTTTTAATGCCGTAGAAAAATGATGACCCAGTAGATACCATTAGTCTCATGTTGAACCACCAATGCATTCGTCATTGTACTGTCTCTATTGTCAGACTCCGGTTTACCAGTAACAAACCATGGTTTAACAATATGCATACATCTAAGGTTTAACAATATGCATACATCTAAGGTTTAACAATATGCATTCGTCATTGTACTGTCTCTATTGTCAGTCTCCGGTTTATCCGTTCGCCATGACAGTAAGCAAGAGGTTGACCGCAAAGGAAAGGTCCAACTATGCCACACAACTGTCAAAGCTTAGAGCTTTCATGGCAAACGGTTTAACAAGTGTTGACTTTGCTCGTTGTTGGATAAGCTGGAGTATTCTGCCCTTAAGCCGGTGCCCCAGTTTGATGTGTGAATACACAGGGAGTTTGAAGGATCCTCAACGACACACTGATATTCAGCTTACAGATGTGGAAGTTACTGAGGCTGTGAAGAAGATGTTGAATGAACCGGAGGCTGTCTGTAGCCAGACCGGATTAAGTCCTTTCCGTGTTTCCAATAAACCGCCAAAGGTAAGGATCATATACCCTTTTTTACTTTAACTTGCTTCTTTCAAAATATCTTATGAAAAATCGTGTCCATCTTTGATAGGGCGATGATCCGTTCTGGAAGAAAAAGCCACAAGATAAACTGGCAAAACCACAAGGTAAACCGGCCAAGCCACTTCGCCCGAAGACCAAGGTTGTTAAAAAACCTACCAAGAAAAGGACCACTGCATCTTCTGAGCCAAATGCTGATGACGATGTGGCTAATCCGGACTCAGAGGTAGAATTTGACTCTCTTGGTTCATTTTTCATACACCTCATTGACAATGACTATTATCAGGACGACGCTGAAGGTAGTCAAGCTTATGACGTAGAGGTAATCATTCTTTCCTCCGATTCAGATCCTCTGCCCACATCGAAAATCCGTCGAGCAAACCGGAAAGTAAAATTTTCTCACCCTCTTGCTTACTTGGACCCCAACTTTCTTTTGAAGACACAGCAACACGAAGCTCGCCGCATGACCCGGCACAGCGGCCAGGTAGTTACCTCCGCTGATTTACCGAACACTCCGGTTCGGAAACGCCGATCAGAGGTCTCTTATACTCTTGACACTTCTTTCCATCTGATTCAAATTATCAGGGCACTTCCCATTCATCTTATGGCGAGTCATCAGCCACAAAGCTTCCACCCCTCAAAACAGTTCCTGGGTGAGCTATGCACTTTTTTTATCCTTGATGTGTTATTTTTACATACTATACTGATCCTCATGTTTATTTTTCTCAGCGCCAAGCCTGGACCCAGCAAGAAGGCTCGGTTAAATAAACCGGCTGATGATAATGTGGATGTTGAACCGGAAAAGACTCCAGACCCAGAAGAAACCGATGCTGATGCCATGCTTAATGATCTGCCGCCTCAAGCCCATGTCTTGTTTACTGAACAAGTAGAAATTGACACCACATGCCATGTTGACAAACCGACCAGCCCAGTCCGACCTAATGACAAATCGGCCAGTCCAGCTAAGGCTACCGATAAACCGCAAACTCCCATGAAGGTTGCTGATGATAAAGAGGATGATGTTATTATTACCGGTGTCAGCCACACTGCTCCTGGCAACCCGGTCGCTTTATCCAAACATAGCGCCAAGGATGAACTTTCTGCTATGGGCAAAGGCAAATGGAGCACCGATTTTTCCAGCTACACTCATCTCAACACCCAAGACATTCACTCTGGCTTCTTGAACCGTCTGTAGACCAGTCGTGACTATGAAGCCGGTTTAGTAAATCTGATGAAGGAGCGATATGAGGTAACCACACAACTATGTCTCTTATGTCCATTTTCAAACATCAACTCCAGAAGCGCCCAAGTGACGGTTTATGATACCAATCTAAACCGGGACTTAGTAATAACTTTATATTTGCAACACTGCATCTTTTTCACTAGTGTAGCCCCCAAGGGCCGGTTTAACTTTATAAAGATGAACCGGGACTTTTAAAAGACTTCCCAGATGAGTACTTTGAGCAAACATACATTAGCCCCCAAGTGCCAAGAGTAATACTTGTATTATGCTTGGGACTTGTAGAAATTTCCGAGAACAAGCAAATATGCATTAGCCCCCAAGTATTAGGTGCATAACTTGTTATGTGCTTGATACTTGAAACATGTATTACCAACTCATTATACTTCTGTCTATTACAAGCTGAGCTGAGCAAAAAGGAAGCTCAAACAGCCGATCTGCAAGAGAACATCAAATCTCAGCAAGCCGAAACCTCCAAGGCCAAGGAAGAGTTGACCAGCGCTTAGACGCTATGGAAAACTGAAAGAGAGCTTCAACAAGGAGCGGGCGGATCGATACGTAAAATCCGCTTTGTGAAAAAGAGCCGAGGACGCAGAAGAAGCTCTTAAACGGTGGTAGATGAGTCGATCGGGCGAAGCGCGATACATGCCATGACCGCCATTGTTCGGTAAAGATCCTTCTTTTATACTTTCAACATATCTTCCCATGTATTGCCGGTTTACTGACGTTTGTAATGATGCAGGAACTCGCATCAGCCATCTGGGCTCTGTTGTACAGAAGAAACTCAAGGCTGCCTACACACTGATAGAGCAATTGTACACCGGCGCGCAACGAATTATCTACACCGCTTCTCACAATAAGCCGCCCCCGACGTTAATCAAGATACTTTAGACAAGCTATCTATGCTGCATGCCTGGGTAGAAGAGCTAAAGAGATCTGCTGCAAGGGCTGGCGTGGGTGTCTGATCTTGATCCGGCGGACGTGGCTAAAGGCTACCCAAGCTTAAAAGAAGATGGATCAGAATTTGGCAATGAAGATCTCCGCGCCATAAACCGGGAAGTACGTCCACTGGCTTGTCAACTCGCTGAAGAGGCCGATCTTTCATTTTACCAGGCGAATTATGACATCAATAACAAATGGGTTGCGGCACCGACTCCTGAGGCTCAAAACCTGATCCCTCCAATCCGTAAGCACAGTTATGCCCCTCACATTGAACCGTCCACCCCTATAAGCGACGAAGCTGTGTTCCAAGCGTTAACTGGGATCAACTGGACAACTATTGACTTCCAGCCGCTGGGTAGAGACGAAGAGGATGAACCGGTGCAAGATGACCCGTAGCCGTCAGGTCAAGCAGGTGACCAATCATAATCCGTAGGCCGGTTTAGTCTTCCACGTGCTGCAACACTTATTTGAGAAATAATTATCCTTTTGGGCACTGAAACACCTTGTAATAGGCTAGTTAAAGCACTTGGTCTGCTATGCCTTCGTGCATATTTATTTGTGCCTGACACTTGTTAATCCACCATGCTTAAGACATATGATGCTCGTAAACCGTAGCGATTTACTCAAGCCATTCCTGCACACAAGAAGTGTAGAGTGTCCTGGCGGTTTACCGCCGGACGGGTCATGATGCCCAGATATATAGCCAGGGTTTATAACCGACGCTGCAAAAAGATAATAAAATATGAAAATAATTGATACCTGTGACCTTGAGTCATAATGTTGGCTGACCAACTTGTTGTAGTGAGGGTAACAACCCTAATCTGGAGTATCAATAACTCCTGTTATATTATGCCGGTTTATTTATAAAACCGCTCCGGTTGCGATAAACACCGATTGATTCAATGTCATGCGACTTTGAATCGATACTGCATCGGGTTAAGAAACTCCGGTTATAAATGATTACGTACTAACAACTTGTAGTTGACAGCCTAGCCGGGTTGATGAACACCGGTTTAAAAAACATCATAAGTCTTGTCAAAAGAGAGAAAAACTTGGCAAAAAGCAAATGAAAACTTGTCGTCAAGGCTTTTCACGGGCTGCCAGGCCCCAAATTCGAGGCTTTTCATGGGCTTCCAGGCCACTGAGTTAAACCATTTTACAAAGCCTTTAAAGATGGTCCTCAATCCTTAACCAATCGTCGTTTTAACTTGACAAGTTCAGGGTCTTATCAGAGTAACTTGTCAAAGTTCGACGGGTCATACCAGGTTTACCTAGGCGGAGTAACTTACTTAAGAAGGTAGGCTAACCCGGGGTTTTAGGTGTATACACCAGGCTTCCAAGCCGTGGCTTGATAGCCTATTACAAGTGTAGATTCTTTGTTCATTGCGACAACAAAGAATCCCCAAGTAACATTGTGAGCTATGCTCAGTGGGTGCCTATGTTTGAGTTGTTGCTTTGCAACACTCTCTTTGGCCCCGGAGTAATTTGACTTTGAGCCGATCAAGAGGTGTGACTATGGTTTGAATACCACCAAGCCCCCAAGTGATATTGTGGCATTGCGCTGATTAAGAGGTGTAGCTATGGTTCAAATGCAACCAATCCCCAAAGTGATTTTTATATAAAGCTTTAATAAGCTGAATCAAGGGGTAAATCAGAGGCCGCTTTATGAACAGAAGCCCCCATTTAACCACACAAGATATAAGAAAAACAACAGATACCCCACTTTAGCTGAGGCGCCGGTTTATTATATTGATCATAATATATACATCGTCATAACTATGTACATAAGCAGAGCCTATGGCTCAAGTATAGTAGGGCCGAAGATGAGTGATATTCCATGGCCGGTGGGTCTACTCCTCCGATTTATGTGAGTCTTTGCACTTTCGAACATCGATTAGGTAGTATGACCCATTGTGCAGATTCTTGCTGACCACAAAGGGTCCTTCCCAAGGGGGGCATAACTTGTGCATATCCGTCTGATCTTGGATGAGTCGGAGCACCAAATCGCCTTCTTGAAAGGTTCTGGTTCTAACCCGACGGCTGTGATAACGATGCAGATCTTGCTGATAAATCGCCGAACGGGCTGCTGCCATGTCACGCTCCTCATCTAACAGGCCGAGAGCTTCCTGCCGCGCCTTCTCATTGTCAGCTTCGACATATGACGCCACATGGGGCGAGTCATGACGGATGTCACTAGGAAGAACCGCCTTCGCTCCTTAAACCATGAAAAAGGCGGTACCCGCCGATCTGTTGGGTGTGGTATTGATGCTCCATAACACATAAGGTAACTCAACCCAACAACCCGCGTCTGCTGTAAAGGAACCATAAGCCGGGTTTGATGCCTCTCAAGATCTCTTGGTTGGCCCTCTCCGCTGACCATTGGACTGGGGTGAGCCATCGATGATACGCTGCCGGATGTGCTCACGCTGATGTAACTCCTTCATGGCACCCTTTGATAGATTGGTACCATTATCTGTTATAATGCTGTGTGGAAAGCCAAACCGGAAGATCACCTTTTTGATGAATTGAACTGCCGTAGCTGCATCACACTTACTGACTGCCTCTACCTCCACCCACTTAGTGAACTTATCAACTGCCACCAGAAGGTGGGTCTTCTTATCCTTGGATCTCTTAAAGGGTCCAACCATATCGAGCCCCCAAGTCGCAAACGGCCAAGTAATTGGAATCATCCTCAACTCTTGAGCCGGTACATGAGCCCGTCGTGAGAACTTTTGACATCCATGATGACCCACAAGTATAGGGGATCTATCGTAGTCCTTTCGATAAGTAAGAGTGTCGAACCCAACGAGGAGCAGAAGGAAATGATAAGCGGTTTTCAGCAAGGTATTCTATGCAAGTACTGAAATAAGTGGTAACAGATAGTTTTGTGATAGGATAATTTGTAACGAGCAACAAGTAACAAAAGTAAATAGAGTGCAGCAAGGTGTCCCAATCCTTTTTGTAGCAAAGGACAAGCCTGGACAAACTCTTATATGAAGGAAAGCGCTCCCGAGGACACATGGGAATATCATCAAGCTAGTTTTCATCACGTTCATATGATTCGCGTTTGGTACTTTTGATAATTTGGTATGTGGGTGGACCGGTGCTTGGGTGCTGTTCTTACTTGAACAAGCATCCCACTTATGATTAACCTCTATTGCAAGCATCCACAACTACAAGAAAAGTACTAAGGTAAACCTAACCATAGCATGAAACATATGGATCCAAATCAGCCCTTACGGCAACGATAAACTAGGGTTTAAGCTTCATCACTCTAGCAACCCATCATCTACTTATTACTTCCCGATGCCTTCCTCTAGGCCCAATAATGGTGAAGTGTTATGTAGTCGACGCTCACATAACACCACTAGAGGCTAGACAACATACATCTCATCAAAATATCGAATCTAATACCAAATTCACATGACTACTAATAGCAAGACTTCTCCCATGTCCTCACGAACAAACGTAATTACTCATGAAGCATATTCATGTTCATAATCGAGGGGTATTAATATGCATATAGGATCTGAACATATGATCTTCCACCAAATAAACCAACTAGCATCAACTACAAGGAGTAATCAACACTACTAGCAACCTACTAGTACCAATCCTGCACTTGGAGACAAGAATTGATACAAGAGATGAACTAGGGTTTTGAGAGGAGATGGTGCTGGTGAAGATGTTGATGGAGATTTCCTCTCCCGATGAGAGGAGCGCAGGTGATGACGATGGCGATGTTCTCCTCCCGGGGGAGTGTCCCTGCAGTAACAGCTCTGCCGGAGCCCTAGATTGGTTCCGCCTGGCGGCGGAGTCTCGTCCCAAAGGTTGCTTATGAGTTTTCCTTGACGAAAGACTTCATATAGCGTAAGATGGCCACCGAGAGCTAACAAGGGGCCTAAGAGGCAAGGCGCACTGGGGTAGGGTGCGCCCCACCTCGTGGCTAGGTGGGGCCCCCTCTGACGTACTTCTTCCGCTCAATATTTTTTATTATTTCCAAAAATAAGTTTCTTAGAGTTTCAGGACTTTTGGAGTTGTGTAGAATAGGTCTCTAATATTTGCTCCTTTTCCAGCCCAGAATTCCAGCTGCCGGCATTCTCCCTCCTTATGTAAACCTTGTAAAATAAGAGAGAATAGGCATAAGTATTGTGACATAACGTGTAATAATAGCCCATAATGCAATAAATATCGATATAAAAGCATGATGCAAGATGGACGTATCAATCCATCACACCTTTTGACCAAGTCCTCGGCATCAGCATGAGCCGTCAACCAATAGAAACCGTGACGAAACGCCTTGGCTACCAGCGATTTTGAACCGGCATGGTGACCACAATCTCCTTCGTGGATCTCACGCAAAATTTCACGGCCTTCTTCAGGGGATACACAGCGTTGAAACGCCCCTGTCACACTGCAATGATATAACTCTCCATTGATAATAGTCATGGACTTGGACCGCCGGATTATCTGCCTGGCCAAAGTTTCGTCTTCTGGTAACTCGCCCCGGTTCATATATGACAAATATCGAACCGTCCAATCCGGAATAACATGAAGAGCCGCCACCAACTTAGCCTCCGGATCAGGAACAGCCAAATCCTCTTCACCAGGGAGCTTGACGGACGGATTATGCAGCACATCCAGGAAGATATTAGGTGGAACCGGTTTAAGTTGGGAACCCAAACGGCTTAAAGCGTCCGCCGCTTCATTCTTCTGCTGGTCCACATGATCCACTTGATAACCTTTGAAGTGACCTGCAACAATATCCACCTCACGAGGATATGCCGCCATGAGTGGGTCCTTGAAGTCCCAAGTGCCGGACACTTGTTGAGCCACCAGGTCCGAATCACCAAAGCACTTAACTCGACTGAGATTCATCTCTTTAGCCATCCGAAGACCATGGAGTAAAGCCTCATATTCAGCTGCATTGTTAGTGCAAGGGAACATTAAACGGAGAACATAACAAAACTTATCACCTCGTGGGGAAGTTAAAACGACTCCAGCCCCCGAGTCCTCCAATTGCCTGGACCCATCAAAATGAATAGTCCAATAAGTATGATCCGGCTTCTCTTCCGGCGCCTGTAGTTCTGTCCAATTATTGATAAAATCCACAAGTGCCTGAGATTTGATCATCGTCCGGGGTATGTATTTTAACCCGTGAGGCCCAAGCTCAATAGCCCACTTATCAATCCGGCCAGTTGCTTCCCTGTTCTAGATTATATCCCCCAAAGGAGCAGAGCTGACCACCTTGATGGGATGACCTTGGAAATATTGCTTGAGCTTCCGACTTGCCATGAAAACTCCATACACCAGCTTCTGCCAATGCGGGTGACTTTGCTCGGATGCAATAAGTACTTCACTGATATAATAAACTGGCCATTGAACCGGGTATTCCTTTCCGGCCTCCTTGCGCTCCACCACAATAGCCACGCTAACAGCCCAGGCGTTAGCTGCCACATATAGCAATAATGGCTCTTTATCAACAGGAGCAGCAAGAACCGGTGGATTAGCCAGCTACCGCTTTAAGTCCTCAAATGCTTCATTGGCGGCGTCACTCCAGACGAAGTTTTCCGTTTTCTTCAACATCTGATATAAAGGGATGGCCTTATCCCCAAGGCGACTGATAAACCGGCTCAATGCGGCAATCCAGCCTGCCAGGCGTTGAACATCATTAATACACTCGGTTTAGCCAAAGAAGTTATAGCCTTGATTTTCTCCGGATTAGCTTCGATGCCTCCGTTAGATACCAGAAAACCCAAGAGCTTGCCTGCCAGTACACCAAAAACACACTTGGCTGGATTAAGCATCATTTTATAAATCCTCAGGTTATCAAAGGTCTCCTTCAAGTCATCTATGAACGTCTCCTTATGTCTAGATTTTACCACAATATCATCCACATAAGCATGAACATTGCGGCCGATCTAATCATGAAGACAATTCTGCACACATCGCTGATAAGTCGCCTGGGCACTCTTTAGCCCAAAGGGCATAGACACATAGCAGAAGGCTCCAAAAGGAGTTATGAAGGTTGTCTTCTCCTGGTCCTTAACTGCCATTTTGATTTGATGATAACTAGAATATGCATCCAGAAAGCTCAAACGCTCGCAACTCGCCGTAGCATCAATGATTTGATCAATACGCGGGAGGGCAAAAGGATCTGCTAGGCAAGCCTTGTTGAGATCTTATAGTCCACACACATACGCCAAGTGCCATTCTTCTTAAGTACTAGCACCGGATTAGCCAACAACTCACGATGAAACACTTCGATGATAAACCCAGCCACCAAGAGCCTAGCTACCTCCTCACCAATAGCTTTGCGTCTTTCTTCATTGAACTGGCAAAGAAATTGCTTGACCGGTTTAAACTTGGGATCAACATTAAGTGTGTGCTCAGCGAGTTCCCTCGGTACACATGGCATGTCAGAAGGCTTCCACGCTATCGGTGTTCTGGGAACGGGGGTCCCCAGACTTGCCTGGCTGCGGCGTGGCTCAAGTGGGGGCCCAGCGCGGCCCAACTTCATCAGCCCAAGCTCAAGACCCTCGCGAGGGGCCAAGCCTCGCGGGACGGACGACAGGAACCTCCCTCAGGAAAAGCCTCGTCAGACAGGCTTGCGAGGAGGCGAAGAGATCAAGGCAGGGTACCTCACGAGGGTGCCCCGTGACGCAAGCCATGACGACCAAGACCAGGCGGCCGCCAGCCTGCGTAGTGTACTCGTTTCCCCTTTGGTGCAAGGGAGGCAAGCACAGGCCAAGGCATCAGGCAAAGGTTACCACTTCGGTGCAACAAGACCAAGACCAGCAGAGCGGTAGGACGGAGGTCATCGTGGAGCCTAGGACGGCGTCACCGTCAGAGCCTTTGGCAGCCGAAGACCAACTTTAGTCAGATAAGTGTACTAGATGTTCCCTTCAAATGGCCAATTGTTGGCGCCTTCCCGCTCATTATTTGGGAAGAGGTCCATGGCCTCCCTCTATAAATAGAGCTAGTCACCACGGAGTAGAGGCATCTGATAGAGCCCTAGAGAGAGAGAGAGAGAGAGAGAGAGAGAGAGAGAGAGAGAGAAGCGACTGGACTCACCCAAGCAGTCCATCGCACCAGCTCAAGAACAGCCCCTTGCGAGGCTGTTCTTCCTTTGTACTGTTCATCATCAGCCCCTCAGGCAATCCACCACATCACACACTGGAGTAGGGTATTACACCACAACGGTGGCCCGAACAAGTATAAACCTCGTGTCCCTTGTGTTGTTCATCGTTCGTAGTTTAGATCCCTTGCAAACCATCGACGCGTGAGCCTGTAGGGGAAAGATCTATGTGCGCACCCCAGTGTTCGAACCTCAAGGGTCTGCCAAAACCTGAAATCCGACATTTGGCGTGCCAGGTAGGGGTGCGCCGGAATCTTTCCTCCGCTGGTCGCCAGATCTTCCGTGGTGTCAAGGTCGACGCCGCCGAAGCGCCGGTTGCTCGCGCCGCTGAGTCGCCAGACGGCTCTCGCCGCCGACACCCCGTCGTTCTCGCCGCCGCCGCTAACGCCGCCACCGCCCGGTGGGGACGAGCAGCAGGCCTGTTGGGGGATTCGCGACCTTTACCTCGCCCATCGCGCCGATCCAGCGCCCCCGGTCGTCGCAGCTCCCTTGGGCGGCTCACTGGCGCCACCTTCGAGCCGCCACGTCAAGCCGTTCACCCGCCAAATCGCCACCGCCTCCAAGAATCATGGAGCCCCGCCGGGCTGGGTGGCGCCCGAGGCCGACCTGCTCTTCAACTCGGACGATCACCCCTCCAACCCCGCCGGTTCGGGAGCACTCCCGACGCTGTGCACCCCCACCATCTGCGAACTGGCAGTCACCAGGACCCTCATCGACGGCGGAGCCGGCCTCAATGTGCTCTCTGTGGAGGCCTTCAACCTCCTCCATGTGCCACCAGAGCGGCTCCAGCCCAGTAGGCCTTTTCGGGAGCCGGAGCCGGTTCCACCGCCTCCTCTGGGTAAATTGGCCCCGTGACCTTCGCACCATGACAACTTCCGCATGGAGCTGATCGACTTCAAATCGCTCCCATCGGCCTCCCTACAATGCCATCCTCGGCTACCCGCCTTGGCCTGGTTCATGGCAGCAACTCACCCGACGATAACCTCATGAAGATGCCCGGAGCAAGTGGCGTGCTTACCGTGTCAGAAACACCGAGATAGACTCCAGCGCCAAGCTTGTTTTCAAAGCGGCAGGCGGCGGCACGCCCGCCAGCCGACGCCGCCTCGAAGCCCAAGGGGCTGCGCCGTCCAAGAAGAAGCATCTATTCACTCAAAACAAGGCGGAAACCAAGCAGGTACCAGTCGACGAGGACGGGTCCAATGATGCCACCTTTACCATAGGTGCAAACCTCGAACCCAAGCAGGAGGAGGCCTTGGTAAAGTTCCTGCGCGCAAACAAGAAAGTGTTCGCATGGGGACCTGATCAGTTAGCGGGGGTCCCGAGGGGCGTGAGCACCACCTCAACATGTGCCCCAACGTGCGCCCGGTGAAGCAGAAGGCGAGGAGACAGTCCACAGAAAAACAAGCTTTTATCGTCCAAGAGACCCGCAAGCTAGAAGCAGCAGGGGTTATTTGCGAGGTCCGCTACCCGGATTGGCTGGCCAACCCAGTTGTCGTGCCAAAAAAAGGGGGGAAAGGAACGTATGTGTGTCGACTTCACCAACCTCAACAAGGCCTGCCCCACATGATCCGTTTCCGCTTCCTCGCATTGACCAGATCGTCGACTCCACCGCTGAGTGTGACCTGTTGTGCTTCCTGGATGCCTTCTCAGGCTATCACCAGATCAAGATGGCGGTAGAAGACGTGAAAAAACGGCTTTCCCGACCCCGTGGAGGTATCGCTTACCTGCATGCCGCTTGGGTTGCGCAACACAGGCGCGACCTTCAGCGGCTGATGCACATCGCCCTGGGCCAACAGCCCGGGAGGAATGCTGAGGCGTACGTCGACGACTTCGTAGTGAAGTCCCAGGAGGCAAAAACCCTGATACAGGACTTGGAAGAAACCTTCGCGAGCCTTGATAAAGTGGATCTGCGGCTCAACCCGGAGAAGTGCGTATTTGGAGTCCCCTCGGGCAAGCTCCTTGGTTTCCTCGTGTCCCATAGGGGCATCGAGGCCAACCTGGAAAAGGTCAAAGCAGTCGAGGACATGAGCCCGCCAAAGACCCTCAGAGAAATGCAGAAACTCACCGGGCGTGTGACTGCGCTAGGACGTTTCATCTCCAAGCTGGGGGAACAAGCACTGCCATTCTTCAAGCTGATGAAGAAGAAGGGCCCCTTCGAGTGGACTGAAGAGGCCGACAAGGAATTCCAAGAACTCAAGAGGTACCTTACCAGCCCTCCGGTGATGGTAGCTCCGCACCTGGAGCCTCTGTACTTTACCTCGCCCACTCCTTACTCCGCCAACAGCAGCCCTGGTGGCGGTCAGGGAAGAGCTGCCAGCCAAGGTCGCGAATCGCCTCCGGCAGGCGGCCGGGCCAAGAGAGCCTCACGAAGACTGCGACCGCAGCCGAGGAGGATCAGCCGCAGTGGGAAAGCGCGCCCGGAGCAGGAGAGGCCCCACCGAGCGACCGAGCGCTGGGGGCTCCGTCGTCTCGAGAGGCGCCCCAACCTACGGAGGACGCGAACAGTGCCAGCGCCCATAGCCTCGTCGAGCACCCCGTGTACTTCATCAACACGGTGCTACGGGACTCGAGGGCGCGGTACCCCATGCCCCAAAAACTCCTCCTCGCGCTATTGGTAGCTTCACGCAAGCTGCGGCACTACTTCCAAGGTCATCCCATCAAGGTCATCTCAGCATACCCTCTGGAGAGGGTGCTCAGGAGCCCCAACTCAGCTGGAAGAGTCGCCGAGTTGAACATCGAACTGCAAGCGTTTAAGCTAGAGTTCAGCACAACCAGAGTCATCAAGGGGGCCGCATTGGCAGATTTCATGGCAGAATGGACGGAGGCACCCGGCCTTGAAGCAGGCGAAGACCGATCACTTTCCTCGGGGAGCGAGGCACCGGACGGCTGGGTCATGTACTTCGACGAGGCATTCTCCCGACATGGCACGGGGGCAGGAGCAGTGCTTGTATCCCCCACTCAAGACAAGCTCTATTACGCCGTGCAGCTCTGTTTCCAGCACGGGGAAAAGGTCTCCAACAACATTGCAGAATATGAAGGCCTGATAGCCGGCCTGAGAGCCGCGGTCACTTTGGGGGTAAAGCGCCTCATCATCAAGGGCGATTCATAGCTCCTCGTCAACTTCTCCAACAAGATATACGAGCCAAAGGACAAGCACATGGAAGCCTACCTCGCGGAGGTTCGCAGGATGGAGAAAAAGTTCTGGGGGCTGGAGCTGCAGCATGTGCCTCGCGGTACCAATCAAGAGGCAGATGACATCGCTAAGAGAGCGTCCAGGCGGCTGCCTCAGGAGCCTGGCATCTTCGAAGAGTGACTCTTCAGGCCCTCAGCGGCACCATCACTATCAAGCGCGGCGCAACCTCAGGAGGAGCTCCCCCAGCCGCCTGCCTCGGGAGCCCCGGCCTACGGCCCGGCCTTAGGGGCACGCCTGCTCCTGGCGTTGGAGCCTCGGGAGGGGTGTTGGATCACAGAGCTCAAGAGGTACGTGATACAGGGAACCCTGCCGGAGAAGGAGGAGGAGGCGGAGCGTGTGGCGCGGCAAGCCACGGCCCATCGTGATCGTGGATGGAGAGCTTTACCGAAGTGGCCAATGACGGTCCCCTACGTTGCATTCCCAGAGAGCAGGGGAAGGAATTGCTGGAAGACATACACGGCGGAGACTGTGGGCATCACTCATCATCGCGAACCCTCATCGGCAAGGCGTTCCGCAGCGGGTTCTACTGGCCCACAGCACTCAGCGACGCTGTTGAGCTGGTAAAGGCTTGCGAGGCCTGCCAATTTCACGCCAAGCAGATCCATCAGCCGGGGGGAGGTCTGCAAACTATACCCCTTTCATGGCCATTCGCTGTTTGGGGACTGGACATTCTAGGCCCGCTCCTCGGGCGCCAGGGGCTATCGCCACTCTACGCCGCCAGGACAAATTCACCAAGTGGGCTGAGGTGGAAGCTGCCCGCACCATCCCAGCGGGCTCTGCGGTCAAGTTCATCAGGGGCGTCGTGAGCCGATTTGGGGTGCCTAACCGCATCATCACCGACAACGGTTCGCAGTTCACCAGCAACCTCTTCAAAACATACTGTGCTAACCTTGGAACCAGATACGCTAAGCTTCGGTGGCGCACCCCCGGAGTAACGGCCAGGCCGAGCGAGCCAACACGGAGGTCCTGAAGGGCCTCAAAACCAGGACCTTCAAGAAGAAGCTGGAGGCCTGCAGCAGGGCTGCACGACGACCTCCAGTCCGTGTTGTGGTCCATCCGCACGACTGCGGCCAAGCCGATCGGCGAGACCCCGTTCTTCCTCGCTCACGGAGCGTGCCCGCCCTCCTCACAAGGTCTCAAGCGTCGCCCGCACGGGTCTCGGCGTTCGACGAGGCGCAGCAGGATGCCATGCGGGGACGGATCTCGTCCGGGGAGGAACATCGTCGAGAGAAGGCCATGAGCAGCAAGCAGTATCAACAGCGCTGCGGTCATACCACCGCCGCAACATCCGCCCCCAGACTCTTGAGGTAGGGGACCTCGTGCTCGACGGGTCCTCTCCAGGAAGGGTTGCACAAGCTCTCTCCCATGTGGGAGGGCCTGCTCAAGGTTGTTCATGTTTCTAGGCCCGGCCCGCACGCTTGAGACTCGTGGAGGGTGCCCATCCCAACGCTGGAACATCCAGCACTCCGGAAGTTCTACCTTGAAGAAAGGCCCGAGCCTGTGAAGAAGGCAAACGCCTGTGAAGCTTATTTTCCCAAGAAAGGCCCGGAGCCTGTGAAGAAGGCAAACGCCTGTGAAGCTTATTTTTCCGAGAAAGGCCCAGAGCCTGTGAAGAAGGCAAACACCTGTGAAGCTTATTTTCTCGAGAAGGGCCCGGAGCCTGTGAAGAAGGCCAACGCCTGTGAAGCCCATTCTCCCGATAAAGGCCCGGAGCCTGTGAAGAAGGCCAATGCCTGTGAAGCTAGTCTCCCATGACACTCTCACGTAATAATGAGTGGGGCTGTACACGCCCGGGAGTCTCAGGAGCGCCGACCTCAGGCCCTGGGGCTCCCGCCCATGACCAGTGGCAGCACTTAGCTCCACGCTAGTGAGAAGTCGTCGAAGACTAGATTAGGTGCCGGACGCGGCCTTTTCATTGGCTTTCCGCAGTTGGCTTGTTCGTTCTTATTTGAAGTTTTATTGGAGTTGTTGCCGTCCTTAGCTTGTGACTCTTTGTATTTTTAGCTCTCTTGCCTCGATTTCTCTCGTGCAAGTCTCGCGAAGGAGCAGCGCGGGCACCCTCGTGAGTGTTTTCTGCCCTGGTCGTTTTGAAGCTTTCCTATCCAGGTCCACTACGGGAGCACCCCTCCCAGTCTGAGCCCCACGGGATCGCAATGCGGACACAGGGACTGGGTCGATTGCCTCCACAGCCGAGGCCGGAAGTTACCCCTCCTGACTAATCCTTGCAGGACATGAAGCGTTCGACGAGGCCTCGGCCTCGGGAGGCGAAGACCGCTACAAGTCCCCCCAAGCTAAGTAAATCCTGCACGCGGGCATGTGGCATGAAAGAACAGCACAGAAATAGCAGAAACAACATGATAATTCACAGCAACAGTTCAGCACGCCCCCACAGGGCCCTACACTACTTGCTTTTTGCACAGGGAAGGGAGAAAAACAAAATAGGCACGACTTGCTCGGTGCCAACACGCAGCAAAGGCTCGCACTGCCTCCGGAGCTCAGCCAGACTCCACTTCGCGCTTCACCGAGGTGCGACAGCGGGCTAGCTCGCTACCTCCCTCCAGGCGGGCCTTGACGGCACGGGGGCTGGTCGCGGCCACCGCTGGAGGAGCTGCTGTCCGAAGGGGAGCCGCCGAAGCTCAACGAGCCCTGAGCGCCGCCGACCACGCGCCTACTGTCATCTTCATCCCGATCAATGCCGGGGCTGGGTCCACGGCTACGGTCATCGTCTTCGGGGCAGCACCCGGCACGGCGACCATCTTCTCCGAACACCCTCACGTAGAGGGTGGCGTCGCCGTCGAACTTGAAGTGCAGGGTGCACCGCTGGCTCAGGCCGCGCGCGCGGGCAAACGTTTGCCAGCCGTGGGTCAGGGCCACACTCCCGGCAACGGAGACCTCTACCGACCACACGACGAACTACGGCAGCACCTCCGCCGAATGGAAGCGCAGCCTAGGGGGTCGCGCAGTCGCGGCACGCCCCCCATCGACAACCTGGCGCCCATCGCCATGCAAGGGATCGCCTCCACGACCACGGGAGGCCGCTACAGGAGCCACAGGATGCTTGCGAGGACGGCCTCGACCACGCTTGGTCGGGGGAGAGTCAGGCCCAACCTGGCGGGCCTTCCCTTTCTCCATGGCCGAGAACCCCTTCGACGGAGCCATGGAGAGAAATGAGTAGCAAGAGGGGATGGACTGGAAGGGCTTGCGCCATCCCGTACTTATAGCCGGAGGAGGCCAACCGTCGGCCTCCACGATCACAGGTAATCATGACCCGTTTCGGCGTGGAGGGACTTGTCAAATCATGAAGTTGCCAAGGGATCGTGGGGAAGCGGAGACCCCCACGACTAGTCAATCGCCACGCGACGCCCAAGGCCGCAGGCTGTTGGGGCTCGTGGCGCTTCGCACTTGTGCCTTCGCTTCTCTCCTAAGCCAAGTCCGGGCGCGCCTTGGGCCCGGGGGCTACTGTCGGCGTTCTGGGGAACGGGGGTCCCCAGACTTGCCTACCTGCGGCGTGGCTCAAGTGGGGGCCCAGCATGGCCCAACTTCATCAGCCCAAGCTCAAGACCCTCGCGGGGCCAAGCCTCGCGGGGCGGACGACAGGAACCTCCCTCAGGAACAGCCTCGTCAGGCAGGCTCGCGAGGAGGCGGAGAGATCAAGGCAGGGTACCTCACGAGGGTGCCCCGTGACGCAAGCCATGACGACCAAGACCAGGCGGGCGCCATCCTGCGTAGTGTACTCGTTTCCCCTTTGGTGCAAGGGAGGCAAGCACAGGCCAAGACATTAGGCAAAGTTTACCACTTCGGTGCAACAAGACCAAGACCAGCAGAGCCGCATGGCGGAGGTCATCGTGGAGCCCAGGACGACGTCACCGTCAGAGCCTTTGGCAGCCAAAGACCAACTTTAGTCAGGATAAGTGTACTAGATGTTCCCCTTCAAAATGGACAATTGTTGGCGCCCTTCCCGCTCATTATTTGGGAAAAGGTCCATGGCCTCCCTCTATAAATGGAGCTAGCCACCACGGAGTAGAGGCATCTGATAGAGCCCTAGAGAGAGAGAGAGAGAGAGAGAGAGAGAGAGAGAGAGAGAGAGAGAGAGAGAGAGAGAGAGCGACTGGACTCACCCAAGCAGTCCATCGCACCAGCTCAAGAACAGCCCCTCGCGAGGTTGTTCTTCCTTTGTACTGTTCATCATCAGCCCCTGAGGCAATCCACTACACCACACACTGGAGTAGGGTATTACACCACAACGGTGGCCCGAACCAGTATAAACCTCGTGTCCCTTGTGTTATTCATCGTTCGTAGTTTAGATCCCTCGCAAACCATCGACGCGTGAGCCGGTAGGGGAAAGATCTCCGCACGCACCCCAGTGTTCAAACCTCAAGGGTCTGCCGGAACCCGAAATCCGACACACGCAAAGATGTCCCGGTTCTCACGGATGAACTCGATGAGCGCGCTTTCCTATTTTGGATCCAAGTTAGCGCTGATGCTAAACTGCTTGGATGAATCGCCAGGAAAGAAATCAACAAGCTTAATCTCATCAGCCAATTTTAACTTCAAGGCCGGTTCATGCTCTTTAGTTGGATTTTTCAAAGAAGTCATTTCTGCCGGATCAAGATTGTCCTTGTAGAACTTCAACTCTTCTGTTGCACAAACCGACTCAGCATATGCCGCATCACCTTCTTCACATTCCAAAGCGATCTTGTGGCTCCCGTGCACTGTGATAGTCCCCTTATGACCCGGCATCTTGAGCTGCAGATAAACATAACATGGTCTTGCCATAAACTTAGCATAAGCCGGCCGTCCAAACAGGGCATGATATGGGCTCTGGATTTTCACCACGTCGAAGGTCAACGTCTCTGATCTTGAATCATGTTCATCACCAAAAGCAACCTTCAGAGCTATCTTACCAACTGGATATGCCGATTTACCATGCACCACTCCATGGAAGACTGTGTTGGACGGTTTAAGATTTTTATCTGTTAACCCCATGCGACGGAAAGTTTAATAGTAGAGGATGTTGATAGTACTCCCCCCATCCATGAGTACTTTGGTGAACTTATAACCTCCCACCTGAGGTGCCACCACCCACGCCAGATGACCCGGATTATGAACCCGGGGTGGGTGATCCTCTCGACTCCACACAATAGGCTGTTCAGACCAGCGTAGATAACGGGGCACCGCCGGTTCAATGGAATTCACTGCCCTTTTATGAAGCTTCTGATCGCGCTTGTCCAGGCTAGTGGTGAAGACATGATATTGCCCACTATTCAACTGCTTCGGGTTGCTCTGGTAACCCGACTGCTGCTGCTGCTGATTTCCCTGATGATTATAACCACTTTGGTTGCCCTGATTGCCTTGATTGCCATGCCGTTCTGATTACCGTGAAAACCTGAATCGGAACTGCCTCAACCGTAACCCGAGCCATGAGATCCGGGGCCTGAACCGCCACCCGGTCCATGATCATACCAAAAAAATCGGAATTTTTGAACTCCTACATGATATAACAATCCTTCCAGAGGTGCGTGGCTGGTTTCTCCCGCGACCCGTGCTTTGGGCAAGGCTGGTTTAACAGATAAGATAGGCGCTCCGGATTAGGGCTTGGTCCTACACTACGCTGGGGCGGTTTACCTTTACGCCGCTGGCCCTTGTCCTGCACGTTTGTATTAGCCACAAAGTCTAAACTGTTATCTGCTTTATGCATACCGTTGTTTCCATGACCCACCGGGTTATGCTGCTCTTCTTTCCCTTCCCTATCTTATCATCGTCAGACTCGGGATCCTTGGTACTATCAGATTCGGCATACTTCACTAGAGCGGCCATGAGAGTCCCCATGTCATTGCAGTGACGTTTGAGCCATCCCAACTTCAACTTCAGAGGTGCAAACTGGCAATTGCCTTCCAATGACAAAACTATAGTATCAGCGTTGATGTGGTCCGATGAAGGCAAAATCTCCGAAACCCGGCGCACCCAATGGGTTGTCGATTCTCCTTCCTCCTGGACACAGGCAGCTAAGTCCACAATTGACATGGGCTGCTTGCATGTATCCTTGAAATTCTGGATGAACCGGGCCCTCAGCTCGGCCCATGACCCAATGGAGTTAGCTGGATAGTTTTTCAACCAAGTGCGAGCCGTTCCTTCCAACATCATGGTAAAGTATTTAGCGCACGCCACATCGTCCACATCCAGCATCTCCATTGCCATCTCATAGCTTTCAACCCATGACTCGGGGGATAAATCGGCGGTGTAATTCGGCACTTTACATGGGCCTTTGAAATCCTTGGGCAGGCGCATGTTGCGTAGTGCTGGGACGAGACAAGGCACTCCCAAAGAGCTGGAAGTAACCCCTGGTTCCACCGACGTGGTTGGACGAACCGGAGTAAGTTGGCGGACCTCATGCTGTGCTGTTAACTCGGCCTCTCGACGAGCTCTAGCGCGATCCACCACATCCTGAGCATTACCTCCACCACCCGCCGGGTTATGGCCACGGGGATGATCACGGTTTCGCGCACTGCTTGACACGGCCGGTTCATCAATACGCCTGCTGTAGCTCTGGCTTGGGCGGGGAGTAGAATGGATCCTTTCGCGACTATATGAATAAGCTTGCTGCTGAGTTAAAGCTGTCTGAAGGAGCTCCCTAGCCCGTCGCGTCTCGACCGCTACTGGGGACTCGTCTTCGATCGGGAGGGCTGCCAGTCGTGAAGCGGCAGCGACAATGTTATCCATCGGGTTAGAATAGTGACCCGACGGTGTTGGGACATGCTACGACAGAACGTTGTTCTGACGGGGCGGGTCACGGTTATCTGTTTGTCGCGGTTGAACCGGCGCTCCCGTTTCAGGTGCCTCGGTCCGGTTTGCCACCGGCGGATTACTGGTCCCTGCTCCTGGGGTATTAAAGAGGTTCCTGGCCTCATAAACCGGCGGCATGTGAGATCGGTACCTTCTTCTAATAACGTCGTTTGACGCACTCAGATCCAACATAAGCCGATAGGCCTGTGGATCTAATGCGGCCCATTCTGCAGTCATTCTGGCATCCTCCGCTGCCAAATCGGCCTTGGCCTACGTTATCTGATCCTTCACTTTTGCAATCTCCGCAGTATGCTCGTCTGGGTTTGCCGGATTAACCTCCGCCATCAGTGTTGCCAAAGCGTCGAACAAATCAGATAAAACCTGTGCCGGCGGTCGCACAGGGCCTCCTGCCCCGGCCGCTGCCACTGCTACTTATCCGGAAATCACCGCCGCTGTGGTCAAAGAGTGGAGCGCTGGCTGTGTACCGGCCATGAAAATCGCAACCCGATTCGGCGGATCAAAGAGGTCCGGAATACTGTCGCCATCCGAACAGCCCCCAATCCGGCCATCTTGCAACTGGTACAATGACTCGGTCTCCCCGGTCGATGACTCGTCGCCGGAATAAACGACGGTTTCACCACCAGATTCCAATCCGTGGATGACTCCCACGAAGGCACGCTTCATCACAGGCTTAACCCGGGCAGATCTCGCACGCTGAGCCGTTTCGACAAGGTCGGTGCAGATGTCCGGCTCAGGGCCGGGTTCGCCGATCTTTTCAATGAAAACGTGTATGCCGCCGAAGGGGACCCGGTACCCGTACTCGATTGAGCCGGCCTCGGGACCCCAGCCTGCATCGTCGATGTAGAGCTTGCCACGATGACTCTTGGTCATCCGGCCCACAGTGTAGCCCTTGAGTCCTTCGAAGCTGCCCTCTAAGAACTCGAAACCATCGTGCGATAGCCCCACAGTGGGCGCCAACTGTCATGGTTTTGTCACGGCAGATGTCCTAAGGAAAGGACTTAGTCGTGGAGCCATCGCTACGGGTTAGCTTAAAGGGGTTAAAGCGGCAAGGGACACAGAGAGTTTATACTGGTTCGGCCCCTTGCGGTGAAGGTAAAAGCCTAATCCAGTTGTTGTGGAATTGCTAGGGTTTCGATGACCAGGGAGCGAATACGCTTTGCCTGAGTCTCGAGTTGTTGTCTGTTGTCCTAAACCGCCGCCGGGTCGTCCCCTTATATACATGGGTTGACGCCCGTCGGTTTACAGAATCCCGAGGCTGGCTCATAAACGTGTCCGGCTCGGTCTCTGCTCTTTCTATCTTACAACACAAGTTTACATATCAATGCTGGTTTATGTCTACAGGCCTTTAACCGGCTTTGGGCCCTGGGCCTTCATAAATCATCACCGTCTTTGTCTTCATGGGCTTTAGATACAGTGAACCATTATGGGGTTAACCCGGCCTCTCCTGGCCGGTTTACGCCCAGTAGTAATATCCCCAACACAATGACTTTCATTTTGCCTGTTGCATCAATTACACACGGTTCGCTCTAGCATACCGTCGCCCCCAAAATTCTTTGTGGGACAGAAAACCCTCACCACCCAATTCAAAAAAGAAAAAAGAAAACCCTCACCATCCCGACGTCACAAAAACCCTCGCCCCGCCTGCCACCCCCTCTGGTACGGTCCCCATTCTCACCTGCACAAGCTCCTCCGCGTCTATGCCATGGCACCGCCTATCATGGTGGTAAACACTTAGCTCGACGCCTATCGCCGCTGCCAGGCTGCCGGCAAAGCCCACCGCATTTTGCCACTTCCACTTGTCGCCGCCTATCGCCATCGACTTTCTCGACGCTTCTCGAGGTTGACCAAGCTTCGCTCGGTTGGGGAATCTGCCGTACTGAGGGTTCTTTCTCATGGACGACAAGCTAACTAATTTAATGAGATATTATCTCATCTCTTATCCTAGTTCATCTGCCTCCTTTAATCACCCGGCGAAAATCGCCGTGAATTCATTTTTATTTGAGATGATTTGAGGGTTTTCTTTCATTCATAGAATGTACAGTGCGCCGACACTTCAGGAC
Organism: Aegilops longissima; assembly: GCA_021605205.1. Classification (NCBI taxonomy): domain Eukaryota; kingdom Viridiplantae; phylum Streptophyta; class Magnoliopsida; order Poales; family Poaceae; genus Aegilops; species Aegilops longissima. The sequence goes on along the minus strand of CM038681.1, from coordinate 175,061,563 downwards.
TTTGCGACCGTCGCCAGAGATTCCATCTCACCGTACCAGATAACTTCAGGACGCGCGCGGTATGTTCAATCTTACCCTAAATCAATTGGCATGGCCTACTTTCCTGAACATATTCTAAATATTGCTACATTTGGATAAAAGGTGCCACGTGCACCATGTACGTCAAAGGGGATTTTTCCCTCTTCTTTCTATATTATGCAAATTAATGATGTATTATTCTTTCGATTACTCTCATATTTCCATGACATCATGTTTACCCTATCTGTTTAATTATGGATTTTTGTCCTTCGATTTCAACTATTGTATAGTTCTTTCAATTTGGGCCCATATTTGCATGTTACCATATTTTATTTAACAATCCTACCATTTTCTGCAGAACATCCCTTGCTATGCAACAGATTATGTAGTGCACAATTTTTCCCTTTACATATCAAGGCTCCACGGATGTCATACTGCACACAAACCATGGATTTACAATCGTTGCTACTGTAAGACTTGATGAACGTGGTGACTCCTATTTTGGTATTGGCTTTTGGAAAGAAATTGCAAATCTTTATGTACTGAAAGCTGGCACTAAAATTGCACTGGACATAAAAGGGCCTGGTCATGAGATATATGCTAACTTCCCCGACAAAATCATTCGTCCAGACTTTGTTCGAAGTAAGTTTTCTTTTCAACTATCTGCATATGTTGACTTACCCAACAATGTCAAATGAATTGTGTAGTATTTAAGCAACCAATTGTTATTCCCTTTTCTTACTATATTCCTACCTAATAACTTCTAGTTACCAATACACTTTTCTATTGCCCTGTTTTAACTAAATATTCCCTATACTCCCATTTCTATCAGAAAGTGCTGATGACAAGGAGACTCCGGAGGTGGAGAACGGGGCTACCAACAAGCGGAGGCAGGGTGAGCTAGAACCGCAAGTGACTCCAGCAGGCCTAGACTTCATCAGCAGCCTCCCCGATGATATGTTGAGAGTCATCATCTCCCTCCTCCCAATAAAAAATGGGGCGCGAACAACCGTCCTTTCCCGGCGGTGGCGCCCCCTATGGCATTCCAGCCCTCTCGACCTCATCGACACCCACGAGCTCTACCATGGCTATCGTAAAAGCTTGGATGCGTTCTCCAAGATCCTCGGCAGTCACCTTGTCCCAACCAAAGGCCTTAGAATGGGCAAGTTCCGCTCCAATGACAAGGACCGAGCCAAGCTTGACGACTAGTTCCGATCCCCCACCCTAGATCAGCTCGAGGAGCTCACTTTTGATGATGGGCATATGCGGTCGCTGCCAACGTCCGCACTCCGCCTCGCACCCACGCTGCGTGTCGCCAAGTTTAGGAACTGCCATTTCCCGCCCCTTAATGACGCGCCCACTCTTATTCTACCATTACTGAAGCACCTCGAGCTCGTCACCGTCTGCCTCTCAAAGGGTGATATGGAGCGCCTGCTCTGTGGCTGTACTGTGCTCGAGTATCTTCGTCTTCAGGCGATCAATGGGTTGAGTACCTTCCACATCACCTCCATGACTCTCGGGACTATTTATGTGTGTTGCTGGTGCGGCAGGAAGACATCACAAGATGTGTACCACGGTATGGTCACTGAGGACACACCTGCACTTGAGAGATTACTTGTAGTTTATAAAGAAGGTCCAACAAGAATCAATGTCTTTTCTGCGCTGAAATTGACAGTGGTGGGCTACTCGTCTGACAAATACTCCGAACTTGTTATTGTATCCACACCCGTTTAGGTACAACAGCCGCCTTCTACCTCTCCTTCTACAAATTAACATTATTTCTAATTTTGAAGATGTTTGTTCGTCTGTCATTCAGAAAATGATTCCGACAAGCTTGACCCCGAAACGGTGCACAGTGAAGGTCTTGGCACTAGAATCTATCAACCCCGACCTGGAGCAAGTTGTCAGTTTCCTGAGATGCTTTCCGTGCCTGGAGAAGCTATATAACGAGGTGATGTTCCTTTCCTGTTAAATGTTAACCATAAGGGAGTTCAATTTGTGACACCCTTTTCCAAGTTTACAATGACAATGTACTATGCTGAAGGTTCTTTTGGAGGATTTCAGTACATACATGTCCCCCTATTGGTTGCTTGATCCATATGGTTACAATCAATAAGCATTTCTCCTTTGGATTCATCTGTACTAGTTTTCTTAGGGAACTTTCCATCCACTCCAACCTCTTGTGAAGAAGGCTGCATTTTTCTAGAATGTAATCAAATGCCCATGTTAATCATGTCAGATTGAAGATGGCATGTTAGTGCATTTTACAAATCCTGCAAACCAAATAGGCCTGTCATAATGTTCAAAATTGCATGTAGGCACTAACACTTTCTCTTCTTTTGCAGATAAGATTAGGCCCAGTGGTGGATAATGTGATATAATATAACAATCACGTCGAATGCCTAGATCTGCATCTCTCATAAATTACTTTAAAGAACTACCGAGGGACCTTACCGGAGGTTATATTCGCCAGGTTCTTTGTTCTCAGAGCAAGGGTGTTGAAGGAAATGAGGTTTTCCCTACATTTATTTCACAAAAATGAATGGTTTGTTGATCAGCACCGGCGCCTGTGGCAGAATGGAGTAGGCTCCAAAAATGCTGAATTTCATTTTGGAACTTCATATGATAGAGTAATCGGAAGTCATTGTGTCAACCCCATACATGACTTCTCAGTGGCTAACCCCTTTGCAGAAATTGTGAGGTTTCGAAACCAGACTTAGATGCGGTGATATTAGTTTGAAACTCTCTGATATCCATGTTCAGCGGATCAGCGCGAGCTTTTGCAGCTGATGAGCTGAATTTCATTTCTAATATCAGTTTGAACCTTGTAATCTTTGAATTTGAGCCATATAACTCTGGAATTTGAACCTTGTAACATTTCAAGCTTTTGTGGTACAATCGTTGAAATGGCATCGTATGAGACTCGTATATTGCTCGCACTATTTTGACCTTAATATGCAATGGTCTTAGATTTTATTAACCATTCTCGAATTAGTTTACCTTGTCGATCTCACAGCACACAATCTGTATAGCTAACTCGACTGTGATCTTCGACATTATTGCACACAGTTGGTTTCTTCCACCGTGTGCACTGTAGAGTGCAGAATTAATTATCGCACTCGAGTGTCCATCATCACCCTTCTGTGTAACTTTGACCTCATCACCCAAGGGTAAACTTATGATCGAAGTCATTCCACACACTTCGTGTAGCGACCTGACCTCAGACGGTCAAGCCTCTGTGTATCCGTGCCATCCCTGGATCAGTATGCTGGCACACACATTACATCAATGTATATATCAAAGTGCAATCACATGTATAAATAACGTAAAACTGATATATACCTCAATAGTCTCAGCGGAAACAAGTAATCGGGTGTGGAGTCCCATCAACGCCATCGGCAGGTTGAGTGTAGACCGTAACCCTGCACCGTATTCTTACTCGTCGGAAGAAAGTATCTGCAACATGATACGTTGCAGCCGTGTAGGTCAAGACATTGAATGTACCGCAAGATCACAATAAAAGAAAGATGATAAAACTATACTATATGCAATATGGCTTTGTGGCTCTGTGTCTGGAGTTTTTGCGTAAAAGCTGGTTTTATTTTCCCTACATCAAAGGAATGAAGTCTGTACTATGGAGTTTTCTATCATGACATGGTTCCGCCAACCGATGTCTCATAGCCCAAAATCATCATAAGTTGCCCACAATTAAGTTATCAATCTGGTGTTGAGAGTTCCGAGATAAATCCAAGTCCAGATGCTCAAATTGTCCGTGAATCGGGACACGGCTAATCGATTAGGTTTAAACCCTCTGCAGAGGTTTGTACACTTTACCCGCAAGATTCGATCCTCTTTTACGCTCTCGCACTTCGGGTGTTTGAGAACAAGATGACCAAACATGGTCTTCCAAGAGTTCCTCGACCACCGTCTGTACTCATCCCATCCTACAGTAGTTCTACATCTGCTAGCACCGCCCCAGCCAGAGTCACAACTAAGGTCAACCAAGCCAGAGCCCATAATGACTTGCGGTTGCACGTAAGCTTCCGGCATGAAGTATTCTTCCGTCTCTTTGAGTCTGGGTGAAGCTTTCCGCAAGATGTCATGGCGCTTCTCCATGCATCCCGCCAACCACCGGTTTCTCCAGGTGCCCACAACCGCCCTTCACCCAAAGAGTGTGTATTGAATTCTTGTCTCGAGTCTTGAAGTCTTGAGGCCTTGAAGATGCAGTCCTTGCAGGTTCCATCATGGAGTTGTCGACATTGACGAGATCCTCCATTCTCACACCACTCCCGAGTACTCATACCAACCCCGCCTACTATAGCGTAGCATTTAAATAAATAACGCCCCGGATTGGTAACAGGGTGATGGGTTCCTACCTCATGCATACTACTCAACTACAAGGATTCAATAACACTATCGAGGGGTGGTTGCAAAGATGCCACTAAATGCAATAAAACATAGGTATGAAAGCATGGTCAAAGTGAACTTGCCTTGCTGACGATCTTCGAAAACTAAGGACTCGTGGTAGCAAGCTTCGCACTCCGGAAATTCTACCGAGGCAAACAATAATCACAATAAGCATATAGCATAGCAACATAACACACCAAAACAAACGAATCAAAACCCAAAGGAAAAACTCGAAGAAATCCAACTCAAAGTTTTCCTACTTCAAGCAACAACTAAAAATAGTTTTATATAACAAATATTTTTTCTAACATAACCTAATCATGGTTTTATGTTAACTTAACAGAAAAGATTTCATTACAACTAGGAGCAAAAAGAATTAATTTAAAATCTATTATGAAACTCCTATTAGGCCTAATTCAATTTCTATTAAGAAAATAAAATAAAACTTTTATTTATTATAAATAAAAGTTCATCCCTTAAAGCAACAGAAACTAACCTAGAATAATCAATCACATGTTAAAAATAAATTTATTTACTAATTAAAATAATAGGAAAACAGTAGCTAGTTAATTAATTAGGATTAACAAGATTCTGCTTAAAACTATTTTTTATTAATCCTAAAATACCCAAATTAATTCCTATGGTTTGGCAATGTCAAAATAAAGTTGGGACAAAAAGAATCATATAAAAATAATTTTTCTAACTCATGTTATAACAGATTTACTATTCTGACTAAAACTAAATTAAAGCAATTTAAAATAATTTTAACATAGCTAATAATATTTTCTACAGAAACTATAGAAAATTTGCAAACCAACAAAAAAGAATCACCTAAAAATATTAAACAGAATAAAAGATATGAATTTTTCAAAACAGGAACTATTCTGTTAAAACAGAAAAACGAAAATAAAGAAAAATGGCCTAATGGGCCTAACCTACGCCCTGTGCGTAATATAACTAAACGGGCCTAGGGTTTTAAACGAATCGGCCGATTTAAATAAAAACCTAACTTAAAAATAAACCGGACTAACTAAACCGGGCCGAACAGGTTTTATATAAAACATACCCTTCTGGGATCTAATCTCGACCGTGACGCTCGGATCTAACGGCGAGGAGGGGTCCGCGACTTACCGTCGGCGACGGCGGCGGCGGCTCGGCCGGGCGATGGTTCCGCGACTCGGTGGTCGGGGCGTCGGCGAAGGGCTCCGGCGGTGCAGCGCGGCGAGGGGAGTCCGGGGTGGGGTCGGGCGAGCTCTGGGTGGCTGGGTGGGTCGGGCCGGCGTAATGGCGGGCGGGCGCGCTCGGCCTCCGGCAGGCGTCTTGGAGGAGGCGTCGGGGGGGCGAGGGGGGCAACGGGTCGTGGGGGGGTTTAGGGGGGCTCACCTTGGCGAGGGAGGCGATCGGGAGGATCGGCGAATCCGGATCCGCGGGATCCGGCGAAGCGGCGGCGCTGCTCGCGGCGGGCAGGGGAAGAAGGGAGGTGGGGTCAGGCGTCGGTGAGGGAGAGAGGGGTGAGCGAGCGGGCGATCGGGCGAAGGGTTTTCGGGCGAGGGGGCTCGGGCATGGGCCGGCTCGGCTGGCTCATTGGTGGCGGCTAGGTCACTGGTGGGCCGGGCTGGGCCGAAGCAGCTTCGGCTGGCGCCTAGGGGGGTTTCCTTTTTTTATTTTATTTATTTTTTTAATAAAAAAAAACAGAGATAACTTATAAAATATAAATAATTTATATAGGACATATATATACCAAAATGATCAGGGGAATATTCCCTATCATTTGAACATTTTTCCAAAGGCAAAATCCAAACTTTATAAAAATTCATTTTTTTTCAAATTCAACTAAAACTCAAATTTGAATTCAAAACCTTTGGCATTGTTTTCCTCTGATATTTTTGGAGTGTCATGTTTACTCCTCTCATACTTTTGCTCAAGTATTTATCAGGCATAGTTTTTGATACGATTCCCACTTGCCAAAGTTTGAATTCAAATTCCAAAACTCAAATTTGAAAGAGGGTTTCAAGGCACTTTCAAAATGACTTTCAATTTGATACTTTTTAATTTCCAACTCATATTTCATATAATTAAAGAAGTCATTTTATCTTCCCTCATGAAAATCATTGAGTTGCATAAAGCTTTTGAATTTGAAATATTCCCAAATGAAATTGAAATCTTTTCCAAAACCCTTTTCATTCCAAATGGAAGAAGTCATGTCATCTTCACTCTAGGGTTTGGTGTTGGAATGAACTTGAATTCATTGAGATCCAAAAAGGCAAAGAGGAAAGTTTGGGAAAGTCATTTCATTCCCTCTCATTCAACTTTCAAAAGTTTTCAAATTCCACTCAGTTTCACTCAATCAATCAAACCATCAATCAGACAACAAGCATAGTTATTTATCTAATATAACATTCCAAAATTTTGAATTTTGGGATGTTACACTTCGTTTTTACAAAGCGTTTTGCCAATAAACGCCCATGATTTGTCCCTCTTCTAGCCGACGCGTGGCCAAACTAGCCGGGCGGGAAGCTTGCACGGTAAATAGCGCGGGAACAGGCTCACCGACGATACAATTGGTGCCTCTTCGAGCCCACGCTGCAGTGTTGTCAAGTGTGCACTAGATTCTGGAATCCTCCGCTATGAACGCCGTGACAAGATGTGACGATTATAGGCCGGCCGGCTCCACTACAAAAAAAGACACATCCGTGACATTTTGGGCCGAACGAATTTTTTTCTGTCATGCTTATGACACTTTTATGAGGATAATTGTTACAAAACCCGGTATCATCATAGATGTGGTGGGCTCCTACTTCTATGACAAAAAATCATGACAGAAAATGGGCTTTTCGTCTTGGGCGGGCCGGGGATGCAGCTGCATGACATTCTTAGGGCCGTCCATGACGGAGAAAACTGTGGTAGAAGCGAGGGCAAGGAAAATATCGGGGAGTTCCCGGTTATGGTGGGTGGTCGAGGGCTGAGCGATGCGTGTTTCTCTTGTACATGGCGCGTGGGTGCGAGGCATTGGGCTCTAACTGAACCCGAGTGATTAAACTGCAGGCTACGCGTTACTGAACCCGAGCGATCGATCGATCCCTTGCCGTTAACTGAGCCCGAGTGATTCCTTCGCTACTGCTGCTAACTGAAGCCGATCAATGCTGCCTCTTGATGAACAGTGAGTGTTGTTTGGGGGTTTGTATGAACAGTTCCTGGTGGGGGTTGGATGAACAGGACCCCGTGGTAGTAGAGGCCGTTGCCGCTGGATGAACAGGACCCCGATCGACCAAGCGGGTGGATGAACAGGACCCCGTGGAGGGCTGGATGAACAGGACCCCGTGGAGCGCTGGTTGAACAGTAGCCGGTGAAGGGCTGGTTGACCAGTAGCCGGTGGAGGGCTGGATGAACAGTATCCCGTGGAGGGGTAGTTGAACAGGACCCCGTGGAGGGGGCTGGTTGAACAGTAGCCGGTGGAGGAGCGCACAGTGGAGGCTTGATGAATAGGAGCCCGTGGATGAACAGTCGCAGGTGGAGGCTGGAGGAGGTCGACGGTGGATGAACAATAGCCCATGGAGGCTGGAGGAGGTCGACAGTGGAGATGAACAGTATCCCATGGAACCCGTTTTGCGGTACGCCACACCGCTCCAGATGAATATGACCCCCGTTTCAACCGTAGCGCTCCAACACAAGTCCATTTCCTCCAATTTGCGGTACGCCACACCCCTCCCGATCAACAAGACCCCGTTTCGACTGTAGGAGGTCTGTTTCCTCCGTGTTGTGGTACGCCATACCCCTCCCGATGAACAGGATCCCGTTTCGACCGTGGCCTGTCGAACACAAGGCCATTTCCTCCGTTCTATGGTACGCCAGGCCTTGTTTCCATCGGCTGTTCTATCTAAGCCGGATGGCTCCCGATGAACAGCACGCGCTCTGTTGCCTCCTGATGAACACAACGACGACGCAGTTTCTCTGTTGCGACCCAGCCACAACCATGTACACGAGCCCTGGCCGTACGTATGCACGAGTAGGCGTTCGAGACCCTACCCGCATGTACGTACGTGGTCGTATTTACTTTCTTACACCCTGGCCGTTGTACGTACGTGTACATGCTACGTGCGCGCCTCTACTACGACACGTGCGCGCCTCTACTACCACAACGTGTGCGCATCAACATCGACCAGTATGTACATACACGTTCGCGACCAGAATGACAACGCTACATACGCTTCGGCCAGGTGGGTCCCGACTGTCAGGCACTTCCTTGCGTGCGAAGATGTAGCTGGTGAGTCCCAGCAGTCAGGGGGGCGAATCATTTTTTTGCCCGTAATATGGACGCACTTCCTTGTGTGCGAAGATGTAGCTGGTGGGTCCCAGCAGTCAGGGGGAAACATTTTTTTTTCGTGAAATACGGTGGCCCGTCCGGTGGGTCCCTGCAGTATGGTGGAGGAATCATTATTTTCCGCATAATAAGGAGGCACTTCCTTGCTGTGGCCATGGAACCAGTTGTCAGCCTCTCCACGTACAGTACTCTTTCGATGGAAGTCATTCGTTGACCATGTTGACCACGCCGCGCCGAGAGCACCAAGGCGGTGGACGACCGCAAGGCCTAGGAAGGGAACGACGCGGAGCCAGGGAAGACACGGCAGTGGATGCCCACGCGGAGAGGAGTACGAGGGTTCACTGCTTCGGCTGCGGTGTGAGGCTGCCGTCGGCGCAGGGCCTGGCCAGCGGTGGGAGTAGTAGGGGGCTGTGAGGCCTACACGGCAGCACAGCCGGCCACGGGAGGTAGGAGCAGGCGGCACAACCGGCGCTGCTTTGGGCGGCTGGAGCAAGAAGACCAGAGGTTGAAGAAGCATGACGACCGTTGGATGGACATCATACGGTCACTGCAGCTCAAATCGTTTATATTGACTAAGTTGACAAAGCCCTTGGTACGCGTCAACTTAGTAGGCCCACAGGTCAGCCTACGAAATGGTGCGCCCCAGATGTCAGGGGGAGGAATCATTTTTTGGGCGGGTGAAGCTAGAATTCCGAGATTGAAGAAGAAGCACGACATCCGTTGGATGGACATCCAACGGCCACTATTGCTAGAACCGTGTGTTGCCTATAAGTTGATAAAGCCTTGCATATGCGTCAACTTATTTTTTTAAGGGGACGCGTCAACTTAGTAGGCCCACAAGTGCATGGCAGAGAACTTATAGCCCATTTGAGATTTGTAAGAATGTACAGCCCATTTTTGAATTCTAATGGAATTTACTACAGCCCATTTACAGTTTGTTAAAAGTACAGCCCATTTTCTAGCTAGGACAACGATTAATAATTTCAACCAACCGTTCAAAACAGAATTCAATAAAATTTCCCACATTTTGATGGGATCCGGAATATTTTATCCCGAAATTTCTAGTCAGATTAAATACGATTTCAATATAAATTTGTCTTGCGTAAAAATCCAACAAAACATTGCACGCGCAACAATTAATGAAATTAAAATTTTGAATATCCAAAAATAATAATTTATAAACTAAATACGTGTTTAGTGCATTTTTTAGTTACAGCCCAGTTTTTATAATTACATCCCATTTATTATTTCTTAAAGCCCATTTTATTGTTAAGCCTAATGCATCCCTCCTAGGAAAGATTTGCAACCGAGTGGGGCGGAGAATAACAAGTTGACCTTGCCTGGGTATTCCTCAAAAAAAAGTATAGCTGGGCTAGCCATTTTTAGCTTGAAAAAATTAATATCTGGGCTGGATATCTGGCCTGGGGTAGATGGGCCACAGCCCGCCCAGTTAATACCCTGCTCTCCTCTGAACAACAACGAAAACATCGCTCTTGTCTCAAAAAAACGAAAACATCGCTCTTGTCTAAAAAAACGAAAACATTGCTCAAGAAAGACTCTGCAGTGCTCACACCTCAAAAACACAAATATTGCTCGAGCTGCTTGGTCCCAGCTGTCGGCCGCTCCTTGCGCTTCTCTCATTTATTGACTACATAGGTTGACAATGGTGTGGAACCGTGATGTCAGGAAACTAGGAGGAAGCAATTTTTTTACAGTTGTAGTATATAATAAGGAGGCACTTGCGTACATGCGGCTATGGCCCTGGTGGGTCCCCACTGTCATCCTCTCCAAGTATAGTCATCTCCTCAGTCCTCATGTCTGTTGACCATGTTGACAACGTGAGACGGCGGCACCACGGCGAGCGCAACAACTCGAAGGACGACGGAGAGGGCCTCGCGGGCCCTACGGATGGTCTGATACAGCGCCCTCTGCTCATTCGGGAAGCCAGGATCATAGGGCCACATGTCCGCAACGACATTGACGTTCGCTTGTTCACCGGTGCTCGTTGGCGAGACGGAGGTTTCAACATAGGCCCTCCTACGCTGGTAGCTCTTCCGCCATTAGGGCGTCGAAGTGCGGCTGCACCTGCTCTATGGTGAACACGACATGAACTGGCTTAGACAGTGGTGTCGGATCCTGGTCGGAAGCTACATCCATCGTCTGATTGTCGTCGCTCAGCTCGGCGAGCTCGCTAGTGAGCAAGCATGTCTGGCTGCTGGACCGACCTGCTGCCAAGCACGAGTCTGACTGCCCTGTCCCACCCAAACCGCCTCCCTCGCATGTGCGCGCTTTCCGCCCAAAACGGTCAGCGCCGCCCATCCCGCTTCCCGGTGCAGGCAATTGCTCCGCCTTCAAACGAACAAGTGCCTTCCGTCCGTCCGTCTGCCGCCCACATTAATGATACGAGGTTGTCGAGGCGGCTACTCTGGCGCCACACGTCCATCCCTCCGCCGCCCACCATTGCTGTATAAACTGCTGCGTCAGCCATAGCCGCAGTCATCTGCCTCCGTTCCCTTTCTCCTATCCACACCACTATTGCCCACCATGGCTTCCTCGCGCTCCAGCACTCTTCGGGACGGGCGGACGATGGACCACAAGGAGATGGCAACCATTGATGCCGCCTGCCTGGCCAGCTGGCAGCCGGAGGACGACGACGTCCCAATGGAGAACATGGTAGTTGACGATCCCGGTGCCAACCCCCTCCATGCCATCCTCGCCGGTTCATTGCACCATGACCATCGGTGAGCCCCGTGCCCAATACATGGACACAGTGAGGCAGAAGCGTGAGGAGCAGTTCCGGGAGGCGCAGGAGCACTGGCGGTACCGCATGCGGGTGGCGGAGGCTGCGGCCGCCTACAAAGAGGGCGATGAAGCGGTCGAGGCTCTTTTTTGCGAGACCAAGGATGAGGCAGAGGACAATGAAAGCTCTGATGAGTTCCCGCTCCGCTGGCGTCGACGAGGCCCTGCTCCGCCGAGGCCCCACGGCGCCAACAATGAGGCAGATGACACCGTCATCTCCGTCGAGGCCCCGCCCCGCCAACAACGAGTCAGAGGATATCGCCGGCTCAGCCATGGCCCCACCCTGCCGGCAACGAGGGGGAGGATTTCCCCCGCTCGGCCGAGGCACCGCCTCGCCGGCAACGAGATAGAGGACATCGCCGACTCCGTCGAGGCCCCGCCCCACTACCAACGAGGCCGTGCCACACAGAAAATGAGGGAACAGTAGAACACGGTAGGCCACCGCCGCTCGGATCTAGGTAAGGCCACCGCTGCTACCCTCCGATTGAAGCCAAGCTAGGCGGGTTGACCATTGACGGCCGATTAGCTTCTTGGCGGCGACGTGGAGTCGGAGAGCTATGTTGGAGAAGGACGCTGCTTCTACTTAACTGCTAGTGCAGTTGGCTCACTGACACGTGGGCCCAACAAGCATCTGGGCCACATGTCAGTTACACAACTGCACCTGCAGTTAAGTCACTGAATCTCAGTCCGCTGGAGAAGAAGCTTCTGTTCGGCTCAGCCGGACACATGTGAGTAGCTTCGGTTAATTAATTATACCTCCAGCGCACCCCTTTTTAGTTGAAGAATGTATGAAATGTAATGAAATCCGGCATGTTTATATGAAATCCAACCGTGCATGAATGAATTTAGTTTGATTAGTTCGAATTCTTGAAGCACTGGCATTGGATGAACATGCAAAACAAAACGTACTAGCATTATTCCCAGGGTGATCACCTCGTTTGCAGCAGTTTCACATGTACTCCCTCTGGTCCTTTTTAGTCTGCATACAAGTTTTATCTGCAGTCAAAGTATCTCTACTTTAACCGGAGTATAAAGAGTTTGAGCAGCTTTTTAGCGTTCCTGTACATTGTAATCAAACACACAGGCCTGGCAATTCATAGAGAACATTCAAAACAATCAATGATTATGCATCTCAGCGATTCACATGTCAGAGCCAATATTTACTTCACAACTAAAGAATAAAGAAAAATAGATCGACGCTGCTGACAGCAAAGGGCGTCCCATTCAAAAATATCAAACGCATGTCTTCTTGCTAACATCAATGAGCAAAATTTGACAAGGTTGTCCCATTCCAAAATGTCAAATGCTTGTTGTTTTGCGTACATCAATGAGCAAACTTTGACAAGGTTTTCCCATTCCAAATCAAATGGTTGTTGTTTTGCGTACATCAATGAGCAAACTTTGACAAAGTTTTCCCATTCCAAAATATCAAAAGCCTACGATTGTGGAATGGGCAGGGTTTGCCATTAGTTCGGACATTGACATGGCACCTCGTGCTAAATAAACCAGTTGTTCTTTTTGTGCAGTTCCACCAAAATCAACCAAATTCGCGCGTAGCTTGTATGATTTCGCCCTTATATGTTGCAACGCCTTGAACATATGGGCACCTCCTTTCTTGGGGTGGAAATGAATGATTTGATGTATTCATAAACATTTTGTGCAGTTCCCATTGAAATCAAGCTAAGCACCCCTGTTTGCACAAATACAAAAAAGTGATTAGTATAAAGCAAACTGTACTATGAATTGACAGTTTAAACAGGCACCTACATGGTCCATGTAGAGCACACTTTAAAAAAATGGAACTCATCGGAAAGAATCCTAGAACAACACTGTACTTGCGCATCACAGCAAAAAGATGGAGATATGTCAGTCCTTCTGAGCTGAAGTTAGTTTGGTCTTGTGGGGAGTAATGTAACCATCCTTCAACTGCTCCTTCTGATGAGAAGATAGACAGGGCTTCTTCATCCTGGCATAATCGGTACTAGTCACTTCACGTATTCCATATTCTTTTTCAGAGGAGGATGATCCTGTTGTGCAAAGACAAGAGGACAACTAAATGCTAGCATCTCTGTTTGCTCGGGAAAAAGGAAAGGAAATATTTAAAACAGCATAGATGAAGCACTTCTCAAGGACAATACCACTTTCTCATGACAGTATCTAAACAGTAGCACAACACCAATAGAGAAGACAAAGCTCAATCATATGGATGAAATCCACGGGCGAGTACCAACATTTGTTAGGAGGCTTATTGTGTAGAGCATACACATCAAGCACTTCTTCGGAACCATCTGTTGTTATCTACTGTGGTTGCCATGCTTACTATATACTCCTCGATTAGTTTAATGTTTCCAACATCTTCTTGTGTAGTTCCACCAAAATAGATGGTATGTTCAAACAAGATCCCTGTTTGCACAAGTAGAGATAATTACATATTACATTAAGAGTGGCATCAAATCAGTGGCAAAACAATTGCTCGTTCCAGCCATAGCAATAAATTAAGATGCAAAACTATATCATTACTTGTGTCATCACAGTTCCAGTGCTTCATTACAACACCGGGAGTTGATTTTTGTTTTTCTTCCACTTGTTCTTCCCCTTCATCACTTGGTTCAATAACAAACAAGCTTCGCCTTCAATGTAAGATTTGTCATGTCAATTAGGGAACACAAGTATAGCACTAAACAACGACATTAATTTTATGATGAAAGTGGCAAAATACATGCCAACAGTTGTGAAATATCCTTATCTTACCTCAGTGGGATATTACGGTGCACATACAGATTGGAAGTCTTGTCTCCATTTGTGCAGTTCACTAAAATCAAGCAACATTACCTTACAAGTAGCACAACATATGAAAGCACACTACACAATCATGAGAAAGAAAGCTAATACTGACCTCTCATGACGCGGAATTCAAACAACTCACAAGAAAAAGATCTTAACCAAATTTGCCAACATGGATAGGAAGTAAGATCTCCTCTTGTGCAGTTCCACTAAGATCAAGAAATCAATCAACGTTGTCGGTGTGACATTTTGGATAAACTACACAAAACACTCTTAAAACAAAAGTGTTTTGTGCAGTGCAACAAAAGGTCACAATAGCAACAAGGTGAAGTAGATAACCCTGTTTACACAGAGGTGCAAAGGAAACAACTAGTGGTCAATAACGGTGGATGACATGAAGCCAACAAAATAAGATCTAACGTACTCCCTCCGTTTATTTTTACTCCGCATATAAGATTTGGTCAAAGTCAAACTACAAAAAGTTTGACCAAATTTATATAAAAAATATGAACACCTACAATATCAAAACTAAATAATATGAAAATACATTTCGTGGTGCATATGATAATGGTGATTTCATATTGTCAATGTTTATATTTTTAATATAAAGTTAGTCAAACTTTAAAAAAGCTTGACTTTGACCAAACCTTATATGCAGACTAAAAAGAAATGGTGGGAGCATCTAAATGGGAAAGAAAGCAAGACAGTAGCATTTGTCAAACGGTGGCATTGATTAATATTAACAGAGAGATTATATTAACAATAAAATTTGTTAAACATGTAATTTGCTTTTAACTGTGGCATTGCATCAATTTTCCACCGGCATTATTAGAGGGTGTTTGTTTACAGGGACTTTTTGGTGTAGGGACTAAAAAAAGTCCTTGTCAGTCCCATCTAAACCAAACAGGAGGGACTTTTAGGGACTAAAAGTGGGAATTTGGGACTAAAGAAAGAAGACCCCGAGGGAGAGTCATTTTGGAACTTTTTCCAACAGTTTCCCCTGCCCCGCATCGCACCTTGTCTCTATTTGTTCATTATTAGGGGTAACATGGTCTTTTAGCATGTTATTTAATAACCTCTAGTCCATGTTTAGTCCCTGGAACCAAGCAGGTAGGGACTAGGGACTTTTTAACCAAACAGGGCCTTAGAATAACAACAGCTAAAGAGTTGCACGGGACAATGGATGCACCAGCACCATGTGCATCTACCGATGTATGAAGGGGTGATGCACAGTCTGTTGCAACAAAGAACAAACAACCAAGGAGCATATTTGTGTTGGTCCCAGTTTTGTTATCTTTAGACACCTTACCCTATGTGAGCACATCAAATCTAGTCATGCTCAAACTCTACAGCCTTGTCCCCCAAAACAAAAAGACCAGTTTGTTACGGATGTGCGTACTGCGTTTGTCATTGTTTTCCCTTTTCGACCAACGTAGGTGCTGGATAGCCAGTCTGTACTAGTACTTCCCCCCTTACTTTCCTCTTTGAACCATGTCCTAGATTCATGCTATACAACTTTCCCCACTACGATCCCCCATTCCTTTCCTCTTTGAACCACGTCTTAGATTCATGCTATACAACTTTCCCCCTTCCTTTTTTGAACCACGTCCTCGATTCATGCTATAAAACTTTCCCCACTACTTTCCCCCATTCCTTTCCTATTTGAGCCATGTCCTAGATTCATGCTATACAACTTTCCCCACTACTTTCCTGTTTGATCCAACACCTAGATTCAAGTGCAGAAGCGGAAAAAGCCCACATGCAGCTAGAGCAATGCATGTGGAATAAGTAACTTATATCGTAAGGTTCTTGGGGTGTGGTTCGGTGGGTGACTGGAGGCCGTTCGGCCCAAACTACGTATGGCGGCGAGGAAGAAGGGGTCGGAGGCCCTCCCGCGCTGCCGCTGGGTGAAAGAGAACAGCTGTGCTGGTGGTGGATTCCCTCCCTCGCCGACGGCGACAACGTTAAGCCTCCTTCCCTTCCCGGCCGACGGATTCTGCCGGCTCTTTGACTAGCAGTGACGGGAGAGAGAGAGGCCAACAAAGTCTTGTTTAGATCTGGAGAGGGTGAGAGAGTGTGATGAGAGCAACTACAAGCGTTGAGGCTCCAGCGTGTATATATATACTGGAGAGAGAGTGTGTGAAGAGTGCAAACCCTAGATAACAAGCACCAAGGCTGTAGCGTATACATGATGAGGTGATTATATAGTCACTACGAGATCGTATAGCTCCGTATCCATCCATTTTGACCAGTCAAAGAATCCTCCTGGCACCGCCCCAGATCACTTTCTCTCTCTGTCATGCGGGGCCTACCTGTCATTGGGTGGAAGAAAGAAGTCGGACAAAAACAAAATTATGCTCAAGTGTAGTTATCCAACCCGAGACCTCAAGTTTGATGAGCGAACAGGCTAACCAGCTACACCACCCTCCCATTATGTTCAACGAGAGGAAAATAACCTTTTATACATTCCTGCATTCTTGTGACAAGCATGCCGTGTTTTTTTGTGTGCGAGTCATTGGGATTTAAATCATAATTGTGTCATGTGGCTTTGGTGGTAAGGTCTTTTGGGATTTAAAGCAGTGTTGGTAGTACAGAAATAATGCAGCCTTAGTCACCTTACCTCTCTCCACGTAGTACATTGGGTCCCACTAGTCAGAGGGTGAAACGAACAAATTAATAAGAAAAATTAAAAGCGCCACTGGTGTATCTTACCTCACACATCTCGCTACTACTCGTGAACACTGTCCAATTGATCCCTCTGTTCGCTCACATACTATTTTAAGTGAATCCTTATTATAACATGCACACAATTTTTGGCACTTGTATTCGACCTAATTCAGTGTGCCACCGTATCTCGTACTACTCCCTCCGTCTAGGTGTAATCAGTCACGTTAGAAGGTGCAGCGGGACCAAGGTGCAAGCAAATTGGAGGAGAAGGAGAAACTTGACTGGTCCTTCCTCCAATCAAAGCACTGATTTCTGTCTCTAAACGCCACAATTAATCCCAACAACTAAGAGATGTCATTTTAGCTACCATGCAGGGCCACGTATTAACTCACATGCAAGCCGACTTTGATTTCTTGACTGATCAACGCGTAGTCGCGCTCCATGGGTAGTCTAACAGTTCCAAACGCCTAACCTTGCCCGGCTAGGCTATAAACTGTTCTTGCTAAGGATCCAAATGCTCCCTAAGTAACTTGCACGATATTCATATTCTATGAACCTGTGTGTGCGTGTGCATGTGTGTTTAACAGCATGTGTCTGTTAGAGAGAGCGACACATCGACCTACTCCTACAGAGAGATGGTGTGTAGTGTATGATTTAGTCGCGAGAGTCGGTGCATCCTCTTTCGGGCGTCCGGTCTGGACAGGTGGACCGCTGCCACACCCGCTCCTGACCACCCTGGCCCACCCAAAGCCCCTCCATCGTCCGCGCGCGCTTCCCGCCCGAAACGGTCAGCGTCGCTCCAAAGAATCGGTGCCGCATTCATGCCCGGGCAGAGCGGACGCGACCTCTCACTGGCGCCTGCGTTGAAGAGAGAAGCGGGTTCAAGAGTGATGGTTGCTTCGTCCATTCAACTTACTGTTGGGTCTATGTGATTTGATGGCTCATTGGTCATTATTACCGACGTGGTAGGACTGCTGGATGTCCCACGCTTTCGGCGAAAGGAGGTTTACAATTTTCTCCATTCTTACAGCGGAGGAATGCGAGGGCAATGGAAACATGCAGGCTCAGTGACTACATGGCCCACCTCACATTATCACCATATTTTCTGGACATCGTGGGACACCTAACTCTTTACATAGTACTACTAGTATAGTACGTACTATAATTTATCAGCTAGATAAATTTGTACAATGCTATGAAGCTTCCAGCTTCTGTTTCAAGTATCTTGCGTCCAAGGTTGCCCGTTGCAACATTTCATCAAATACAAAGGAGACTAACATGCATGCTATTGCATCTCAATGATTGACAGATCATAGCCAATATGTACTCCCTCCGTTCCAAAATAAGTGTCTCAACTTTATGCAAACTTTAGTACAAAGTTGTACTACTAATAAAGTTGACACTTATTTTGGAACAAAGACAGCTAAAGAAGAAAACAATCCATGCAGTCCCTAGCCCTTGAACCGTAAACCCTAACCAGGCTTTAATTTGCTGGCAACGTTGGAGCTTCCGAAGAAATGAAGTTTGCAACCCTTTGACCATCGGATCATTTTGTGCAGTTGCACCAAAATCGAGATGAGCATCCCTATGGCAAAGAAATTGAAGAAGCGTGATTAGAATAAGATTACTGGGACAAGTTCATGAGATATAAACTCATCACAAATACAGTACGTAGAAGCCAGCAAAGGTATGTGCGGGGCAAAGAAGTAGAGAAATATCCACATGGAGTGATGTGGGCAGCTGGAGCAGTGGTGCAAGCCGGTTGTAAAGGGAGTTGTACCTGAGGGATGTCGGGATGTAGCTCAACCTAGAGGAGGGCGGTGGGAGGCGGCAACTGCCCATGTCGCGGCAGTGAGCAAGGGACGAAGGCAACCTCACCGGCTTTGTGAGAGAGAATGGCGGGGACCCCTGATCGGGACGTGCCGATAGTGGGTTTCGCCCGTCGACGGCGCATCGACCGATCTACACTAAGCATCCACCCTTCCCCGGTGGATGTGATCCGCCGGATGTTAGAGATGTGGCCACATGCTTTTGTGCGAGAGAGTGTGAAGAGAGCAACCCCAAAGAAGCAACCGTAGGCTCATCCTGCCTATGTATATAGTGGAGCGGTTTCCTTTTCTCTCCATATGAACCTATTTATATTGCATACGTGCCACTGAAGAAAAAAAGCTTTATTTATAAATGACATGGCACCTACTACTCGTTCTCCTATAAACCTTGCACTTGGCATCTCCAAAATATTAACCTTGCGATTGGCTCTTCGCCTCTTCGGAAAGTCGAGCAATAATAGTACTGCAGTATATATCGTTCTGTCTATATGAGACCGAATGAATTGGTGCACGTCCACCACGTGGGCGAGGGTCGAGGGGTGAGGGAGAGTGCGTACTATTACGTCCGTTTCAATATGGACTACATACGGAGCAAAATGAGTGAATCTACACTCTAAAATACGTCTATATACATCAGTGTTTCGAGTATGTCCTAGTAGTTCATATTGAAATCGATTAAAGGACATATATTCCAAACAATATGATAATCTCTCTAACCAAGGTAGGGACGAGGAGTAAACAGAGGGAGTAGTAAAATTTTCTCCTCGTCCTGTGAGCCACCGCACGCGTGGGCGAGGAAGCGGGCGTAAGGCGTTGTACTACTACCCCCATCCTGGTTTATAGGTCACCTTTGTAGTTCGTGCCAAATTTTTACCAAATATTTAGCTAACAAAATGTTAATGCATGTCAACAAAAATTATATCGTTGGATTCGTATTTCAACATAGTTTTCAATGATATAATTTTTGGTAACCTGCACGAACGTTTTGTTAGTTCAATCTATAGTCAAAATTTGACACAATATACAATGGGGACCAATAAACCAATATAGTACAATGAGTAGTAGTAAGCAAGATTCATCTCGTCCTGTGAGCCACCGCGCCCGTGGGGGGGGGGGGGGAGACGGTGTAGTAAGCAAGCTTCTCCACGTTCTGCGAGTTGACGGGACACATCAAAAGTAATACGTACAGAGCATCTTGAGTGTATAGAACCTTGCCTCTAAGGTAGGCCCCACATGGTTTGCCTCTTTTTTAAAGTAACACGTCAAGTCGCAATTTGTTTGTCCACCCGTGGTAGATGATCCTCCATCAAGTGGACAACCAGTACACGTGTCAAATTACCACGTGGGCTGCCCTTTCATACAGAAATAAGCTCCACCGTGTACCCGCGCGGGTGTGGTTGGGAAAGAGACGGGAGTACGTGCGCCGTGCATGCACGTCTTCTCTACGTGCATGTCCCCCACCTACGTGTGTGTTTGTGTGAGAGAAATAAAAACTTAGACAAATGGCGTGTGCGTTCGTGAGTGTTTTCTGTTTGGGGGGTGATTTCATGAATGTATCTATGGGAATATGTGTCGATGACATCTCAAACAAAATTTTGCATGCAATGTGTGTGAAATAGAGGCCTATCCATATCATATATAGAGGGGGAGATCCGCGAGAAGAGAGGGAGGGATCATAGATATAGATAGAGTTGAAGAGAGGATCAAGTGGGTGGGTGCGAGATCGATGAAGAGAGCCATCGAAATTGTGTGTGTGCAAGTCAAAGATATAGGGTGACTGACCAACCGGAACGTCAGATGGCACAAGGAAAATTTGTGTGTGGCAGGGAGACATGACCAGAGCACTCGATGTATCGGTGTGTGTGTGGGGGGGGGAGGGGGGAGGCTGAGTCCTAACTAGAGATGTAGAACGACTCGTATATGTGTTGAGAAGGAGAGACCCAACTATGTCTTGAGGGAGAGCGGTCGACATCCATACATAACTGAAGGACGGGAAATAGGTTGGGACAGAGAGAGAGAGAGAGAGAGAGAGAGAGAGAGAGAGAGAGAGAGAGAGGGAGAGGGGTAGAGTTCTGGATGGGTGATGGAGTTGCTTCTCGAAGATGGTGGGATAGGCCTACTAGAAAAACTGAGGGTAGAACTGCAATATTATCAATAAGAGTGGCGATGTGTTTCTGTGTGTGCCTGTGCGTGATAGATCTGTCGGGACGCATGCATGGATGATGAATGGGAACCATGTGTTTGGTAAGCAAACCTAACTAGATCGGTAGATCAATTGTTGTTTGTCGTAGGAAGGGAGAGACATAACTAATGAGGTAGATCGATCGACGCGTGGGGAAAATGAGTTATAAGGACCTAGCTAGCTATATGTATAGCGGGAGATCGGTTGGTGTACATCCATTTGTTAGAGGAAAATAAGGCCCAGCGAGACGGATAGACAGAGAGAATGGAGCTAGGAGGTGGTGCGAGAGGCCGAGCTACTAGCTAGATAGGGGAGGAGTGTGCGGTTGCGAGATCGATGAAAAGAGGGGCGAGAGTTTACACGTGTGTGGGACCGTATGAGAGACACGAGGCATGGACACAGAAAGGAGGAGATGGAAGGTGCATGTGTATGTTGTAGGCAAGCATCGCCGGAGAGGTTTATCAATCAGTGTGTGTCGGAAAGGAGTTGTGGAGACTGTGGGAGAACGAACTAAAGAAAAAAATGAATGTGCGCGATGGATAGAATGCTGAGGGAGAGGGAGGGCGAGGAGGGCGTGTGCCGGTGTGCATGCACGAGAGAAAGTTAGTGCTAGCTACAAAGGTTAGAGGATTCTATGGGTGTAAGAGACTAACAAAGATCATAATTGGATATGAAAGTGGAATCATATATTTGAATAGGAGATCATAGTGTTACAAATATATGCATGCATGAATATAACGGTGATACGCGTGTTGTGGTTTTGCACATGTTATACCATAATGTGATAATGCATGGCGTTTGCAACTCACAGCTAAATGTTGAACAATCTAAACCATACTATACATCGAACAATCTCACAGTTTATTTGAATTTGTGATAATGTGTGGCGTTTGCAGCTTACAACTAAATATCGAACAATCTAAACAATACTATATATCGAAAAATCTCACATTTTATTTGAATTTGTGGTAATGTGTGGTGTTTGCAACTCACATCTAAATACTTGTAGGCGTAGGGGGCGGGGCACCATACATTATGTGATAAACACATTATACATATGAGACATGGTTTAGATTATGAAGATCTAGCTAGAGCTTGAAATGTACTGTGATTTGAAAACAACATAAAGTGGATTCAAAAAATCAAGTTCAAGTTCATATAGTACACATAGTTCATATCTAACTCGAGAGTAATCATGTGGTGTGCTGTGAAGATAATACACAAACGATGGTTTAACTTGACAATAATGATGATTGTAGATCTTATTAAATAGAGAAACGAATTCAAATGGTTTGAATTCACAACAATCATTATTGTAGATCTTATTCAAATAGATAAACGAATTAAAATTTAGTTCATATTGAAGCGGTAGTATATACGTTCGGAATGCACTAAAACGTTCGTTTGAGTAGCAGGTTGCATGCATTATACACATAGCGAAATATTTTAATTGAACATAACATGAATTCAAAGTTTTGAATGACATCTGTAGTGCGAATTGATTTGGTACAGTACACGGGACTAGACTCTCTTGTGTGCTGCGAATTGATTTCTTTTTGTTTTTTCGTCGACGGAAGTACGAATTGATTTGGTACAATACATGTTAAGCTTGTCCGGAAATTTCAACCCGTGCCTTGTTACCCTGAAATATTTAAGATATATCTTTGTCTCATTGTGCTCCGACAACTCCCTCCATCTCAACCCGTGCCTTGCTATTCCAAAATTACAACATGCACGAAAACTCCCACCTCCTGTGAAATCCCGACACATCAAATGCCCGTGATACCACTACAAAAAATACACTTCCATGATGATACGTGTTTGTCACAGTAGGTCGCGTTTTTTGTCATGCATGTACATCCATGACAATTTTATGACAGAATCAAGATAGTCATACCTGCGCTGTCGTAGAAGTGTTCCATGACATTACCAAAATTATCATCACGGAAGTGTCCACTTCCATGATGATAAATCGCGCGTCACAGAAGTGCTTTCGTCAACGGTGACCGACACGTGGCATCCACCGTAACGGAACGCCATTAAGCTATCGGGTCCGATTTTGGATCCGATAACCCGTTAACAGCCCACACCAATGGGGATTTTCCACGTGTAAAATCATAATTGGCTGGAGGAAACACGTGTCAGCTCCGCGTTGGCACAGGTGTCACTCATCCAATGGGCGGGATGCGCCTATGATATGTTGACACGTGGACCGGCCCAAAAGTGGCCCATAAAGTTTAAATGGGCCAGCCGAACTAAAGGCCCACAAGATCTTGCGGACCATAATGGGCCGGCCCAGCTAAAGGCCCATGAGATTTTGCAGACCATAATGGGCTGGCCCTGCTAAAGGCCCACAAGATTTTGCGGGCCATAATGGGTCGGTGCAAGTAAAGGCCCACAAGATTTTTGCGGGCCATAATGGGCTGGCCCAGGTGAAGGCCCACAAGATTTTTGTGGACCATAATGGGCCGGCCCAGCTAAAGGCCCACGAGATTTCGCCGACATTAATGGGCCGGCCCAGCTGTAGGCCCAGAAGATTTTGAGGACCCTAGTAGGCCGGCCCCTTAACTGGCTACCATGTTTTGGGCCAAATGCCGGCCCATCTTTGATCCGGTCCATTAATGTCCTGCCACGTTCCGGGCCTAACAATGGCCCATATGAGATCCGACCCGTTAAAAGCCTACCACGTTCTGGGCCAAATTAAGGCCCAGATCAGGTCCGGCCATTTAAGAGGCTTTGGGCTAAATTATGGCCCATATCAGATTCGGCCCGTCAACTGGAAGCTATGCTTTTGGGCCCACTTGCTAAAGGCCCATTTAGTAATTCAGCTTGATATTAGTTTCGGCCTGTTAAGGGCCCGTTTAACAATTCGGCCCTATATTAATTTCGGCGTGTTAAAAGCCCGTCATATAGTTGGGCCTAACTACAGCCTGGTTTGCATCCGGCCTGCTCGCAGCCGATAATCTGATTGGGCCAAACAAGGACCGAGACAATTTTGGCCTGTTAAAATCCCATGATTTGATTGGCACAATCATGGGCCGGGGTCCATTTCGGGCTGTTGTCGGCCCGTGAGCTGTTCGGCACGTTTCAGGCCCAACCTACTTCTCAGCCTCCTAAAAGCCCATTGAGTTTTCTTGCGAGAAGAGGGACGGCGGTTTACTTGGCCTATTAAAGGCCCGAATCTACTAGTGGGCCGGTTTACATTTAGGCCTTTTAACGGACCAAGATGATGGGGCCCATGATGCGGATCATACATCGTGATTGCATGACGACCCAGTTATGTACCGTAATTTTACGGTTTGGCGGTTCTTGCGAAGGCATATATATATATATATATATATATATATATATATATATATATATATATATATATATATATATATATATATATATATATATATATATATATATATATATATATACTGCAGCATCGTGAATAAGAAAAACCTAGACTATACAATAAAGAAATTATGGCATATTACATCCACTGGGCATCAAAGTTCGCCACTATGATAATAAAGCACAAGCAGACATCAGATTATGTGTACTGGGCATCAAAATCGCAACCAGTGCAACTAAACATGCCAACAAAATGATATACAAAACCGATAACTCTTCAATAGAGTTCAAGAAAGGTTAGCCCTGCTGGGGAGCTGCAGCGCAAGCAGCTAAGCAAGCTGATGAGACCGCGCTTGTTTAACACTTATATCCTCCTCACTCTGAAAGATAAACAAGCAGACAGATGACAGGTTTTGCACATAAAAGTATCAAGTCTTGACAATTCATCACATTTCTTCTTGACGAATAAAGTGACACAGTTTAAAATTGCATTAACACAATATGGTATTGTTCAGGTCAAGACATGGCAGGAAATGACATTGTGAAGGAGTTGGCAGCTTCACGACACCACTCAATTACATATCAAGAACTCATAAGTATCAATGGTTAGTGTGCTGTCAATTTATCCCATTTCATATTGGCAAATAAAGAGACGGTTTAAATAATAGTAGAATGATATGACATTGTTCATAGTTAAGACATTGCAGAATATGACATTGTGATGTAGTGGTTTGGTTCACCACACCACTGGATTACGGATCAAGAACAGAAGCATAAATGTAGTGCAAAAGAGGATCACTTGCTATGTATAGTTTAATTTACATGGTATGAAGAAGGAACTTGGTTGTACGACCGAAAACTTAAATTGAGAAGGACAAACTTTTGTTTATGAACTACACAATAAACTTTAAACATGCAATTTGATGCAAACACCAAAAATAAATAGATGTTGCAGTCATGCCTAACCAAATATACACAACAAAGTTTGAAGGCTTGAGAAGGACAAACTTACATTATTGTTGAAGACAGGCTCTATAAATCTCTTGTCCATGCTGATGGGGGGGCAATTCAAGAAGTTTACCAGATTATCTTCTTCACAAGCATTGCCTTTATTCTACATTTTGTTAAGAGTAAATATATATGTGATAATATAAGAAAAAATGGAGAATATTTAAGATAAGATGAAGAGTGATGCTACATAACCAAGTAGCTATAAATGTAAGTACAGCGATACAGGCAAAAGGTACAGCTAAGAGCAATGCAAAGCTAAACTTCCTCGGTACCATCGGTGTTATCCAACCTTATCGTAAGAGTAAATATAGATCTGATGTGTAGAAAATGGAGGGCAAAGGAAAATAAGCTACAGGGTGATGGTACATGAACAACTACCTGGCAATATAAGTACACTAATAAAGGACAACAAGTACTTACAAGAACAATGCAGAGCTAAAAAAACTCATTGGCATTGGATATATTCTACACTAATGTAACCATTTATACAGATCAGATAATTTGGAGCGAACAATTGATAAGCAAGCTATCATCCATACTGCTGCTCACATAATGAACCAGGTGTGTATGCAATTACAGTGATACAGGACAACAGGTACTAATAAGAGCAAAGCAGCGGACATCATATTTGCGATATCCTGTCATTCTTTTCAAACCGGAATTCTTCTTCGAGCAGATTTCCTGCAAAAAATATCCGTAAGGCACATGCGGAAAAGTAGAAGTTCAAATTGTCATGTGATTTCATAGACAATACATCATCCTAGGAACGAGGCCAGTGCATAACATAGTTTTTCCATTCAATGTCTTCTAAATGTAGCACAGGAGACTTCACCGGAAATTCGTTTATAGACTTGCCATCAAAGTGTGATTTCCTCAGGTAACACCGATACTGCTGCAGTGCTTCCTTGAAAAGCACAAGCAAGCTTTGCTCATCATGACTACCCAGATTGACCCTCGCCCACTTACAACAATGTAATGTAAATCATTGATGTGTTCAATAAGCAGAAAACAGGAAAATAATAACCATGAATAATAGCACTTACACGTAAGTTGGGCGGAAGATGTGAAAATGGTGTTTGTCTTCACTATAATCTTCCCATGATGGGAATATATGCACGTAGTCCCTAACAACATTGAAAGCATTGTCTTTAAACTGGGAATAAGCTGAATGGGGTTCCAATCTGCAGGAATTGGCCATCTCTGAGCTTGGGATAGGTCTTGACGGTGGACTTGATGTACTTTTTCTTTGGAGTGGGATTTTTCGTGGTACGGCTGGTGCTATGGCAACTGAAATCGGTATACCTTTTGCTGGAGTGCAGGTCATGTGTGGTGGGGCTAGTGGTGTGGCCAGTGAAGTATGGGTACAGTCTGCTGGAGTCGGTCCTACTTTTT
Organism: Aegilops longissima; assembly: GCA_021605205.1. NCBI lineage: Eukaryota > Viridiplantae > Streptophyta > Magnoliopsida > Poales > Poaceae > Aegilops > Aegilops longissima. Next base: position 175,034,814 of record CM038681.1, on the reverse strand, counting down.
GTATCACTGGTTGTACAGCCAATATAAGTGGGGTGCTGTCTGATTTCTCTGGCACCACCATGTTTTTGAAGGACTTTGCTGGTGCTCCTTCAGGTTCGGCAATCACCCTCTTCCTTTTTGATGTCTGATGCACAAGAACAACATTTGAGTGGAAAAACATGGTATGATGACAGATGTAATATGTATTGATAATGGATGGGCATGGCATCTCGACATATATGATGAGTAAACTAAGCAGATGGCGGTGCAACAAAGTAGAAGAAATGCAAGAAAATATATGCAAGATACGCGCAAACAATAAAACCTTGCCAAATTAGAACAGGCACCTTGATGGGTGAACAGGACAGGCCATCTGCCTTTGACTCCTCGAGGTTAGAATAGTCATTAGGATCATATTCTGAACATGAGTCAACAGGTGGGGAGCGTATGAGTTTCATTGCATCCAGAATGGCACTCAATACCTTGGTACCAATTTTGCAAGCCATTGTGGTGTTTAGCTTCAAGAGTGGATTGCTGCTAGTGCGACACAAAGCAGCTACAGACATCATAGTGTAGATATAACGGGAAAATCGTAAGCATCAGAGTAAAATCAGCAAAGTGGAACCTGCTGGAATATATGTGCTAGTATTGCTGGTACGGCTAGAAAGGCTTTGATACCAGCTCTCTTCAATCTGATGGTGCGGTCTCATTAATATCGGTGTAACTCTCAAAGGCGACACAACTCCCCGCATTTCCTTGCTATTCTTATAGGATTCAAGTGGGTAGGCCACTACAAATCCTATTTCCATGTTTACAAAATCCTACGAATCAAAGTGCGCATTAATAAAGCAACTCCCTATTGTCTCTCTATATGTAGTCCATTGTGGAATATATACAAAGACTTGTATTTAGGAACGGAAAGAGTACTTATTAAAGAAGAACGTAAGAGGAACATGCTAAAGAAGAGCAAGCAGATTTTGGATAATAAAATGTTCGTTACGCAGTGCCCACACATGATGAACCAGAGAGCATTAAGAAAGCAACTCGCTGTTGTCTCTCTATATGTGGTGCACGTGCTTTTTCGAAAGTAAAGTAGGAACATTAGCTGACCAATTAAGTGTTTTTTGTTTTAGTAATATCAGCATCATATCAGATTCGTACTTGAGCAACAAGTTTGGAATTATGAGTGGCACATTGTTTAGTTTGATGGATTCAGGAGTAGTGCTAAGCAGGTATGATGATGGTACTGAATATAAAGGCATGTCTGCATGCAAGTCATGTGACTTTTGTCATTTGGGTCAGTTGACCATTTCAGGCGGTTGGATGAAGATCTTACGTCTCCTAACCCTTCTTCTTCCTCGTCTCTGATTCTTCCCATACAGAACACCGCACGGGCCGCCAACCGGACCACCGGCCCCCACCGCCTATGTTCCTCTGCAACCCCCACCCCACCCCTGCCCCACCCGCGTCGAGTTTTCTTTGTTCGGCGAGGCCCCACCATCGCCCCCCCACAACCACCGTCCCCACCCGAGCCCCTTCGTTCGCACCGGCGAACTCCGGCGAGCTCTGAAAAATTGACTGACCCAATTTTGAAATTTAGTTTACCGTGATTTAACTAGTGTGGAATATAAAAGGGGAAAACCATAAGCATTGGGAGTATAGTGTTGAGCGTGCCATGACGGATCTGAAGGTGCAAACCGGACAAAGGCAACTTCGCAACCAATGTTTGCTTTCAACTAACAAGTAAGTGATGGACTAGAAATCAGAGTAAAGCAGTGGCGATCTATTTTCTTGCTGCGATAAATAAGTTCAGCAGATACGAAAGAGTACCGCCTCTGGTGCGGCGCCGTGTATGCATCTGCTGAGAATTTGATGGTGCTGCGGTAGCGATGGCTGTCGGCGGCGTGGAAGCAGATCTAGGAGGGTAGACGATGGAGGCGGGGCGTGGTGGACGAGACGGTTGTAGGAGCGGCGCCGGCAAGGTGGACGACGGCGGGAATGAAGTGAGAGGACGGGATGCAAGGATCCCGGTCAGAAGCCGTGGATGAGAGTGGTCGATCTCTTGTAATGGACGGAGGCGTTGGGATATCAGCTCTGGCATGGTGGAGGAGGACGGCGGTGGATGGGGTGGCGGACGGAGGAGGCTGGAGTGGAGAGGGTGTTTTGCCGCCCACAGAGTACGAATGGGGAAATGGAGGTAGAGAAGAAGGGGGAACCATGTCTTCAGGGTGCGCTTATCTCAAATGCTAGGAAATTTACAAACTTAGCCCCCGTTTCAAATTTCCTACATCATAGCAATATTAGTCGGTTGGGGATAGGACGGTAATCTCGCATACACCGAATATTTGCCGACAAGAGTTTGTTTTCGGCGCCCACTGTGTTTGAATTGGGGAGGGAGTCGAATTCGGCCGAGGACACACTGTGTTTTGGCGCCCACCGTGTATGAATCCGGGTGAGAGGCGGTTATGTCACGTTTGAGTGAAATTACAAACCTACCCCTATCAAAACCTATAGAAATCAAGCAGATAGGCTTTGCGTGGCAGGGATAGGCAGTAGTAATTTCCATCTCATAGATTTTGGTTTGAAGTGATTCTGCGACTTTCCCCGCTTCGTTCAAATTTTGCAGAGTGCACGTTTACCGTGCCAACTCAATTCGAACCCCGTTTGTATTCTATTTTTTTCGGGTGGGATCCATTTTAGATTGGAATAAAATTCTATATGCGTCATTTTTTATATATACTTTCAAAATCACAACAAAGAATTCGGCTCCATTATATGTATAATATGATTTACAAATACAATGATCTCAAAATCATAAGGTTGAATTCAAAAAATTAAACCAAATTATGTTCTACTAAAATGTATGGATCAGTAATATCTACATATTAAATAACTTAGATGCACGTGAATTCATAGTAGTATGCATGTTTGATAGATCAATTTTGGTTTGAATATGGATTACATGTATCATCATCTCAAATTCAAATATTTGAATCCCTTTTATGTTCACTCCTTTCACGCCCGTCTCTCTCGCATGCATGCTCCTTCATGTAGCTATCACTCTGTTTTCTCCAGCTCACCCGCACGCTCACTTCATGTTTCTCCTATCCTCGCAAACATGGTCTCTCGATGTCTCCCTTGAGAAGATTCACACTCTCCCTATCATTATACATTACACGGTTTTCATTATCTCTCACGTCTCTACCGTTCTCTTGTATCACTAGGTACCTAAGCTTTCTTTTTCACCGCCACACACACAGTCTCCACTCATCTTTCACTTTGTCTTTCTCTCTATGGGATTCTCTCACACACCCTATATGTCTCTAGATATGAATCATACCACTAAAATTACTCTCTCTCTCTCTCCCGTAGACACAACATTTGTTGCGGTCTCCTTTTCGTCTCCATCCCAGACTGAAATTATTCATTTGTTTACCGATCAGACAAACTCCCCCCCCCCCCTCTCTCTCACACACACAACTCCTGCTTCCACTCCCCTTCCCGACTACCGTCTCTCTCTCTCACACAAAACTCTCACTTTCGCACCCCCGACTCGTATTTCTCTCACAAACATTTATCGACTAGCCTCTAGATAGGTTTATACACCCGCACACTTGTCTCTCTCCCGCTCCTTGTATCTATGTAGAATTTGCTTCCCTTCTTCAGACATGCCCTCTCGATCGTGCACACACACACCATCGCCTCATTTTAAGCTGATACCTCTCGCACACACACTCTTTGTGTCTTTGTCACACATGCACCCCGTCCTCCTCCTCTCTCCCTCTCTCTCTCTCTCACATGGGATTTTTGCAACAACTAGCAAGATGCCCATGCGTTGCACGGAACATCAAGATGCATTTGTATGAGTAGTTTATCCTGTGGGAGAAAAGGATGAACAAGGGAAGGCATTATTTGCAAGTGTGGAGAGGGGTGTGGGTATCTTTTTGCAAAATTGCCATAGTTTCCTTCCTATCCGTCAGATATAGATCAGACGGCCTATATTGCAGGATGGCAGGCACACGATCATCACCGACTATGCTTTTTATAAGAATAGGGATAAAAAACAGAGTTGGTGATGATGGTGGGCCTGCCATCCTGCAATATAGGCTGTCCGATTTATATCTGATGGATAGGAAGGAAACTATGGCAATTTACCCGCACTCCTCTCCACATTTGCAGACAAGGCCTTCCCTCGTTCATCCTTTTCTCCCAAAAGATCTTGATGTTCCGTGCAATGCACGGGCATCTTGCTAGTAAGAGTAGAAATTAGACATATACCACTTCCCGAATCTTGAAACCAACAACATTCCTCCCTTATCTCATCAAAACCGCCAAAGGAATATATTTTGAGTGAAACATAATATATTTTTAGTGATATACGTAGTTCAAAACTAGCCTTTTTTTCTATCAAATCGGTGAATATGTATTAATCTACTCTGATTATGTGGCAACACATTGGCACATTGCTAGTAGTTATTATAATTTTTTGGACACCAGACAAATGGTGGAGTACATATAAGAAGAGAAGAGGCGCACGCACGCAGTCGGTCTCTCGCTATCTCGCACACATGAGTGTTACGTAAGGGCAATGTTAACAAATAAACCCTAAAATCCTAGGTGCACGATTGCTGCATTCGCGGGTACCGGGTATGTGGTGGAGCGCATCTTTGTAGGAATAGTCAGCTCGCGTGATAATTTGATCCGTAGGAGTTGATGGTCGGGACCACAGGTGAACGACTTGGAGGTGGTGGCTCGCCAGTTGCCATAGATCGAGTAGCCACGTTTAAAATATCATTTTTAGCGGGGTTAAGAGTTTCGATTTTCAATGGCGTGTTATAAGTACTAAGTAGTTTTTAGAACGATTGGTATGGAGCGACAATGGAATTCATAGTACTACGTACCTCCTTGGCGTATGGTTGTATGGGTTTATGTTGCGAGATGTTGAACCTGGTAGTTCTAGGGCAAATACTATGGTTTAGATTTAGATGTTGGTTTTCAAGAATGAAAATCGGAAGAAACCCTTCTTTGATTAAAAGAACTACTACCTGCTCGGTTTACTAGTCCCCATCGTATTTTGGGTCAAAGTTTTTCCACGAATTTTACTTGTAAAATGTGAATGGAAAACGAGATTTTGTTGTACCCAAACAAAAAAGGACTAGAGGGAGTGATTGCTCTGACACGGACGCGACCTCTCATAGCGCACACATTGAACCGGCACGCCGGCTAAGAGGGCCCCACTCGCTGCAGGCCCGGCTGAACAGGCCTCCTCACCGCATGCAACCGCCTGCCTTCATTGAATCCACGCGTGTGCCAGCAACACGTCCTTCCGCGAGCCGACCGGCATTTTAGAACACAAAAATGACCAAAATATAATTAATTACGCATGGTTTTGACTTGTTGTGCTCGCACCGGTAGCAGGAACTAGAGGTTTTTCTTTATTCATAACTCTCCTCAATTTTTTTGGCTTTGAAGTGAATCATGGTTGTGGACATTATGTATGAATGTGTAGATATCTGTGAACATGAGTTTGATGTGGAAGTTGAACTTGGAATGTCGGGCTTGCGCGTGAACTATACCATGTCCAATGCTTCATCTGTTATTGTTTGGAAAGTAATTACTGTTATTACATGACCCGAAAAAATATATTTTGTGCCACATCAATAGATGCACAGACATCACAACATGCATGCTGACTGGATAAACATTTGAACCTAGCTACTATGAAGTAAATTTTGTATTGACAACAGTTTTAGATAGCAGGAGACGCCTAGCCTGCTCTGCCTCTGCTAGCTTATTTGTGGCTTCTTCCATCTCTTCTTTGGCATGGGTGAAGAGAGCATCTGATTGCTCTTTTTGCTTCTTCAGGAACTCAGCTACATTCTCAAGGGCTGCTGCACACTTTCTTTCAGCCTTTACTAGAGCCACGAGGACACGAACAGCTGACGACTCCACCTGGCTTGTGTGTAATACAGCATCATCTGGGAATTTGCACCTTGTGTCTAATCCAAGCATCATTAGGGAACGGCACCTTGTGTGTAATCCAGCCTCATTTTGGAAACATGATCTCGAGGTTGACCATACTTCTCTCCTCGCAGAACTGCATCGACATGAAGTTACTTCTTTTTAGATCAATACTCGAGCAACACAGATCTATTTAGTAGAAGCGGATAAGCAGGCGGGAGAAGTGAATTCAAAAGGAAAAAAATATAAAACAGACTACAAGGTGAGAGCACCCACTTCCTACATCAAGCTAAAACGAAAGCATTAGGACGATTAAGACTCTTCTTATTACACATTTGAAGAACACGAGGCTTAAGAGAAACAGAAACTACAACATATACACATCAAGAACACGAGGCTAAGCGAAAGTAATTGAAAGGGTGTTACTTATCAAAGCTCATTTTACAGGTTCGTGCAGCTCCTCTTTAACTTGCCACGCTCCTTGAAGATGTCCCCAATATCCGTGTTTGGTCTTCATTGCTCCTCTGCATGTTCTTTTCGTGGTTTTAAAATCTCAACATGGCAAGAAAAATATACTACTAGTTATATTCACAAATCTTGTGGGCAACATTAAAGCACTCGTCTGCCATGTTAGAGCATCTCCAACAGAATCGCATCGCGCTGCGCTTTAAAAATGCGTTTACAGTATTGAGATCGAGAAGTAGAGATACCGAGTAGAGACTAGAGAGTAGATGATAGTTCTCAGCATAGATAGATAAAAAAATAGATTATTCAACTACTCCTCATTGTCCGACTCCTCCTCGGTGATGTCCTCTTCCGACGTCTGACTGTAGGCGTGAAGATACCGATCGTCATCGGATTCCCAGGGCGACGCTGCTCCTAGCCTCATGTTGAATTGAGCATCCGCTTTTCGCCTACGTTTGTCCTCGCGATAGGCGGCTCGCTCCGCCCTCCTCTCATCCCTCTCCGCCCTCCTTTGCGTGTAGAACTCGCGCTCGTTGATGATGTCCTGCGGGAAGCGTTGGCGCCACAGCGCCATGGCTTCCTCGTCCATCTCGGCGATGCCGAGATGGTGCTCCCGCCTCCGGTTGTCGCGACGATCCTCGTCGGTGATAACCGCGCGGCGCGCTGTGACTCGTGTGCCGCTCCCGCGTTGGCACGTTGGGGAAGTTCAGTGTTCTATGAGGCCACCGGAGGTGCCACACCGCCGCGTCATACGCGCGGGCGGCCTTGTTGGCGGTGTCGAAATTGCCGAGGCCGAGGTACATCCCACGGAACCAAATCTCGGCGGAGAAGCCGCCGGAGGGGCGCGCGCGGATGCCGCGGTATCCCCAAGTTTCCCGGCGACGCGGCGGCATGGTGGTCTTGATGGCGGCGAGGCGAAAAGCGCGGGAAAGGCGGTGGCGAGGCACGAGAGCGGGAGAGAGCGGTGGCAAAACACAGAGCGGTGGGAGGCGTTGGATTTTATAAGCGCCGCGGCGCCAAAAACTAACGCCGCCCGCCGCTTTTTCCAGCAGCGCAATCCTTTCCCGACGTCTCTGCTATCTCTACTCTCTTCTCTACTGTTATATTTATTTTATATTTAATATTTATCTCTACTTCTCTACTCTCTACTTTTTTCTCTACTTTTTTTCTTATAAAAAACAGAGTTGGTGATGATGGTGTGCCTGCCATCCTGCAATATAGGCCGTTCGATTTATATCTGACAGATAGGAAGGAATCAATGGCAATTTTACAAAAAGATACCCACACCCCTCTCCAAATTTGCAAATAAGGCCTTCGCTCGTTCATCCTTTTCTCCCACAAGATAAACTACTCATACAAATGCATCTTGACGCGTGCAATGCATGGGCATCTTGCTAGTTCTAAAAAACTTTCCATTATTTGCCACACTACTGGTTGCAGATGAAAAACCTACCCAAGCACAGCGCGATACAGGAGCGACGCACAATTACAAGATGATATTCTGTTGGACAATGGAGGCTATAACCAATTACTTTTACGGGAACAATAGCACCCAAGAAATTTGAAGGATAGGTATGAACAAAATTGGAACTGCACATGTACTGCTAAGTGATTCAATACACACATTACCAATTGAGGAGGAGAACGATGGTCGCGGCGGCCTCTGTGAGTCATGGTCGGCAACGGGAGTCAGTTCATTGTCCACGACGGTGGTGCTTCTGCGCTTGGCGTCGGCTTCTGGGAAGCGGATCCGAGACCGTGGAAGACGGTGCCGAGGAAGAGGCTCCGTGTAGGACGACGACGGTGGACCGGCTCCAGTGCGGCGTACGAGGTCGTCGATGAGGCAGATGCGCTGCGATGGACGAGTGCGCCGATGTAGAAGGGGAGGAGCACAAAGGCTGCGGTGCCGTGGAGAAGTCTATTTTGCGGTGGGGATAGAAAATGGGGAGTATTCAGGTGTACTACTCTGGGTGCCGGGTAGGGTTGGCCGGGTAGGGTGAACCTGAAGTTACGAAAACAGTCCCCTACCAACCGTCATCCGTAGGTCTGTTTCGAAAGCTATGATGGTAACTTCCCACTGCTCGAATCAGGGTCGCGGGAGATTTTCCCGCCAACCTCAAAATTTTGTGACACTGAACTCCCCGTGTGGCGTGTTGGGTGATTCGGCTGAGCAACTAGCGAGTAGTACTAGTAAACTCTGCATATTAGGTTTGACCAATGTCAAACTTCCTAAAGTTTGACCAAGTTTATAGAAAAATATAAACATTTGCCATAACAGATATGTATGATGTGAAAGTACATTCAATAATGAATCTAATGGTATTTATGTGCTATTGTATATGTTAATACTTTTTGTTATAAACTTTCTGAGAGTTTACAAAACTTGACTTTGACCAATGCTAATATGCGGACTTAAATAAAAACGGAGGGTGTACACATTTGTTTTCTTAGTGTGTAGTGAATTAATCATTTGTTGAAATTGTGAAATAAATATATTAGGCTATTGACTTCGAATGTAATGGTCTATACAATTCAATAGTTACAATCATTGTTGAATTCCAAGATGTATGCGAGGTCTATAGTACTTCACAACATGCTCAAACTCACATAATCCCAGTGAAATGACAATCAAAATGCATTTCATAGTCATTACTTTGTAGGATGCAACAAAACCAACAATAACTCTACATCAGCCATTATAAAAGCAACATTTTGAACATATCCCAATGTGTGAATGAAACGTGCAGAGAGAGCTTGCGAAGATGGAGCAGATAGGGCAGGAAAGAATGTATGTATGTGGACGAGAGAGTAGGAGACAAACCTAACGAAACAGAGAGAGAGATAGAGAGAGAAAGAGAGAGGAAGAAGTTAGGTCTGTGAGAAAGATGGAGACATGTAATATACGTGAGATGCGTGTGCATCCGGATTCTGTACACGTGGAAGGAGAAGAGACAACAGGTTTGATGAGAGAGCTGGAAAAAACATGGACGAGAGGGGAATGATATCGTGGGTTGAGTATTTGATAAATTTGTGCGGGGGAGAGAGGGATTGGTAATTTTGTGCAAGAGAGAGAGGGTGGGGGGAGGAGTCTGTCAGCAGTCGTCACATCATCCTGCTTCCAAATGGCCCCACATTCTCTAGCGCAGTGTGGTCGCTGTCTTCGATCTCCTCGATGCCCTCTTTGAAGATTGAGGTGTTGTGCATGCTGGGGTGCAGAGAAGCACAACCGAGAGTGCTTGCCATATAACCTTGGATGGGGATGAATTGTGTGCTCAGGGGAGGGGGTGTGTGTGTGCTGTGTGCTGTGTGTGTGTGTGTGTGTCAGATATTGAGAGAAAACAAACCTAAGGAGAGAAATGTGTGTGTATGTGACGGAAAGCTACATGCTAAACAGGGTATCCACGAAGAGATTGTGCATGCGAGATAGAGAGCGATGTGCGGGCCTTGAGGTGGACAGGGGTCGGGTGAGGGTGTCAAAATGTGCGCGTTGATGCATGTGTTACATGCGATCATGCGAGGGGCGGACGAATCGAGAGAGATGGTTGTTGTGTTAGTTATGCTCCTCTCTCTCTCTCACACACACACACACACACAAGTAAAATAGAAGACCGTTCTCTCATGTATAGACAACGTATCGGCATCTGTCTATGTCTCACTCATGCATGATCATTTGCACATTCACACCTCTCTATGTCTCTATCGCACGCACACCGTCTCCACATTGCCCATCCGCCACAACACACATATGGACACATACACACGTTCTCTCTCAGTCACACACACAAAATCAGTATTAAAAAAACTAGGGCGCACCTAAAACGTCCAAATCCAAATAAACACAAACTGGAGCTAAATTCAAATATATGGAAATATTGTAGGGTCAAGAACTTTCCCAGGAAAAAAAGTTGAGTAATATTCGGGGATTGTTTTCACACACACAAAAAGGTTCGGTGGATGTCCTTCGAGCGCGACACGGTGATGCACCGTTCGATCGACCGCGCGGCCGCGGTTCATGCGCTTGCACAAGATTCCGTATCGTGGCTGTGGTAACTGATAAAAGCGCTGCCTAAGTCTAATGTTTACGTGTACTAGTACAGTTTTCTTTTAAGTTTGACCAACCCTATATAAAACTAAACTAAGCTCCCATACGCGCAGTCATAAATATGCCGCCGCCGCCGTTGTGCATGCCAGCGCCCGCCTGCTCCGGCCAACAATTTCTCACCCATCACCGCCGTGTCGCCGCCATCCCTGTGCCATGAAGCCGAAGGCTTGCCAGCTCACGTTGTCTGCAGTCCCTCCTCGCGATGCCGCCATGCTGCCAAGCATGCGAGCAACTGGTGGAGCCGTGTCTATGCATGCAGCGTATGAAGAGGAGGACGAGCGCGTGCTCCAGGACACCAGAGAGGAGGAACTAGCGTGTCATTGTCGTCTCCACCCGCGCGGAGGAGGCGCACACGGTGGCTCTCGCGGCAGAAGCCGGTCGCGCGAGCGTTGAGCCCGCAAACCGGGCGCGGACGCGAAATCTACCTTTGAGACCTTGAATGCCACGTGGATCCTGCAATCTGAAGGAGAAATTTGGGTCAGTCGACTCTTGTGAGCCGTTTGATGCAACATGGATGGCTAGAAGGGCTTCCTCAACCTCCGAAATTGATGCACGGTTCATCTTCTCAGCTCGCCACACACCTAACTGCCTGCCGCGGCCACCACGCTTCTTTGCTTGACTCGGACACTGGGCTTTGCTTCTTCATCCAACCCTTGTAGATATTTAAACAAAGGTAGGCATCCATTGCTGCATAAAGGATGTGATCTTCGTCTAATGTCTTCGAATCCCATGCATGATGAAACTCGTGGTGAGGTTTCTTCAGTTTAGCGTACAAAGGATCAATCATGGTTGATGCCAGGGTCAGCATTGAAGGCTGAGAGGAGGACACCAGGCCTGCCTTCCGGAGATCGAAGGGCTGGCCTACAACGAGGCCTATCCGACCCAGGACATCCCTGTCGTTCCTAAAGTCTCTGATGTGAATTTCACTCTTTCGTCCTTGAGGAAGTTCTTAAAATCCTGGCACTCAACGTCGGCATGGCATATGTGGTAGACCAAGCACATGTTATGTACGCAAAACTGGATCACGCTGTGCTTCTTCTTCTCTGCCTCCTTTAGAATCTTCTCGCTTTCCAGGACTGTGGTGTACTCAACATCTAGCCGAGCGACCCACTCATCCTTTGAACTGTTGAACATGCCTAGGAAGCGAGCAAGGCATGCTTCCACCACCGCGGATCTACGGGTGTAGATGACGATGAACTCATCGCTGGTGATGGCTCTAACCTTGTACTCACCGCCAATCATGGAGATTTGGGAGGCCATGGATTTTGGAGGCGGGTTAGGAGAAGTTGAACTGGTGTAATGTGAAAGGACGGGACGACTGGGAGCAAATTGTTGTAAGGTAGAAGACGAGGATGACCGGACGAGTAGGGCGTGCGAACGGCGTGGGGTTGTTGGCTTGCCCGATGGATAAACGGTTGCATGCCCCCAAAGAGTTCTCAACTACTATGCGGGACCCACTAGATGTCATGTCTACTAGACCCATATCGTAGGCCTGGCGGTATAGCATCTGCCTGTTCGCACGCCATGCCGGGCATGGATGTAACTTCACTTAATTCCCTCAACCGTCGCGCCTCCCACGACCTGCTCCTCCCTCGCGCGGTCGCGCCCTTTGAGACTTCGACCGACTATAAATGAGCAATTTTTTTGCCTACTCCGCATGCATGATACTCCTTCTGGTCCTTTTTACTTTCGTCAACCATTTGCAAAGTGTTTGACCAAATTTATACTAAAAATATCAATATCTACAATACTGATTATAATGAGTATAAGAACTACGTTTTATAATGAGTATAAAAATATTGATTTGACATTGTGAATGTTGATATATTTTTCTATAAGTTTAGTCAAAGTAGAGATACATTAACTTCAGACAAAACTTAAATGCACAATGCAGACTAGTTCCTCTGTCCAGGTGTGTGCCATGTCCTATCTTGTCATCACAACAAGGTTAGCTATTAGAGTACTACTACCTCCCTTCTAGTTTAAAGGGCTCGATTCAAAAATTTCACCTACTCTTAGCAAGATAGAGGCGGTGGAATAGTTTTTGTAGTCTGCAAAAGTACTCAACTAATGATGTCGTTCTTCACAAAAAAAATGTGTTTACCAATGCATGCATGAACACTAGTTACTCTGAACCACGTCTCTTCTTTAATTCTTTGCCACATCAGCATGTTTGTTATTCCCGTGTGCATGATACCAGCTAAGATACCACCATTATGGCTAGCCTTAATCATCGCATGCAATAATTTAGTGCACCTTGAAATATGAACATGTGTGGGGCGTGTATGTTTTTAATGACTTAAGACTATACCTAGCCCATCATGCAAGATGAGCCTTATTATGCACCGTTCCCCATACCTGCAGGAAGCCCGTTCATCTCCAAATCTTTTCCTCTCCATGTGTGGAAACAATATGCCTGCCAGTCTCTCCTTCTCCCTCAGGCGGTCCCACCACTCCACCCCATGTGGAAAAAATCTGCATGCATGACTCTCCTCCCCCCGCGGTCATCCAATCCGTTGTGACCAGCAATATTTCCACCCCTTTCCTCCCCCATAATTTACTCCAACAAATATGCCCACGTAGCTATTACGTTAATCACGCAACATATCTTCTGGGATGCTGCTTCAGTTACTTAACTGCAGGTGCATTGGGTCACTGACATATGGGCCCAACAGGGGTCTGGCCCACATGTCAGTGACGCAACTGGACCTGCAGTTAAGTTAGTGCAGCTCAGTCCATATCTTATGTAGGTGTGCCATTGCTCACTATAAATACTACGCCTCCCACGACATTCGGAAGAACGCTCCTGTTCATCGCTATCTCCCCCCTCCCTCTCACATCGACCACCATGGCATCGCCCCTCCCAAGCCCTAGGCGCCCCTTGCCGCACCGCCTGGACAGTCACGCGCCGCTGTTCCGTTCCTCGCCACCACTAGTCGAGGAGGACGCACCGGCGTTCCACTCCTCGCCGCGACGCATCGAGGTGGACGCGTCGGCGTTCCCAATCTTGCCAGCACGCGTGTCGGAGTTCGCGTCGGCTCCCCGCTATGAGGAGAACGCCGCGCCGCCCGCCGAGCCCCCCAGCCTTGAGGAGCTTTGGAAATAAATGGATGTCGCCATGTGGGAGGCTTTGCCGCCGGCAGAGAAAGCCAAAATAGAGGCAGAGAAGATGGCCGAGGAAGAGAAGCGCGCCACGGGGCAAGCTGCCTGGCAGGTCTATGTCGCGTCCGAGAGAGTCAGGCAATTGGCTCTTTGGCAGAAGGCTCGTGCAAGCTATTCCAAAGCCTTGAGTGCAGTCAGGCCCAAGCGCCTCTTCTACGCTTGGCGGTACGTGGACCAGGTACATGCTTCCAGTGAGGAGGAGTACCTGTTGGCGCCGGATCATCACACCGGTGAGATCGCGCTCACCCGCCGGCAAGCCGCCAATCAGCACCTCACGAGTTGCAAGGCTGAGGAAGAGGCGTTGTGTCGGCGCGCTGGGAAACGGCCGTGCACCAGGGCACTCGTGGCGCGCCGCAAGCGCTCCTGCAAGCGCCGTGGCTTTTAGTAGGAGTATAATTTTGTTTCGTAAGGCGATCTCATTAGTTTTGGGACGCAAATGATAAATCCCCAACGTTTAGGAATTATTAGCGTCCTTAATTAAGTATGTAAAAGGGAAAGTTTGGAAACCTTGTGTATTCGTACGCATTTTGTAAGTACGTGCATATAGCACAAACTTTACTATATACTATCGCACTACACGTCTCTCTCTATATATGCTTGCAGACTGTGCTACTCCCTCCATCCAAGTCAATAAGTCATCTTTAGTTGTGCACCATGACCAAGAAGGAGGGAAGACTTATACACCTAGACGGAGGGAGTACTACTATTACTGATGTACGTGCAAATGCACGTTTTAACATTACGATGCGGTTTTTGTAAAAGTAGAAAAACAACACTAGTCAAGCTTGTGAAACAATTCAATGCAAAACAAATGTAAAAGTGCTTGTTTTATTGTTTACTTTTAGCTTCCTTCTCTATGGTTATTTATTTGTCGTACTTTGTACGGAGTCTCACTGGTTGGAAAGGCATGCAAATTCCCAAACCGCTTCCTACACCCTGTATCGAATTTTTTGCCTAACAAGTTGTGCCGTGCAATTGGAATTCCAACTTGAGTACTACTACTAGTAGGAGTACCAGGGGCCAGTTCTTTTAGGCTTCTAGATTAGTAATCCCATAACTACTACCTCCGTCCTGGTTTTTTGGTCCCCATTGTAAGCTGTGTCAAATTTTATCATAAATTTAACTAATGAAATGTTAATGCATGTCACATGCACTAACATTTTATCAGTTAAATCTTTGGTCAAAATTTAGCACAAATTACAATGGTGACGAATCAACCAGGATGGAGGTACTAGTAGTAGTTGAGAAGCCCAAATAAATGAGTGAGGCGCCTTAATTTTACTCTCCACTGTGACTAGTCTTATGGGAAAAGCTGGGGAAGCCGCCAAAAGAACTGGCCCTAGGAGTAGTAGCTAGGGATCGAGTGTGCGAGATGAACCGGAGAAAGTAAATGCAGAGAGATGAAATGCAAAAAAGACGGAGGGATGTGATGGTTGCTTGTCCGTTTATTTTACCAGACCACTTATTACCGGGAGTGGTTGGGTTTTGTGATATGATGGCTTTCTTGCAAGCGCCACAGCGAGGTGAGACTCCGTGCAGCGCCGCCCTCTACACTAGTACTACATCGGTCGTGGTTTATCCCCATTGAATTTGATGAAGATTTAAGCGACAAAATGTTAGTGCATGTCAACAAAAACAATATCGTTGGATTCGTATTTGAACATAGTTTTCAATGATATAATTTAGGTGACATGCATCATCATATATCGTACTATATATAATGTTAGTTCAAATTTTGGTCGTACTAATCTATAGTAAGGTGCCCGTGCGTTGCACGGAAGAGTGAAATGCATTGATCGGGGAGTTGTTTAATTTGACAAAGGATGTGGGGGTCATCTCATTGTAACGGGTATCTATTGGTTTCTTCGAATATTATTTCATCTCTAGAGCTCACAAACATTCGGGTGAAATAGATAAAAAAGTATCTTTTGCAAACAAAAGCATTCAACTGTTCAACCTGCATCCAAAACTTGTGAAGAAATAAATCCTATTGTGCTTTGCAAGAAATGATCTTCAAGAATTAGTTTTTGAGTATCCATTGTTATACATGTTGGCTACAGATGACATGACACTTTCTTATAGTCAACAGTTGGCTATACTATTTAAGTATTAACCATATACACCTAGACGGAGGGATTAAATCAGGATGACTTGGAAGGGGGCAGAGGATATGTAAGAAATGGTTCATCAGAAGTATTTCACCAATACTGTAGTAAAAATTCATACATGGAAGATTCTAGACTAAACCATAAATGGATACACTTTTATTCATGCGCAATACTTCAATAGAGCAAGATCATGCATGGAAGTCTCCACATGGTTAGACAGCGGATTACATTGAGAGAAGACTAATGTGATCAACATTTAACTTGGTAATGCAAATGTCTAGGTGAACCTCCTGGGAGTCCCCGTGCACATTGTTGGGGGTCAAATAATACCATGCGTCTTCCATGTCCACATCGGCGGGAAGGTCCCAGCTCGGCAGAGTCCAAGTCAGCTTGATGTAGCCAGTGTCGCCGCCCACGTACCTCTGAGGGGTAGTAATAATGAGCACGCACCCGTACATCGGCCTCGTGTCAGTGTCAGCGTCAGCGGCGTCGCCCCTGACGCATACTTCAAAGACAGGGCGGCGGCCTGCGCGGGCTTTGCCGGTGCCGACGATCAAGAGGAAGACGTTGCCGTCCTCCTTCGAGACTAGCAGGCGGCGGTGATCCTCCAGCAACTCCGGCACGGTGAACAGGTAGCACGTCTCGTACTTGATGTCCTTCGCCAAGGGCCAGTAGTGATTGCCGCACGCCTGCGTGAGGTGATGCACGATGTCCGCCGGCGAGCCCCAAAACAGCATCGGGCACTCATAGCAGTAGACGAAGGGCTCCTTGGAGGCATCGACCAGGCCATCCATGAAACGGGAGTGGCTGTAGGGGACGTTCCGCCAGTTGAATACATGAGAAAGTTACTAAATCATGACGGCTATAACAGATATTAAACTAATCATGCGGACTAGCATAGTAGATGAACAGATCGAATCTAGTGTTGGGGAACGTAGCAGAAATTCAAAATTTTCTATGCATCACCAAGATCAATCTATGGAGATTCTAGCAACAAGAGAGGGAGAGGATGAGCATCTACATACCCTTGAAGATCGCTAAGCGGAAGCGTTACAAGAACGCGGATGAAGGAGTCGTACTCGCAGCGATTCAGATCGCGGTTGATTCCGATCTTAGCAACGAACAACGGTGCCTCCCCGTTCAACACATGTACAGCCCGGGGATGTCTCCTCCTTCTTGATCCAGCAAGGGGAGAGGAGAAGTTGAGGGAGAACTCCGACAGCACGACGGCATGGTGATGATGGAGCTCATGGTTCTCCGGCAGGGCTTCGCAAAGCACTATGGAGGAGGAGGAGGTGTTGGAGGAGGGAGAGGGCTGCGCCAGGGGAAGGGTGCGGCTGCCCTCTCTCTCTCTCACTATATATAGGGGAAGGGAGGAGGGGGAGGCGCCCTAGGGTTCCCTAGGGGAGGGGCGGCGGCCATAGGGGAAACCCTAGATGGGTTTTGGCGCCCCACCCCTAGGAAACTTGCCCCCAAGCTGGGAGGGTGGCTTCCCTAGGGGTGGCGCCCCACCTCTCCAGGTTACGTGAGATGGGGTGGGAGGGGCGCTCACCCCCTTAGTGGGCTGATGTGCCCTCTCCCCTTGGCCCATAAGGCCCCCCAAAGCTTGGCGGGGCCTCCGAAACCCCTTTCGGACACGCTGGTCATCACCTGGTACCCCCGAAACAATTCCGGACTCCAATACCCTTCGTCCAATATACCGATCTTCACCTCTGGACCATTCCGGAGCTCCTCGTCATGTCCGGGATCTCATCCGGGACTCCTAACAACCTTCGGTAACCACATACTATTTCCCATAACAACTCTAACGTCACCGAACCTTAAGTGTGTAGACCCTACGGGTTCGGGAACCATCTGAACATGACCGAGACGTTCTCCGGTCAATAACCAACAGCGGGATCTGGATACCCATTTTGGCTCCCACATGTTGCACGATGATCTCATCGGATGAACCACGATGTCAAGGATTCAAGCAATCCCGTATGCAATTCCCTTTGTCTAGCGGTATTGTACTTGCCCGAGATTCGATCGTCGGTATGCCGATACCTTGTTCAATCTCGTTCCCGGCAAGTCTCTTTACTCGTTCCGTAACACATCATCCCGTGATCAACCCCTTGGTCACATTGTGCACATTATGATGATGTCCTACCGAGTGGGCCCAGAGATACCTCTCCGTCACACGGAGTGACAAATCCCAGTCTCGATTCGTGCCAACCCAACAGACACTTTCGGAGATACCAGTAGTGCACCTTTATAGCCACCCAGTTACGTTGTGACGTTTGGTACACCCAAAGCATTCCTACGGTATCCGGAAGTTGCACAATCTCATGGTCTAAGGAAATGATACTTAACATTAGAAAAGCTTTAGCATCTGAACTACGATCTTTGTGCTAGGCTTAGGATTGGGTCTTGTCCATCACATCATTCTCCTAATGATGTGATCCCGTTATCAAAGACATCCAATGTCCATGGTCAGGAAACCGTAACCATCTATTGATCAATGAGCTAGTCAACTACAGGCTTACTTGGGACATGGTGTTGTCTATGTACCCACACATGTATCTGAGTTTCCTATCAATACAATTATAGCATGGATAATAAACGATTATCATGAACAAGGAAATATAATAATAATAACTAATTTATTATTTCCTCTAGGGCATATTTCCAACAGTCTCCCACTTGCACTAGAGTCAATAACCTAGTTCACATCGCCATGTGATTAAAACTCACAGGTCACATTGCCATGTGACCAACATCCAAAGAGTTTACTAGTGTCACTAAACTAGTTCACATCATCATGTGATTAAGACTCAATGAGTTACGGGGTTTGATCATGTTTTGCTTGTGAGAGAGGTTTTACTCAGCGGTCTGCAACATTCAGATCCGTATGCACTTCATAAATCTCTAGGTCATATTGTAAATGCTGCTTCCACGCTCCACTTGAAGATATTCCAAATGGTTGCTCCACTATCGTATCCGGTTTGCTACTCAGAGTCACTCGGATAGGTGTTAAAGCTTGCATCGGCGTAACCCTGTACGTCGAACTCTTTATCACCTCCATAATCGAGAAACATGTCCTTATTTACTCCAAGGACAATTTTGACCGCTGTCCAATGATCCATTCTGGATCATTCTTGTACCCTATAGTGACTCGTGGCAAGGCACACTTCGGTCGGTACACAGATAGCATACTATAGAGCCTACATCTGAAGCATAGGGGCGACCTTCGTCCTTTCTCTCTCTTCTGCCGTGGTCGAGCTTTAACTCTTAACTTCATACCTTACAACTCAGGAAAGAACTCCTTCTTTGACTGATCCATCTTGAACACCTTCAAGATCATGTCAAGGTATGTGCTCATTTGAAAGTACCATTTAGCGGTTTTTGATCTATCCTCATAGATCTTGATGCTCAATGTTCAAGCAGCTTAATCCAGGTTTTCTATTGAAAAACACTTTTCCAATAACCCTATATGCTTTCCAGAAATTCTACATCATTTCTTATCAACAATATGTCAACAACATATACTCATCATAAATTCTATAGTGCTCCCACTCACTTCTTTGGAAATACAAGTTTCTCATAAACTTTGTATAAACCCAAAATCTTTGATCATCTCATCAAAGCGTACATTCCAACTCCGAGATGCTTACTCCAGTCCTTAGAAGGATTGCTGGAGCTTTGCATACTTGTTAGCATCTTTCAGGATTGTCAAAACCTTTCTGGTTGTATCACATACAACCTTTCCTCAAGAAAATTGTCGAGGAAACAATGTTTTGACATCCTATCTGCAAGATTTCATAAATAATGCAGTAACTGCTAATCCAATTCCAACAGACTCTTAGCATCGCTATGAGTGAGAAAGCCTCACCGTAGTCAACTCCTTGAATCTTGTCGGAAAACATCTTAACGACAAGTCGAGCGTTCTTAGTGGTGATACTTACCATCATTGTATGTCTTCCTTTTAAAATCCATCTGTACCCAATAGCATTACGACCATCAAGCAGTTCTTCCAAAGTCTACACTTTGTTTTCATACATGGATCCTCTCTCGGATCTTATGGCCTCGAGCCATTTGTCGGAATCCGGGCCCACCATCGCTTCTCCATAGCTCGTAGGTTCATTGTTGTCTAGCAACATGACCTTCAAGACATGATTCTGTACCACTCTGAGTAATACGCATCCTTGTCACCCTCGAGGTTCGGTAGTGACTTGATCCGAAGTTTCATGATCACCATCATCAACTTCCACTTCAATTGATGTAGGTTGCCACAGGAACAACTTCCTGTGCCCTGCTACATACTGGTTGAAGTGATGGTTCAATAACCTCATCAAGTCTCCACCATCCTCCCACTCAATTCTTTCGAGAGAAACTTTTTCTCGAGAAAGGACCAGTTTCTAGAAACAATCACTTTTGCTTCCGGGTCTGAAATAGGAGGTATACCCAACTGTTTTTGGGTGTCCTACATAGATGCATTTATCCGCTTTGGGTTCGAGCTTATCAACCTGAAACTTTTTCACATAAGCGTCGCATCCCCAAGCTTTCAAGAAACGACAGCTTAGGTTTCTCCAAACCATAGTTCATACGGTGTCATCTCAACGGAATTACGTGGTGCCCTATTTAAAGTGAGTGTGGTTGTCTCTAATGCCTAACCCATGAACGATAGTGGTAATTCGATAAGAGACATCATGGTACGCACCATATCCAATAGGGTGCAACTATGATGTTCGGACACACCATCACACTATGGTGTTCCAGGCGGTATTAATTGTGAAACAATTTCCACAATGTCTTAGTTGCGTGCCAAAACTCGTAACTCAGATATTCATCTCTATGATCATATCATAGACAATTTATCTTCTTTTCATGAAGATCTTCAACTTCACTCTGAAATTACTTGAACCATTCAATAATTCAGACTTGTGTTTCATCAAGTAAATGTATTCAGTATCTACTCAAATCATCTATGAAGTAAGAACATAATGATATCCACTGCGTGCCTCAGCACTCATTGGACTGCACACATCAAAATGTATTACTTCCAACAAGTTGCTTTCTTGTTCCATTTCACTTTGGCGAGGCTTTCAGGTCATCTTGCCCATATGGTATGATTTGCATGTCTCAAGTGATTCAAAATCAAGTGAGTCCAAACGGTCCATCTGCATGGAGTTTCTTCATGCATATACACCAATAGACATGGTTCGCATGTCTCAAACTTTTCAAATACGAGTGATTCCAAAGATCCATCAACATGGAGCTTCTTCATACATTTTATACCAATATGACTTACATGGCAGTGCCACAAGTAGGTGGTACTATCATTACTATCTTATATCTTTTGGCATGAACATGTGTATCACTACGATCGAGATTTAATAAACCACTCATTTTAGGTGCAAGACCATTGAAGGTATTATTCAAATAAACAGAGTAACCATTATTCTCCTTAAATGAATAACCGTATTGCGATAGACATAATCCAATCATGTCTATGCTCAACGCAAACACCAAATAACAATTATTTAGGTTTAACACCAATCTCAAAGGTAGAGGGAGCATGCGAAGCTTGATCATATCAACCTTGGAAACACTTCCAACACATAACGTCAGCTCACCTTTAGCTAGTCTCTTTATATTCCGTAGCTTTCATTTCGAGTTACTAGCACTTAGCAACCGAACCGGTATCTAATACCCTGGTGCTACTAGGAGTACTAGTAAAGTACACATTAACATAATGTATATCCAATATACTTCCGTCGACCTTGCCTGCCTTCTTATCTACCAAGTATCTAGGGTGGTTCTGCTTTAGTGTCCGTTCCTCTCATTACAGAAGCACTTAGTCTCGGGTTTGGGTTCAACATTGGGTTTTCACTGGAGCAGCAACTGTTTTGCCGTTTCATGAAGTATCCCTTCTTGCCCTTGCCCTTCTTGAAACTAGTGGTTTTACTAACCATCAACAATTGATGCTCCTACTTGACTTCTACTTTCGCGGCGTCAAACATCGTGAATACTTCAAGGATCATCATATCTATCCCTGATATGTTATAGTTCATCACGAAGCTCTAGTAGCTTGGTGGCAATGACTTTGGAGAAACGTCACTATCTCATCTGGAAGATTAACTCCCACTCAATTCAAGTGATTGTTGTACCCAGACAATCTGAGTACAAGCTCAACGATTGAGCTTTTCTCCCTTAGTTTGTAGGCCAAGAAGCTCGTCGGAGGTCTTATACCTCTTGACGTGGGCACGAGCCTGAAATCCCAATTTCAGCCCTCGAAACATCTCAGATGTTTCACGACGTTTCGAAATCGTCTTCGGTGCCTTAACTCTAAACCATTTAACATTACTGAACTATCACGTAGTTATCAAAACGTGTATGTCAGATGTTCGCAACATCCACAGACGATGTTCGAGGTTCAGCACACTGAGCGGTGCATTAAGGACATAAGCCTTCTTCCAAGCAACGAGGACAATCCTCAGTTTACGGACTTAGTCCGCATAATCGCTACTATCATCTTTCAACTGAATTTTCTCTAGGAACATATTTAAACAGTAGGACTAAAGCGCGAGCTTACGACATAATTAGCAAAGACCTTTTGACTATGTTCAGGATAATTAAGTTCATCTTATGAACTCCCACTCAGATAGACATCCCTCTTAGTCATCTAAGTGATTACATGATCCGAGTCAACTAGGCCGTGTCCGATCATCACGTGAGACGGACTAGTCATCATCGGTGAACATCTTCATGTTGATCATATCTACCATACGACTCATGCTCGACCTTTCGGTCTCTTGTGTTCCGAGGCCATGTCTGTACATGCTAGGCTCGTCAAGTCAACCTAAGTGTTTCGCGTGTGTAAATCCGTCTTACGCCCGTTGTATGTGAACATTAGAATCTATCACACCCGATCATCACGTGGTGCTTCGAAACAACGAACTTTCTAGCAACGGTGCAGTTAGGGGAACACTTTCTTGAAATTTTAATGAGGGATCATCTTATTTACTACCGTCGTTCTAAGAAAATAGGATGCATAAACATGATAAACATCACATGCAATCAAAAAGTGACATGATATGGCCAATATCATTTTGCTCCTTTTGATCTCCATCTTCGGGGCTCCATGATCATCATCGTCACCGGCATGACACCATGATCTCCATCATCATGATCTCCATCATCGTGTCTCCATGAAGTTGTCTCACCAACTATTACTTCTACTACTATGGCTAACGGTTTAGCAATGAAGTAAAGTAATTACATGGTGTTATTCAGTGACACGCATGTCATACAATAAATAAAGACAACTCCTATGGCTCCTGCCGGTTGTCATACTCATCGACATGCAAGTCGTGATTCCTATTACAAGAACATGATCAATCTCATACATCACATATCGTTCATCACATTCTTTTTGGCCATATCACATCACATAGCATGCCCTGCAAAAACAAGTTAGACGTCCTCTAATTGTTGTTTGCATGTTTTACGTGGCTGCTATGGGTTTATAGCAAGAACGTTTCTTACCTACGCAAAACCACAACGTGATATGTCAATTGCTATTTACCCTTCATAAGGACCCTTTTCATCGAATCCGATCCGACTAAAGTGGGAGAAACTGGCACCCGCTAGCCACCTTATGCAACAAGTGCATGTCAGTCGGTGGAACCTGCCTCACATAAGTGTACATGTAAGGTCATTCCGGGCTGCTTCATCCCACAATACCGTTGAAGCAAGATTGGACTAGTAACGGTAAGCATATTGAACAAAATCAACGCCCACAACAACTTGTGTTCTACTCGTGCATAGAATCTACGCAATAGACCTAGCTCTGATACCACTGTTGGGGAACGTAGCAGAAATTCAAAATTTTCTACGCATCACCAAGATCAATATATGGAGATTCTAGCAACAAGAGAGGGAGAGGATGAGCATCTTCATACCTTGAAGATTGCTAAGCGGAAGCATTACAAGAACGCGGATGAAGGAGTCGTACTCGCAGCGATTCAGATCGCGGTTGATTCCGATCTAAGCACCGAACAATGGCGCCTTCACGTTCAACACACGTACAGCCCAGGGACGTCTCCTCCTTCTTGATCCAGCAAGGGGAGAGGAGAAGTTGAGGGAGAACTCCGACAGCACGATGGCATGGTGGTGATGGAGCTCGTGGTTCTCCGGCAGGGCTTCGCCAAGCAGTACGGAGGAGGAGGAGGTGTTGGAGGAGGGAGAGGGCTGCGCCAGGGGAAGGGTGCGGCTGCACTCTCTCTCTCTCACTATATATAGGGGGAAGGGAGGAGAGGGAGGTTCCCTAGGATTCCCTAGGGGAGGGGCGGCGGCCATAGGGGAAACCCTAGATGGGTTTTGGCGCCCCCACCCCCTAGGAAACTTGCCTCCCAAGCCGGGAGGGGTGGCTGCCCTAGGGGTGGCGCCCCCACCTCTCCAAGTTACGTGAGATGGGGTGGGAGGGGCGCTCAGCCCCTTAGTGGGCTGATGTGCCCTCTCCCCTTGGCCCATAAGGCCCCCCCAAAGCTTGCCGGGGCCTCCGAAACCCCTTTTGGACACGCTGGTCATCACCTGGTACCCCCGGAACAATTCCGGACTCCAATACCCTTCGTCCAATATACCAATATTCACCTCCGGACCATGTTGGAGCTCCTCATCATGTCCGGGATCTCATCCGGGACTCCGAACAACCTTTGGAAACCACATACTATTTCCCATAACAACTCTAGCGTCACCGAACCTTAAGTGTGTAGACCCTACGGGTTCGGGAACCATGCAGACATGACCGAGACGTTCTCCAGTCAATAACCAACAGCGGGATCTGGATACCCATGTTGGCTTCCACATGTTCCATGATGATCTCATCAGATGAACCACAATGTCAAGGATTCAAGCAATCCCGTATGCAATTCCCTTTGTCTAGCGGTATTGTACTTGCCCGAGATTCGATCGTCGGTATGTCGATACCTTGTTCAATCTCGTTACCGGCAAGTCTCTTTATTCGTTACGTAACACATCATCCCATGATCAACCCCTTGGTCACATTGTGCACATTATGATGATGTCCTACCGAGTGGGCCCAGAGATACCTCTCCGTCACACGGAGTGACAAATCCCAGTCTCGATTCGTGCCAACCCAACAGACACTTTCGGAGATACCCGTAGTGAACCTTTATAGCCACCCAGTTACGTTGTGACGTTTGGTACACCCAAAGCATTCCTACGGTATCTGGGAGTTGCACAATCTCATGGTCTAAGGAAATGATACTTAACATGAGAAAAGCTTTAGCATACGAACTACACGATCTTTGTGCTAGGCTTAGGATTGGGTCTTGTCCATCACATCTTTCTCCTAATGATGTGATCACGTTATCAACGACATCCAATGTCCATGGTTAGGAAACCGTAACCATCTATTGATCAACGAGCTAGTCAACTAGAGGCTTACTAGGGACATGGTGTTGTCTATGTACCCACACATGTATCTGAGTTTCCTATCAATACAATTATAGCATGGATAATAAACGATTATCATGAACAAGGAAATATAATAATAATAACTAATTTATTATTGCCTCTAGGGCATATTTCCAACATCTAGGACACAAAATAGAAACATGAATTCTACCACGATTTCAAACAGGAAGGACCAAAACACATACGGTGCAACGGGAGCAGCACCATTGGTGTTGAGGTTGTCGCCCATGTCGTTGAGGAACAGGTTGCTGAGGTCGGGGAAGAAGTCATCGTCGGTGAAGTCGTCGTTGCTAGCAGTCGCGAGAGTGCGCTCCCCAAATTTCAACAACGCCCGCCGAATGGAGCGCGGGAGGGAGTGGCTGTAGGGGACGTTATGTCCGCCCGAGCAGAGCGCTGAGTAGCCCACGGCAATGATGGTGCTCCTCCTAGTCTCTATTATTATCTCTATCTCTACTACTCTTCTTTGTTTTTCTAATATACTAGTTGTAGTTGTCAAATCGAATAGTCTTCGCCCATCCCACGCCCGGCTGAACCGCCTCCTCGCCTCCATCAAACCCCTCCGTTAAATCCGCATGCAAACCAAGAAACCTACTCCGCCCAGGGAGAAATTTGCAGTTGCGGTTGGAGAATAATAGAGTCACGTCCAATCCATTTGAGTTAATTGCGTGTATGATTCTCCTCTATAAAAGTTAATTGCATCCTTAATCTTGTATTCTAAGTACTCAGTGGGTTCCATTGTCGATCAAGGTACATGACTTGCAGGTTGGCTACTGATTCATATAGAAAGTTAAAAGAAACAAATCCATCCTTAGAGCATCTCCAACAGCGGCGCTATACCGCACATAAAAACCTTTTTAGCGCTTGCAGCGGCTTGGCTGGTTTTATTGGCGCCTCATCTGGCTGCTCCAGCAACAGCGCCATAATGCAGCAGCGTGTTGTTCGATGAAGCGCAAAAAATACAGCCAGCGACTCGCCGGGCATTTTGCATATATGGATATTTTGGACAAAAATGAACATGTAAAATTTGACACAAACAAGTTGATGAATAAAAGTTCATGCCCACAAGTTCATCAAAATCATGCCCACAAAGTTCATCCAACCAAGTTCAAATGCAAACTAAAAGTTCAAGACATGAAAGACACATCAAGCTTCATCTTCATCTTCCTCTTCTTCGTCTTCATCCTCATCTTCCGAAGACGACTCTTCCGCCTCCGAAGATGAACCTTCCTCCCTATCCTCATCACGCACCGCAAATGGATGGATCACCTCCAATGGATGGATCCTTCGACACATGCAAATAAGTGTAGCATAGTAACTTGTCATCGGTGATGGAGTAATTGCCCGCTCTTCCTCTCGGCGCCTCGACAATTCCCTCACCCTCCTCGTCCACCTCAAACTCATGGTCTTCGAAATGGATGTCATTGGTTTGAGACCAATGCGAATTGTTGGACCCAACACCCATAGTGGACATGTATGCAACATCGTTGAGACTACAATTTTTTTGAACAATGCAAATAAGCTATCTATATGTAAAATGATGATGCATTGAACAAATAAGAAGAAAAAAATACTTGGAAATTTTTTCACCTTGGGGCATTTAAATCGAACACGTGGTGCGGCGTCGGCGGCAGTTCAACGAGTGAGATCGCCGACGCTTCGGTAGCCGCCGCATGTCCGTCGAGCGCCTGCGAGCTTTTTTTCCTCGCCATGCGGGAGCCGTCCGCCGCCTTGTTCTTCTTCGCGGATGTTTTGCCCTTCTTCGCCCGCACCGCATTGGGTACCTTCTTCGACGGTCGGCGGCGGCGAGATGGCGCCGGCGCAGCGCCACCAGGCGCCGGCGCCGTAGTCATCCGCGGCGGCAAGAAGAGGCTGCTTGCGAGGCCGGCGCCGGCGGAGCTCGGCGGTGGCGACGCCAGCCTTCGCCGCGCTTAGGGTTTCAGGCGGCAGCGGGGTCGCGGATGTACAGCGGGGTGGCGGGCGCCGCTGTCTTGGCGTCCATGGCGAAGCAGGCGCGCCGCGCCTTGCGCGGGCGAGGACGAGGAGAGAGAGAGAGAAGTGCGGCGCGGCCTTTCGAGTGTGCCTTGGCTGTAGCTGGCGCTCCAAATACACCGCGCGGATAAGTGTTTTTGACCGCGCGCCCAACCCGTTATCGCGTGCGCGCCGTTTTTGCGCGCCCGCTGGAGCGAGCCGCCGCGTTGCGCGCGCTAAAAAGGCCTATTTTGCGGCGCGGCGCTAGTTTAGCACGGCTGTTGGAGATGCTCTTAATCTTGTATTCTAAGTACTCTGTGGGTTCCACTGCCAGTACAGTAGCGAAAGAAGTATATATCAAAAAAATATAAAAGCTAAAGTTTAGGACAGAATTCGAACTCAGGTCATTGCGCTGTGAGCATCCGGCCCGGACCAGTACACTAGGTGTTGGTTGCAGAGAATGCATGAGATAAACCTTTATATCAATGAGCCCGCCCGTTGCAACGGATCCAAAGTAGAATAATACATATTCAAAATTTGAAAGAAAATAGTTTACTTTTGATATACATATCACTATAAATATCTTATGTTTCACTCCAAATATATTCTTTGGGCTGTTTTGATGAAGTAAGGGAGGAATGTGGTTTGTTTCAAGATACTAAGGGGTTTTGTGTAAAATGGAGCAGAGAAGTGGGAATTGTTGCAAAAGGCCACAACTTACATCACAGCTGTTAGATGTAGATCTAATGGTAAGAAATGGCGGTTGGCAGACACACCATCATCACCAACTGAGTCTTTTATAGGAGTAGGAGTAGAGAAAAAACCGGGTTGGTGATGATGGTGTGCCTGCCATCTTATAATAAAGACTGCCTGATCTATATCTGACGGATAGAAAGCAAACTATGACAATTTTACAAAAGATACCCGCACCTCTATCCACATTTACAGTTAAGGCCTTGCCTCGTTCATCCTTATCTCCCACAACCTCATTGCTTAGCAATTACAAAAGGAAGTCTCTGGAACAATCTGGCATGGTGGCCGCTGCCGGCGCTGTCCATCCCCATGCCTCTGCCCAGTCCGACCACAGTCACACCACGCCCCACTCCTCCACACCTCTATCATCTTTCTCGACATATCATTTTTTCGATGAAATGGTTGACGTACCATTTTCCGATAAAATTCTCAAGATATCATTAGTTTTTACACATGGGATTACTCTTGCATGGGTCAATCACAACATATGTTTTGTAAAAAAATGCATCTTGATGTTCCATGCAATGCACGGGCATCTTGCTAATTTTTTTGCATATAATTCCAAACACCATGTAGACACGGTCTTTGACCATTTTACCACTATGTTAGTATCATTCTTAGTGGTCAGCCGGTGCAAGTTATAGCCCCTGGTGTTTTAGCCTTTTTTTTAGTAATGATATTTGGCGATTGTTCGACATGAGCTCAATCCTGGCGAATCTCACGTAACCGTCAGATTTCCATCCGACGGTGGCCTGTTTTTAAGCCATAGTGTTTGACAAAACAGCCACCCTTACACACATACTGTAACTGCATCGCGGGCGTTTGCAGCTGCCATGTCTCCCAGCGAATGTTTGCTGGGGATTGGAGTTAGCACCTATTGTGGTTCGTAGTTGTTCCACGCTCGGGCATTGAAGTTTGTAACTATTTTAGATTAGAATATACTAATCCTCCGGTGCTAGTAGTAGAGCAGAGTCCTACTCCACTACTACTCTACTCAAGCAAGTTAGGGCATAGTAGTAGGTACTGTAGGGAGTACCAGTACTGTGATCACTCAAGCAAGTTGTCTGACTTCGATATGACCCTACGCTGCTGGTATGCGTCTCGTAAGTCAAGCAACGTGTTGTAGTCACATCACCTGTCCACTTCCCGCAGCACATATTCGCTTCTCCATCTTTGTCCGCTCTTCCATCCCCGCTAAGGCGCCTCCCCCCTCATCCAACCTTCCATCCCCGCTAAGGCGCCTCCCCTCGTTGTCCGAAACCCAAGCAGTAACAATGGCAAAACCGAGCAGCGTCCACCAAAAGAGTGGCTGGAATTCGCTCCCCACAGAGGTAATCAAGCTCATTGTTTCACGTGTGGACAATCTCAGTACCATGCTGCTCACTGCGTGCTCGTCGGGGCTGTAGCGTTTACTCAAAGCCCTCAGGCCGGAGCTTTTTAAGCCAGCTCCTTGCTTGCTGATGCCGCCTGGTCTGCAGAAACGGCGTGTCACGCAGCATAACGATCGTAGGTTGGCAAGCATCAATCCCCTTGACTGTGATTTGATCCCTGTCACCCTCAACTAGATTAACGGTATGTACTGGGTCGGCATGAACATGTCTTGGATGGTGCTCGTCGACGGTCACGGCAGTAGGATGCTCGTGGAGGTCTACACCCGGCGATTGATCCCCCTTCCTTCTATTAACACTACACTGCTTTGGCACCGCGGCCCAGAATACTCGGAATCTTACAGTAGCCAACATGATACCAAGTTTGATTTGCTCAAGGTTGTAATCTGCCAAGTGCCCACTAGATCTGCCAATTATAAAGACTTCAGGCTAATTGCGTTCTTCAATCGTGGTCTCGCCTATCTAACAGGTCACTGCGGTAAGTGGATAAATCCGCACGTCCATCACAGGATCATACATCCTCCATGGTTCTCTGATGCCATTGAACACAAGGGCTTCATTTGTGCTGTCGACTCCTTCTATGGCTAGACGTATTGCTGGCCTACTCCAGTCATCGCTACAAACGATTGTTACAGCAGTATGTTACTTTGCTATGATATCATGATGGCTTGCTTATATTACTGTCAACATTTACTGAAAAAATATTCATGCTCATAACATGTTGTTCTTAAGATTGACTACATCAAGAGCCCTTTTTTATTTGACTCCAACTTTTTTTAGAGTTATTTGACTCCAACTTGATATGATGTTGTAGGCCGCGTGGTGTCCCTACCCTTCCTAATCCCAGAACCTTTCAAAGAAAAGAGGCATGGCAGTTGTAGGTGGTTCTTGGCTCGATCAGACGACAGTGAACGATTGATGATCGTTCGCACCTACCGGACGTGTTGTTTCGCGGAATACAATCACAGGCACTGCAAGGTCTTTGAGCAGGATCCCAGCTTCTCTGGGCCTTCAGGAATTTTTGAATGGAGGTTGGTAAGTAGCCTTGGTACACGCTCTCTGTTTATCGGACTGAATAATCCGATTAACCAGGAGATAACCGACGACAAGGATCATGATGGCGGCGCGGTTTCGTTCATCAGGCAAAACAGCGTGTACACAGTGTACCATGCGTCTCTGCATGCACCATACCCTGATATGTGCCGCCACGCTCTGCAGCCCAAAGTAGGAGAGAGGGTCGCAAGTATCAGACTTCGACCTGCTGGCCGGAGTTTCCCCCGTCAGGCACCCATCTGCTTCAAGCCGTCAGCCAATCTCCACAGCTTAATAAATAGTAACGTCTAACTGAGCCAGTTAGTTAGATGTGTACACTTCGTGTAGTAGGATCTTTATTTATTTTGATGCATACACTTGTTCTTTTTTGGTAGCCCTTTTGTAATGATGGCTGACGTTTGGTTTGGAAGAGAGAGCTGCGTCTTCACTCTTCTGGCCTGCTTACTGCTTCTGTTGCACCCCATCCCTGGTAGCTGTTGCTGCTGTTTTCAATGTACAATCAGTAGTATATTTCATCTGTTGGTTGAATAAATGTGTTGTTAGAACGACAAACACAATGTTTTGGAAGTCGTTGCACGGTTCGATCGTTTAGTGCCTCGTACCATACGTAGCGCATACTATTTTTCGTACGGAACACATTTTCCACTTGTTGATAACATGCAGCCCACTGATGAAGGCCCAATAGAGAATCCCATAATTAATCGGAAGGGGCTCTCACATGAATCCGGCCTGTACATGCTCATGGCCCCTAAACATAAATAAGTAAATAAATAAATAAAGCTAAATGCTCATGCACCAGTTCTTTAAATTCATGATTTAACAGGAGTATATTATTTACTATGATAGTGTCGTTACATTCAGTCGATATTGTTCTTAGGCAAAGATAGCGACCAGTCTTCTTTCTCCTAGCATTTTCTTCCTGCAACCAGCGGACCCATGCAAATCGTAGTCAACGTCATAAGTAGATCCGATCCATTTTTATTTTTCAATAAGAATGTCCAACCTAGCCAGCACATTGTCGACAACACTTTATCTTCCGCCTTGGTGCGCTCGCCGCGGCGCCGCCTTCCGGCCCCGTCAACATAGTTTTATTCCAAAACGGTCCCTGTCAACATAGTGAATCGGGAGAGGATTGTAGTTGTGAGTATGACAGTACGGACCCACCAGGACCACTCCCGAACACAAGCAAGCGCCTCTTTTACTACTCAGATGAACCCCTCGTTTTTTACTCTAATCCACCCTGCTGATATCTAGGACCCACATCATTTTCAACATATAGTCAATCAATGACAGAATTGCACAACTTTTTTTTAGTAGTAATTCAGAGGAGCAGGCTATAAACTGGATTGTGCGGTCTCTGTGGCCTGTCTAACAACATGACCAGCCCAGCAGTGTTTCTTTGGGAAAATAGGTAGCCCAGTATTTCTTTCTTAAGAATACCCAAGCTAGACCTATTTGTTTTCTCTGACTTACTGAGCTGCAAATCTTTCAAGACGAGGAGGGATGCATTTCGGCCTGGCCGAGAGTATGGTCGATGTCTACATTAAAAGTAATATCAAAAGGTTGAAAATTCCAAAAAATTATAGCAAATGGGATATTAGTTTCTTTTTTGTTTTTGTTCTTCACTGATATCTTATACTCCCTCCGTCCCAAAATTCTTGTCTTAGATTAGTCTAGATACGGATGTATCTAATACCAAAACGTGACTTGATACATCCGTATTTAGACAAATCTAAGACAAGAATTTTGGGACGAGGGAAATATTCATTGATTTAACATGACATAGTACTAATTTATTTTTAAATTTGTTTTAGTATGGCTACTAATTTTTGGATTAAGAATATTTTGTTCCCCAGCAAAAAATTGCGAATTTTCAAAATTTCCCACATATTTAGTTAATTTTTTTAACCCTGGTACTGACCAGAAAATGGGCAGCAATTCTAAAAATGGAAAACGGGCTGCAATAAATTCCATATGAATTAGAAAATGAGTAAAAATTAAAAAAAAATAGCAAAATGGGTTGTACACGCCACCGATTTCGAGGCTGACTTGTTTACGCAAGGCTTTGTCAGTCAACACACGATTCTAGCAGCAGTGACTGTTTGATGTCCATCCAATGGTTGACGTGCTTCTTCGATATCTGATCTTCCTGCTCCAGCCGCCTAAACTAGCGCCGACGGGACTGCCTGGTCCCTCCTCTTGTGGCCACCGTGATGTCTCGCAGCTTCCCGCCCACCCTACTCCCTCCATGGCCTCGGCCGCAGCGATCAACTGCCTCCTTATTACGCTAAAAATGATTCCTCCCATCGACATCCGGGCGCACGGTTGGGAAGCTGACACAGGGCCTACTAAGTTGACGCGTACGCATGGCTTGTCAACTTAGTCAACAAACGATTGTAGCAACGGTAACTGGTGTATTTGAATCGAACGGTCTTGCTGCTTCTTCAATCGCTGCTCTTCTTGCACCAGCCGCCCAAACCAGCGCCGGCGAGACCGCCTGCTCCTGCCTACAGTGGCCGGCTATGCTGTCGTTGAGGCCTCACAGCCCCTACTACTCCCACCGCTAGCTAGGCCCTGCGGCGACGGCAGCCTCACACCATAGCCGAACCAGTGAACCCTCGTACTCCTCTCCATGTGGGCATCCACTACCGCGTCTTCCCCGGCTCCGCATCGTCCCCTTCCTAGGCCTCGCCGTCGTCCACCGCCTTGGTGCTCTCAGCGTGGCGTGGTCAATGTGGTCAACGACTAACGTCCATCGGAATAGTACTGTACGTGGAGAGGCTGACAGCTGGGTGCACGACCGCAGCTGGGTCCACGGCCACAACCCAGTTTTTTGTGATTTGCCAAGTAAGTCGCTTTGTCAGGCCTTTTGGGCTGCAAATCTTTCATGACGAGGAGAGCTTCATTCGGCTGGCCGAGAAAATGACCTATCACTAATGAGAAATGGGTTGTACATTTTTTAAACACATCAAACCGGCAATTAGTTTCAAATTTCTTTTTTTCATTTCAAGAATTTTAAATTTCCTTTATTTTTATGCATGTACAATTTGTTGGATTTTATATTGATATACATTTATTTTTAAAATTAGTTTGAATGTGACTTGAAATTTCGAGATTAAAAATAGTTCGGACCGCACCGAAATAAGCAAAATTGCGTTTAATTTTTTAACCGTGGCCACAATATGGGCTGTAATGCTAACAAAAAGAATATGGGCTCCAAAAAAACCTTAAGAATTATTAAATGGGCTGTAAATTGTTAGAAATAATGGTAGATGGGTTGTATGCTATTTTCCACAGATTTGAGGCTTTCCTAAAAAGGTTGGCCTTTAGGCGGTGGTGTTGGATGTCCATCCAACGGCCGTCATCTTCTTCAATCTCTGCTCTTCTGCTCCAATTGCTCAAACAAGCGCCCGGCGGGACTGCTGCTCCCTCCTCCCATGGGCCGGCTGTGCTGCCGCAGAGCCTCACCGCCCCCAGTACTCACATCGCTGGCCTAGCCATCCCTCTACTCACCCTTTTCTTTGTTATTCTTGACGATAGATGAACGATAAACCCTCGTCTGATCGTACTCCCCTCCATGTGGGAAACAACTGCCGAGTCTTCCACAGCTCCGTGGCGTTCCTTCCTAGGCCTCGCCGTCGTCCACCGCCACAGGTGCTCTCGGCGCTGACCTTGTTAACATAGGTCAATGACCGACATGCATCTGAAGTGGATATGACGTGGAGAGGCTGACAGCTGGGTCCACGGCCGCACGCAAGGAAATGCCTCCTTATTATGCGCAAAATAATGGTTCCTCCACCTAACATCTGGGACCCACCGAATGGTCCTCTGTATTTCACGAAAAAACGTTACCGCCGCTGACAGCTCGGACCCACCAGCTATATCTTCGCACGCAAGGAAGTGCCTCCTTATTACGCACAAAAAATGAATACTCCCCCTGCTAGCTGGGACCTGGTATAGTGGGAGGCTGACTTGTGGGCCTACTAAGTTGACGGGGACGGAGGGCTTTGTCAACTTAGTCAATATGCACGATTCTAGCTCCAGTGACCGTACGATGTCCATCCAACGACCGTGTGCTTCTTCAACCTTTGGTCTTCTTGCTCCAGCCTCCCAAACCAGCGCCGGTCGTGCCTTGTGCTCCTGCCTCCCGTGGCCGGCTGCGATGCCGCGGAGGCCTCACCACCCCCTACTACTCCCGCCGCTGGCCAGGCCATCCCTCTACTCACCCACACCCCTTGTTATTATGCGGCGACGACAGCCTCACACCGCAGCCGAACCAGTGAACCCTCGTACTCCTCTCCGCGTGGGCATCCACTGTCACGTCTTCCCTGGCTCCGCGTTGTCCCCTTCCTAGGCCTCGCTGTCGTCGACCTCCTTGGTCCTCTCGGTGCAGCGTGGTCAATGTGGTCAACGACCGACTTCCATCGGAAGAGTACTATACGTGGAGAGGCTGACAGCTGGGTCCACGACAGCCGCAAGGAAGTGCCTCCTTATTACGTGCAAAATAATTATACCTGCACCTGACAGCGGGGACCCACTGGATGGGCCACCGTATTTTGCAAAAAAACATTTCCCCCCTGACTGCTGGGACCCACCAGCTACATCTTTGCACGCAAGGAAGTGCGTCTGGGCAAAAAAACGATTCGCCCCACTGACTGCTGGGACCCACCAGCTATATCTTCGCACGCAAGGAAGTGCCTAACAGTCGGGACCCACCTGGTCGAAGCGTACGTAGCGTTGTCATTTTGGTCGCGAACGTGTATGTACATACCGGTCGATGTAGAGCGCGCACGTGTTGTAGTAGAGGCGCGCATGTAGCATGTACACGTACGTACAACGGCCAGTTTGCAAGAAAGGAAATACGGCCACGTACGTACATATGGGCTTGGTCTCGAACGCCTACTCGCGCATACGTATGGCTAGGGCTCGTGTACATGGCTGGGTCGGAACGGAGAAACTGCATCGTCATCGTGTTCATGGGGAGGCAACGGAATACGTCGTGTTCATCGGGAGGCAACGGAACGCGTGGGAGCCAACCGGCTTTGACGGAACAGCCGATGGAAACGAGGCTTGGCGTACCGCAGAACTAAGAAAATGGCCTTGTGTTCGACCGGCCACGGTCGAAACAAGATCCTGTTCATCGGGAGGGGTCTGGCGTACCGCAAAACGGAGGAAATGGACCTCCTACGGTCGAAACGGGTGTCCTGTTCATCAGGAGGGGTGTGGTGTACCGCAAAATGGAGGAAACGGACTTGTGTTGGAGCGCTACGGTCGAAACGGGTGTCCTGTTCATCGGGAGGGGTGTGGCGTACCGCAAAATGGAGGAAACGGACTTGTGTTGGAGTGCTACGGTCGAAACGGGGGTCCTGTTCATCGGGAGGGGTGTGGCGTACCGCAAAACGAGACTCCACTGGATACTGTTCATCTCCATCGTCGACCCCTCCAGCCTCCATGGGCTACTGTTCATCCACCGTCGACCTCCTCCGGCCTCCACACATGGATCGTTCATCCACGGGCTCCTGTTCATCCAGCCTCCACCGCGCTACTCCACGGCTCTTCGCTCAACCAGCCCTCTCCACGGGCTCCTATTCAACCACCCCTCCACGGGCTACTGTTCATCCAGCCTCCACCATCTACTGTTCATCCATCCCTCCACGGGGTGGTCCTGTTCATCTAGCCCTCCACAGCGTCCTGTTCATCCAGCCCCAACCAGCTCGATCGATCGGGGTCCTGTTCATCCAGACGCAACACCACGGGGTCCTGTTTATCCACCCCCAGCGGGAACCGTTCATCCAAACCCCTCCAGCAACAGTCACTGTTCATCCAGAGACAGCATCGATCGGCTTCAGTTAGCAGCAGTAGCGAAGGAATCGCTTGATCGATTTCAAATAACAGCCATCTATCGATCACTCGGGTTCGATAACGCGCATAGCTGCGGTGCAATCGCTCGAGTTGATTAGAGCCCAACGCCTCGCTTCGGGTTGATTAGAGCCCAACGCCTACGCACCGCAGCGTGCGTGTCACGAGAGAAATGCGCATCGGTCGGCCCCGACCACCCACCATAACCGGGAACACCCCGATATTTTCCTCGCCCTCGCTTCTACCACGGTTTTTTCCATCATGGACGGCCCAAAGAATGTCATGCAGCTGCATCTCCGGCCCGCCCAGGACGAAAAGTCCATTTTCTGTCATGATTTTTTGTGATAGAAGTAGGAGCCCACCACATCTATGATGATACCGGGTTTTTTCACAATTATCGTCATCAAAGTGTCATAAGTATGACAAAAAAAATTCGTTCGGCCCGCAATGTCACGGATGTGTCTTTTTTTTGTAGTGTACCCGTGAACCGAAAGTACTTTCTAGGTCAAATCGGTAGGGGTACTTTCGTAACTTCCCCACATTTCGGACAAGTGCGTCCCTAAGCCATGGTTCCCCACTCCTATCCCATCCACCCACCAATTCGTACACCAAGGCCCACGAAAACCCATGAAGCCCCACACCCTCCTCCGTCCGCCACCCAGCCGGAGCCTCTTCCCCGATGACGTCGTCCACAGCAACACCTCGACGTCCCTCATCCACCGTACCGGATAAGGATCCGTCGTCGATCTCGTCGTCCCGCCGGTTCAGCCACCCCGTCCTACACATCCAAGGAGCTGCCCCGACGTTCCCCTCGTCTTTTGCGCCACCTCCGTTCCCACACCGGCGTCTTCACCTGCATGACTGGAAGAGCATCACCATCACCATTTCCTCAGATGAAGCTCAGGCCTAATCGGCGCCACCAAAGAGGTTGTACATAATCGCCGCATTTTCTTCTTGATTCGATCTCACGGTGCTGCCGGCGCTCGGTCCCGAGCCGACACGGCGTGGCTCCATCCACGGTGGCGTCGCCGGCCACTTCCTCCATGGCGTCGCTCCCTCGGCGGCGACGTCCACATCAGTAGGAGCTACTGCTGCTTTAGCTCTCGCTCACGCTGCTGCTCTGCTCTTGCTCCCGGTCCCCTACTTGGTCTACTCTTGCTATTGCTCTTTCTTGCGTTGCTGCTCTCGCTCTTGCTCTTGCTTGCGATGCTGCTCTGATTTAGCTACACTTCAGTTGACTGAATCCGACTTTTGGGTCAGTCGATTTTCAGGGGTTGGGGGGATCGCCGGAGTTAAGGAAGAACCAGCCGCAGTGGGGAGGGGGGCTCGCCGGAGGGTACCCCACTATCTATCTTAGGGTTCAGGGTGGGGGCGGTGGTCGTCAGTGGTGGTGGGGCAATGGCGTGGGGATCGCCTGAGAAAAAGCTCGGCACTGGGGGCCTAGAGGGATGGAAGGGGCGGCAGAAGACCGGCGGTGGGGAGTGGTTTCAGGGCGGGCGGGGCGGTGCACCGCCGGCCGCGGATGGCAGGGCGGCTGTTTGGCCGGTGCTGGGTGGCGGCTCAGGGGGGTGGAGGTTGAAGATGAACTGCAAGCCCTTGATTTCGTATCCAACGGCTGGAAAACCGACTAACCAGATATGAAAAAGTCAGTCAACTGACGTGTAGCCTCACCTGATGCTGCTACACGACCAGCTGCCCCGGCTCTCGCACGCGCTACTGCTATTGCTGCTACTGCTTTTCTGCTACTAGTGCGTTCAGTTTTGACAGCAAAATTCAGTTTCGACAGTTAAGTTCAGTTTTGTTAGTTAAATTCAATTTCGACAGTTAAGTTCGAAGATGAGCGGATGATATATTTTACATCTGGCATTTTTTGGTTATGTATTTTACGTCATCTATTGGAGATGCTATTAGAATTCCACTCAGGTTAACGTTGTCTCTCCTGTCCTGCTTCAGCCTCGGCGTCATACAACTCACCGGAGCTGCTCCAACGACGAAACCCTCCATCACACCGGAACAGTACCCCGGGCTCCATCTCAAGATGCCTCAGATCTTCTTCCCCTCCTCCGACAGCCAAGTCAGACGGATCATCCTCACCGACCAACCCAATCACGCTGAGATCGACATGGCTTCGCGAAAGAGGTTGTACACTTGTTGCATCTCTTTTTTACTCTACATGTTACATATATTGTCCACTGAGCACACGCAGTAACGTGAAATACGATTAGTTTCTCCTACTATATGACAGTTAGTGAGGTACCAGGCAACTTAGATATCCCTGATGGACTCTCTTGAACGCCATCATTATTTATCTCTGCGCGTCTGAGCTGTGCATTTGTCCATTGGCCTGGGAGTTGAGCTAGTAGGGCAGTGGCCTGGGTCCAAAGTAGTAGAAGTAGCACAAAATCATTTTTTAGTGTAGGATTTTCCTTGCTCAAGCCTGCCTGCTAGAATCGCAAGTGCTTGAAAGGAAAATTGAAGGAAAAACATAGGAATTGGAAAGTTTCCTATGGTACTACTATTCATGCATTTGATTCAATGGAATGGAGCAAAGGAAAACTGTAGGATTTGTTCCTTTAGTGTCTCCTTGAAAGAAAAACCGTAGGAATTTTAATATCCACTTGTCCTCCTTTTCAAATTCCTATTCATGTAGCACAAGACTAAGAGATAGTAGCATAAAAGCATTATAACCATACATTTTCTTGTGGTTTGACTTAATCTCAACATTTTTCTCTGCATCCTGTGATCTTCCAATTCTTGTGAACCAAACACCCAGATTGGTAGAAATCCTGCGTTTTTAAATTCTCTGTTTTGCACGTGCATTCCTATCCTATTATTGTGTATTTCCTATCCCTGCGTTGTTAGAATCCTCCAATTCAAATGAGCCCTTACAGAATTACTTCTCTTACAGATAGTTGTCAAAGAAAAACTTGTGTGGTTTGTCCCGCTCCTGCTGCGCCGTCGTCCACCCCAGCTCATCTGCTCCAACGACGGATGGGACCAGCACAGCATGGATCCGGCCTCCAGACTGTCTTTCGCCGCCTCAGATCTTCTTCCCTGCCGCTGGCAGCCATGACAACTGCATTACCATCATCAACCAAGCAGATGACCTTGAGGACTACACGGGTCTTCAAGAGAGGTCGCACTCTTTCGTGTCTACATACATTATGCATAGCTTAATATTATATGCTACTTTATCATCCTGTTCACCGACTAGACTCTGAGTCAGCTCCAAACTAATGGTCAAACTTGAGTTTTTAAATGGTTGTGGGGTACATATCGGGGACGCAATCAATAGTATCTATCTACTATCTGGTTAATCTCTGGTGTCTACTATGAGTTTCATGTTGGGTGGGAAACAAACACTAAAGAATCCATTATCTGTATTTTTTAACTGAAGCCATTATCTGCATGCTATCATTGGTTTTGGGTCTATCCACAGGTTGCTACCATCACTATGGATTTATGCATGCACTCCTTACATAATCTCACTATGTTTTATTCCTATGCATGTCAGTTATTGTACACAATGGAACTGAACATGTAGAGCAAAAGAGACGAGCCTTGCCTGGCAATAGAATTTCATGCGGATGTCGCTCCATGGTAGGCGCAAAGGCAGCCCCCCTCCACCCATTTGGGATTGTAATCGAGAGGAAGATATCTGTTCCGAGGGGGATTGAGAAGGAGAATACCACTCCTATTTACCCCCTCTATGAGGACATCAATACCATTGTTACACCCATAGCCCCTACTATTACATATAATGGACCAATTACTAGAGCTCGCGCACGCGAATTAAATTACCAGGTACTTTCGTTTCTTGGTAATGATTCTAATGTTCATGAGAATATGATGCTGCCTAAATTGGATACATTTGTTTTGCTTACAAATGAAGGGCCTAGCTTGGAGAAGGATGAACATTGGAGCAAGAACAAGCATGGAGTTGATGGCATGCTAAGGGGAACAAAACGGAGTTACAAGTGATGATTTCAGGACTTTGAATCCACCATAAGGAGTGAATGAAGCCTTGGACGAAATATACAAGATGTCACTTCATAAATTTCGTCCAGAGGCTATTCTAGGTGCCGCGTCACCTTATTATTGGGCCAGGCCCATGTAATTTCGAAATACATAAGTATAGGCTGTTTTTAGAGTCTGTATGTGTGGGGAAACAAGAGATAGGGTTGGTTTCGGACCCCTTCCCCAAGGGCCACGAAATTCCCCCCTCTTCCTCCATATATACAGCCCTTAGGGCACCGTTTAGACTTTGGGGGTTTTGTTTAGATTAAAAGTTCGCCATAGCTGCAACTTCGCGTACTTCGTTTGTGTTCAACGACTAGACAAAGGCGTCACAAAACCCCACCTTGATCAATAAAGCTTTCATCATATATTCGCAATATCCAGATTGCAATCTCAGTTTCTTGCTTGTTCTTCGTTTGCTCGCAGGAAACAGACCCTCGTGGTCAGGTTGATCGTGCTCCGGTGTGGTCGATAACCTCTCGGAGTTGATTTAGCGATTGCTAAGGCGCGACGTCCTCGCACGTTCGTAGTCGGATCGTCAAAGTCGATTTCCACCAAATCGATATGCATCATCTCATCAAAAGACGGGACACCTTTGCCTCTATCACCCCTGAGGTCTTCGCTCTAACTTGGCATGCTGATGTTGGTTATATCATGCATATGGTGCCTTGCATTGCTTACTTTATACATCAAATATGTCATCTACTTAGTTTATACATGCTTTGTGTGAATGCCATCTGTTTAGTTTATTCATCGTTTATGTGAATAATGCAACGCCATCTTGTTTAGCCAGGCATCATATATGTGAATTTTGCAATGCCATCCTGCTTATCCAGTCATCTTATATGTGGATTATATCAGGCATCCTTTTTTTGTTACGTATTACATTTGTCAACAATGTTAGTACATTCAACTACTCTTCGTGTGCATTAGCCATTTGACACGTTGATGGAAAATTCTGGAGTGAAAACAAGGTCTTCAGAGCAGACTATGCTATCTGACGAAGCGCATATCTCGCTGGTTACGGATAGCTCCTTAGAGGAGGATTCAGAGACAGATGAACAGTCCTATTCCCCCCCCCCCCAAGGTGTATGCTCTAACTTGGCAGGGTTATGTTGCTCATATCGTGCGTATGGTGTCTTGCATTGCTATGCCATTTGATTAGTTTAGACATGCTTTGTGTGAATGCCACATGTTTAGTGTCTAATTACCATATATGTGAATTATGCATTGTCATCTTGTTGCGAGACATTATATATGTGAATTATGCATTGTCATCTTGTTGCGAGACATTATATATGTGAATTATGCAATGCTATCTTGTTGCAAAGGCATTATATTTTGTTATTACGTGTTCCATTTGTCGACAACATTTGTATATTCAACTACTCTTCCTGTGCATCAGCCATTTGAACAGGTGATGGAAGTATCTGGAGTGAAAACAAGGTATTCAGAGCAGACAATGCTACCTGCTGAAGCAGCCATCTTGCTGGTTACAGAGAGCTCCTCAGAGGAGGATTCAGAGACTGATAACCAGTCCTATTTCCCCCTGAGGTCTATGCTCAAACTTGGCTGGGTTATATTACCCATGTCATGCATGTTGTCTTGCATTGCTTAGTTTTTTTATCATATATGGATTGCCATCTGCTTACTTGCTTACTATATATATCGTATATTTGAATTAAATCATGCCATCATGTATACATACACAACATGTATCTGAATTATGGTATGGCAACCCATTTAATAAAGACATCTTTTAGTTATATCATCTCATCCTGTTTAGTGTTTACAGTCATCATATTTTGAATTATGTCACTCTATTTGTG
Organism: Aegilops longissima; assembly: GCA_021605205.1. NCBI lineage: Eukaryota > Viridiplantae > Streptophyta > Magnoliopsida > Poales > Poaceae > Aegilops > Aegilops longissima. Next base: position 174,992,690 of record CM038681.1, on the reverse strand, counting down.
AATTATATCATGCTATCATGTTTCCATAGGTGGCATGTATGTGAATTATGGAATGCCAACCTATTTACTAAACACATTATATAGTTATATCATATCATCCTGTTTACACAGTCATCATATTTTGAACTATGTCTTTCCATCTTTTTTAGTTAGCCATCATAATGTGAAATTGTGTCACGCTATCCTGTTTAGTTAGCCATCATATATGTGAAATTGTGTCATGTTATCCTGTTTGGTTAGACAACATAAATGTGAATTATTTCATGCCCTCTTTTATTCCCCACTATCCATTGCACCTGTCTTATCATACAATGTCTGTACATTCAATTACTTTTCTTGTTTATCAGCCATTTGAATTGAAGAGGGTGATGGCAGTATCTAATGGAGTAACAACACGGTCTTCAGAAAAGATAGTGCTACCAGTTGATGCAGATAGAACCATAGTTTTACTTGCCCAAGAACCAGCCCACCACACATAACCCAGACTCCCGTAGATTGTACCCCTACCCAGTTGGACAGAGAACCAACTACTCCCCTTCTAACCCCAACCCCAGCAGATAGTAACCCAGTTCCAATTGATACAACACCGTCTCCACCACAGAGCACCCAAACACGATCAGTTAGTAAGGGAACCAGAGTGCCCAAAGCATGAGGACCACCACTCCGAATCCTAACGCAACGCTTAAAGGAGAAGAAGAATTGTTCTCAGGTCAGGTTTTGTAGCTATGGTTTATACTCCTTTGCTCTTGCATCACTGTATGTCCTCATACCAACTATTTTGAAATTTGAAGGATGGAATTGAAACTCCAATGGCGCAACAGGTATGTTTTAAACCTGTTTCTTTAACTGGTTTGCTATTGTAACTTGCTCTATGTTGATTTCAGTTTCAATTGAATAAACAGTTATGTTCTCATGTCATGCACATTACAAGTGTTGTTATTGCTCTATAGTTTCCCACACTTATATTCTGTCTATTCTGCTTTGTCTTGAACAAATATTATTTGAACTGTGCCTCTATCTTGATTTGGCAACAAAAACTAGAATGATACAGACCATAAAGTGACCATGGTAGATAGATACATGTTTGTTTCATGTTGTTATCCTGTCCACTTTACTACTGAACTGATTTACCAAAATGAGTTTCATATACAACATGGTAAACCTGTGATGTGTCTGCTTGTTTCTCTTTTGGAATGCAGACAAAATATTGGAGAACAGTACCCCGTTATGCAATGGTAAAGGAAGTAATGCAGATAAGGTTCAAGATAGTGAGACACCTCTGTTGGTCTCCAAGAAAGCTGATAAAAACTATCTTGACGACAGTGAGAGAACCCAAAAGTCATGTCTTGATGTAGTGTTCGAGTTACTTGCCACTACTGCTGGCACAAGCTCTTTGAACTCGCTGCCTGAATCAGCTCGTCTTCTTGAGTCACAACTTCAAGTTGAAAGACATCGATCAGATGTGCTGCAATAGGTAGCCGAAGGACTGAAGAAGTCCCTGCAGAATTCAGATGCATACTTTCTGGTGCAACAGCAAGCGCTGGAGGATTTAAGCGCCAAACAAGAGAAAGTTAATAAGCTTGCTAAGCATCTTGCCAGCATTATGGGTACCCAGGATATTGTTTCTTGAGATCTTCTGAAGTGGTTTCAGTTCTGGACTTGCTTTGCTGCGGCGTTTATTTGCACTAGTCGCCAACTTTGACAACCAGTGTATATGATATGCTACTTTGTTCCCTATATTTGCACTGGTGGCGAACTTTGATGCCCAGTGGATCTAATATGTGTAATAGCCGTGATAGCCTAGCGTAAGTTGCTTTCTTATTTATTTCCTTGTTGTCTTGTAGTCAGTGCAGTTCTTTTCCGCGGTTTGGCCGCAATAACCTATTTTTTAAAACTAGGCCACAGTAACCAAGGGCTACATATTTACTATAGTTACCATGGGCCTCCTATGGGCCATAGAAACAATGGGCCTTGTAAGGGCCGTAGAAACAATGGGCCTTCCACGGGCCGTAGCATCAATGGGCCTTATACAGGCCGTAGCATCAATGGGCCTTATACGGACCGTATGATCGATCGGCCAAACATGGGCCAATAACAGACCGCATTATGGGCCGTAAATGGGCTAGACTTGGAATCGTTCATTCATGGGCCGATAATAACGAGCCGTCATTAATCGGCCGTATTTGATGACTCTGAAAATGGCCCAACAGATTAATGGGCCGCAAACGGGCCAATTGTAACCACGGGCTGAATTTGGCCCACAAGCAGAAAAGGCCAGTAATGGGCCGTAAGTAACCGAATGCTGGAAATAAGCCCAAGAATAAATGGGCCCTGAGAAGGCCGAAAGATAACACGGGTTGGAAACGGGCCAATGGAATAATGGGCCGTTAGTGGGTATGAAGCGATACACTGTTCATTGTGGGCCAGATTCACTACGGGCTGTTAATGGGCCAAGAGTTACAAATGGCCTCGTATGGGCCAAAAGACATCATGGGCCATACATGGGGCGGAAGTTACAACGGGCTGGAATCATATCGGACGGCCCAGATGAAGCTACTGGGCTTAATTCCGATAGTCCGTAACGGGCTGTGAGTTAGTGGGTCATAAATGGGCTATATAGGAACATGCTTTCCATGGGCCGGCCCGTTACCTTTTGACCAAGTCAAATGGGCCGGCCTTTTCACTGGAATGGGCCTCTGTTGGGCCGTGCCACGTGTCGACCTATCATAGGCGCCTCCTATCCAATGAATGGATGACATTTGTCCCAACGGTGAGCCAACACGTGTTTCCTCTGGCCAATGACAATTTTACATGTGGAAAATCCTCATTGGTCCGGGCTGTTAACGGGTTATCGGATCCAAAACAGGACCCGACAGCTTAACGGCGACCCGTTATGGTGGATTCCATGTGTCGGTCACCCTTGACGAAAGCACTTCCATGACGCGTGATTGATCGTCATGGAAGTGGACACTTCCATGATGATAATTTTGGTAATGTCATGGAACACTTCGACGACAAAGACAGGTATGACAATCTTGATTCAGTCATAAATTTGTCATGGATGTACATGCATGATAGAAAACATGACCTACTGTGACAAACATGTATCATCACAGAAGTGTTTTTTTTGTAGTGCCCCCATTTATTACAGTGGCCATTTAACCTACCCTTGTGTCTCTTCAACCTTTTGACCGCGCCCCACCATTGCAAGAAGCACACCCACCAGGAGAAATTCTTAGAGGGTATCCTGCGCGGCTCCAATGGCGCTCCGAGCGGCTGCCGAAGATGAGCAGCAGTTCACCATGCATGCTGTGGTGGACACCCACAGAAGGTTCATGGACCTCTCGGTGGTGTACACCAACGACCTGGTCTGGGTGGAGCACTCCATCCACATCATGGAGTTGTTGCTTGCCGAGGAGAAGTACAAGGTGGTCGGTTTCGACCTCGAGTACACCCGTGCTTGTGCCAGGTCTCGTCCCAAGGTCGTCGTCGCCCAGATGTGCGTGCGCCACCACGTCCTCGTTTACCACTACTGCCTGGCCACAAGGCCTTGCGAGCGTTTCGCCAGGTTTGTCAATAGCCCCCACTACATGTTCGCCACGGTGGACATCACCAACAATGTAAAGGCGCCGAGAGTTCGGGCATCGCCGCCGAATCTTGTCGACATCCGGGCAAGACAAGATCCGGGAAGCAAGGAGCATGAGAAGGACTCACTGATTCACCTCGCCGAGGCCATCATCGACCCCTACTACAGAGACATGAAGGATTCGTGCAACAAGGACAAGCGTGCCTGGCACTCGGCCTGGATGGAGAAACTCGACAAAGCTCACGCCGTGTACGCGGCCAAGGAGGCGTACACGAGCTATGACATTACAGGCGGATCATTGACATGAGGAAGTGCCTCCTTCCCCAAAACGGTCAGGGATCCAGCCGGAAGCAGAGCAATGGCAAGCGTCGTTGCAACAATAAGTAAATGATTAGATCTTCATTTCTCCTACTTTAGTATGCATGTAATTCCTTACTTTGGTGTGTGCAAATGTTATGTGTGTAGTCACTTGTGTAATTGTATGCTTACTTTGGTTATGCAATGCTGTCTTTTTAAGTATATATGTTGATGCTCTATAGATAGAGTCACAAAGCGTAGATGTTGTGCGGACAAAGAAAATCACATCGCACACGGACTAAAAAATGGAACCCGTGGGTGATGTTTTCATCAATCACTCACAATTGTATACCAGCAATCGTTTGCTCACAACACATGGCTTGTTAGCAATAATTGTCTATGTTGGTATCGGTCTTCGCACACGTTTGCAATTACATACCTGTTTGCCTTGTATCACACACATCTTATTCATTTGAACAGTTTCTGTTCTCATGTCTCAACGCAAACAGTTCATCCGAGTGAACCGCATGCCGTATATCGCACACACCTTTGATCTGGCTGACCGTTTCTTTTGTGTCGCCTAATCACAAACTGTTCATCTGAGTGAATCGTATGCTATACATCGCACACACCTTCATTTGGCTGCCCATTTCTTTTGTTCCTCCTCATGGCAAACAGTTAATTGAGCTGAACAGTATGCCCTGCATCGCACACGCAACTAAAATCTGAACCGTGTTGATGCATCCTCCATCGCAAATGTTTTGCACCTTTTTTGATGGTTTTTTACACCACCGTTTATGATTATGGATTCACACAAAGTTTCGTCGAAGGGTCTCTGATCATAGTGTCGCGTTAGCAGCATCCTGCAGTAGTGTGTATTCCGTAAATAGTCATACGTGCTTTATTAAAAGAACTTGCATGCCATATTTTGCCCTACCCTCCCATGGCAGCGGGGTCTATATTGGAAACTAAGGGATATTAAGGCCTCTTTTAATAGAGAACTGGAACAAAGCATTAACACATAGTGAATACATGATCTCCTCAAACTACGGTCATCACCGGGAGTGGGCCTGATTGTTGTCACTTCGGGGTTGCCGGATCATAACACATAGTAGCTGACTATAACTTGCAAGATCGGATCTAAAACATGGATATAATGATGAATTCATAAACGGTTCAGATCTGAGTTCATGGCACCCGGGCCCAAAGTGACAAGCATTAAGCATAGTAAAGTCATAGTAACATCAATCTAAGAACATAGTGGATACTAGGGATCAAGCCCTAAGAAAACTAACTCGATTACATGATGAATCTCATCCAACTCCTCACCGACCAGCGAGCCTATGAAGTAATTACTCACTCCGGTGGGGAGCATCATGGAATTAGCGATGGAGATGGGTTGGTGATACCAAAGAACGAAGATCCCCCTCTCCGGAGCCCCAAACGGATTCCAGACCTGCCCTCCCGAGGAAGAACATGGCTTGGCGGCGGCTCCATCTCGTGGAACGTGATAATTCTTTTTCCCTATTTTTTTCTGGAAATATGTGATTTTATAGTATTAGGGGATCGTCTGTGGGGCCACCAGGTGGGTACAACCCACCTGGGCGCGCCAGGAGAGGGGGCGCGCTCTGGTGGGTTGTGCCCACCCAGGGGCCCCTCTCTGGTGGGTCTTGGCTCCAGTAATTCTCTTTTATTACATAAAAATTCCTCGCAAAGTTTCGTTTCATTCCAAGAACTTTGATTCAGAAAAACAACAGCATGGTAGTTCTGCTGAAAACAGCGTCAGTGCGGGATTCGTTTCATTCAAATCATGCAAATTAGAGTCCAAAACAAGAGGAAAAGCGTGAGAAAAAGTAGATAAATTGGAGACGTAGCAACTCCCCCAAGCTTAAACATTTGCTTGTCCTCAAGCAATTCAGTTGATTAACTGAAAGTGAGAAAGAAAAACTTTTACGAACTCTTTTGCTCTTTTTTGCATAAATAGGCTTAAACAGCACCCAGGTTTTCAGCCAGCATTATAACTAACAATGCCGACAATAACTCTTAAAGATTATATTAACTCATATCAATGACATAATCAGCTAGCGAGCAATAGTAAGAGATCTCAAACAGCAACACGCTGTCAAAACAACCATGATATAATATGACAATAGTGGTTGTCGGTGTCAAAACCGGCGGATCTCGGGTAGGGGGTCCCGAACTGTGCGTCTAGGCGGATGGTAACAGGAGACAAGGGACACGATGTTTTTACCCAGGTTCGGGCCCTCTCGATGGAGGTAATACCCTACTCCTGCTTGATTAATATTGATGATATGGGTAGTACAAGAGTAGATCTACCACGAGATCAAGGAGGCTAAACCCTAGAAGCTAGCCTATGGTATGATTGTTGTTCGTCCCTACGGACTAAAACCCTCCGGTTTATATAGACACCGGATAGGTTAGGGTTACACGAGTCGGTTACAATGGTAGGAGATCTACATATCCAGATCGCCAAGCTTGCCTTTCACGCCAAGGAAAGTCCCATCCGGACACGGGACGAAGTCTTCAATCTTGTATCTTCATAGTCTTGGAGTCCGACCGTGACGATAGTCCGGCTATCCGGACACCCCCTAGTCCGGGCTCCCTCAGTAGCCCCTGAACCAGGTTTCAATGACGATGAGTCTGGTGCGCATATTGTCTTCGGCATTGCATGGCGGGTTCCTCCTCCGAATACTTCATAGAAGGTTTTGAACACAAGGATAGTGTCCGGCTCTACAAAACAAGTTCCACATAACACCGTAGAGAGAATAATCTTTGCACAGATCTGCTGACGTATCCCGCGGTGTGACATCACACCACGGCCATGCCTTTATATGAATCGTTTTTTACCGTTTCACCTCAGCGCGTTTAGCGAGGCGGTTTCCTTGGCACGTCTTATCAAAGCATAGATCGTGCCCCCTTATTCCGGGATTCTCATCAATACGGATGTGGGTAACCCAACCGTGCCCGTTGGCACGCCTCCTCTATCAAAGGCGAGTCCTAATCGACCACGAGGTGGGCTCTTGGTATTCAACCTCTTTATAATGAGACCAAGGCCCTCTTCTTTTTACACCCTCCATCGAGTTCGCCTCACGCTTCGAGCTCCAACACCCAAAGCTTCAGATTTAGGCGCTTCAGACTTTCGACGATGCCCGCCTCCGACCAGCACGGCCGATGGATGTCTTCCTCCGTCACAGAAGAAGATGTGCTAAAGCTGCGAGACGCCAGGTATCTGACCGGCGAGATCTCGCATAGGCTACCTGCTCCAGGGCAGGTCATTCCCACTCCTGAGCCCGGCGAGAACGTGGTGTTCGTGTCCCACTTCCTTCGGGGTTTAGGCTTCCCGACAGATCCCTTTGTGCGGGGGCTCATGTTTTATTATGGGCTTGATTTCCATGACTTGAATCCGGAGTCCATCCTCCATATCTCGTCATTCATTGTCGTATGTGAGGCCTTCCTCCATATTACCCCCCACTTTGGATTGTGGCTCAAGACCTTCAAGGTGGAGCCAATGATGATCGAGGGGCAACAAGCAGAGTGTGGAGGGGCAGTCATAAGCAAATGTGCTGATGCTCCATGGCTCGAGGGCTCTTTTCAAGAGGAGCTTGGTTTGTGGCAACGGGAGTGGTTTTATATCACCGCCTTCCGCTCGGGTCCACCACAGCGGCTGGCGTCATGGGTCAACAAGGGGCTCGACTGGGGGCCGTCCAAGGACGTCCCCTTGCTGCAGGGCCGTATTCGAGACCTCCAGGAAAGAGAGATCAATCTGGCTGCAGTGGTGCAGGTTATGGTGATCCGGCGCCTTCAGCCCTGCAAACATCGCCCCCTCCGCCTGTGGGAATTCAATCCAGAGGGACCACGAGTTCTCCAAAATTTTATGGGCACGGCGCCCGTGGAGATGTATAAACTGTTCTTCGGATCACAAGAGAAGTGTCCGGACCTGACTGAGGATGCAGGACTAAGCTGCAATCGCCAGATACTCAAGTAAGTAGTCCCAGAACCGGACAAGTTGTTCATTTATTTATCATATATATATGTCCTTTAAAGGAACCGTTTCTTGAACAGGAGTGGATAGCCAAGGCAAAGTTAATAAGGTATCCGGCTCCCCTCCCGGAGACCACGCCGGATCCCATGCTGACCAAGATGTTGAAGGTCGCGCCTTTTGAAGAAGGCGAAGGGGGGAGCGGGGAAGCAACTGCCTCTATGGAGGAGGCTATCAAGGAAGGAGGGATTAAAAGTCCCGTCTTTCGAGGAGAGAAGAGGACTGCTTCAGAAGATCCGGAGGTTAAGGCCTCAAAGAGGAGAAGGGGATCTTCGCTGGAGAGTCCGGCGCTGGGAAGTAACCCAGCAGCACTATTTCCCCAAGGGGATCAGCCCTCCAGCGAGCCGTAAGTAAAAAGAAGGGGTCTTGTAAATGAGGAACATCCCTGTATTTATTTATGAAGATAACCGAAATTGTACCTTGTAGTTCGGACCTCAGCCCTTCTCAGCAGAGCTCGTCTTCGGGGGATCTTCTTTCGGAGATGATGGAGAGCGAAACGCCTCCACCTGTCGCACCCTCATGTGAAGCGGACGACCGGAGGTGTCGTCGCGGAGGTTCCCCAAGTCCGTGGGGCGGAAGGTCGGCGCCAGTGGTGTGCGGTCGAAGGAGCTGAAGGATCTGCTCGCGAAGCGGTTATCTCGTAAGATCACCGTGCTCTAATGGGTACGGTGATTGAAAGAATTGCATCCAGCGAGAGCGGATTACACGAAGCCGTCGAAGCTTACTAACGGGGTTTGAGGTACGCAAAAATAATGTACCTTGACAATTATGCATATAAAATGCGCTCAGATAGATAGTAGCCCACGAGACTCGGTATGTTGTAAAATTGACAACGTGCGAGGATCAAATTCTCGATATAACATATCGCCGCTCCTAAACAGGTGGCGGGGCGTCCGGAGGCCAGCCGGACTGATGAATATGCCGAACTAAAGCGGCAACTTGATGAGGCGGATGCGGACATCGCGCTGGTCGATAAACGGTTTGACGAGTCACAAGGTATGCGACTTCTATGCAGACACCTGGTAAGGGAGCTTGATGCCCATGTCTTACTATTCGTATGCTTAATGCAGATGGTGCCACTGTCGTGGAAGAGCTGCGGGCAGAACTCGCCCGAGCGAAAGAGCAAGCCAGAATTAGTAATGCGGCCGCTTTAAGGGCGGCCGAAGAGCTAAAAGCTAAACAGGCTGCTCACTGCCGAAGCAAGGAAGAAATGTCTGACAGGGCCAGAAAGTTGAAGGATACTGCCGATCGCTGCGAGGTGCTTGAAAAAGAGCGTCAAGCGGAGCAAGAGGGCCTGAAAAAGGCCGCCGCCGAATCCAAGAATGCCCAGTCGGCTTTGCGAGCTGCCAAGGAGGAGCTGAGTCAGGCCGGGGCAATTGCGGCTGGAAAACCGTTTCTGCTGCGGAGAAAATATACGGATCCAAAATATGCTCAGTTGGATAAGTTGTGGAGTTCGGAGGATGCTTATCTGGACTTAGCGGCGAGTGCTGCGGACGCGGTTGAGCACTTCCGGGGCCAGAAGGGGCACAGAAGGGAAGAGCTATATTGGTCGCAATTCCATAGTCCGGAGCATCCTCTGCCGCTGACCGATCGGTTGGCCGAATGGGCCGAGCTGAATCAATTGTCCAGATTTGCCATGAAGCATGTCTTGACTCACTTGTGGCCGGGCGGACCCCAGCCGAAGAGCTATTTTGGTTTAGTGCAGCAATTCCTCAGTGCGGTACCACGTATCGACGCAATGAAGCGATCGGCGTGTATTGAGGGAGCGCGGATGGCTCTGGCCCGTGTCAAGACATACTAGGCAGAGAGGAAGGCCACCGACGTTGCATCCCAAGATTCGGACGAAGTTTAGTACCGCCGAGCACTACTTTGAAGAAGTCCTGCCGGGCGCTAGTTTAAAAGAGACGCAGTGCTTGAAGGATATTATGTTTAAATGACATGTATGATTTGTGAAAACAATGTTTTCAATATAATATAAGAGCTTTTTATATTTGTGCGTTGAAGTAGTAAACTACTCCCTGTGCGTCCGTTTATGTATATGTATATATAACCTGAAAGATGGCAGTCCTTGGCTTCAGCCCCCACGCACATAGTGCGGGGGTGTTTGCAAAAAAAGCACTTTTTCACACTTAATCCAACGTCTTGGTCCTGTTAAGGAGGTGATAGCGTAGCAAACCAGGCAACCGGACTATAATGCTTTATCACTTTCACTTAGCCATAGGAGTTCGAGGGTGGGGCTACTATATAGCCCCTGGGGGCACCGCACTCTCCCGAATTCGGGGTGCGTATGTGCCTGACCGAAAACCGGTCCTTCATTAATGCGGAGGAATCCTAAACATTCCAGAGAGTCATCGAGTGGTTGACCAGTCTCTCGCTATATCATGACAGTCAGTTTTTGGCTTTCTCTACTGAGGTGCTCGCGCGGCCGAACCGGGGCACAATCGCAGTAGTTCTCCACAGTGCCGCGTTAGCCGTGAAAGCGGGCGTAAGGCAGCAAAACACAGGAGCCGGGCAACCCAACATTTGACCAAAGACATGATTCGGAGCTGATGCATATAAGGCCTAACTCGAGATGCCGAATACTCCCTAAGGTATTCGGTCTTTATGAAAAATGGGCAGAATAATGCCCTAAGCCCCTGGTGTCCAGGTACGCGCAAAAATTCCGGTGCGGCCAATGCCAAAACGCCAGCCTCCTCCTCGGTTATAGTAAGGAGCCGGGGGATGTATATCAACAAGAGACAATAAAAAAGGTTTATGCAGGGTCTTAATCTGAAAAGAATCCTTGCAACGGGTCCCTAATGCACGTCTGCGCCTGTGTCTCCGTTGTGCCGTAACCTGGACGGGTGTAGCACATTGTTCATCTGTAAAAGAGAGGAACTTAGTTTAAAAGAAAAAGGATCGTGCGAAAGATGTACTTAATATTAAATAAACAGAGTACGGTTCGAAGAAGTGAATAAAATTGAGCTTTATTGTCTCTTGTTATACATGCATGCAGCCCCTCGTATGGGGGTATGCGCTAGTAGGCGCCGGACTCGTCTAGCCGTGTCCGGGTTTGAATGACCAATTCAGGTTCTTTGCCTAGCGAGCCGGATAGCGATGGGGCTGTCAAGGCAGTCTCCCGTTCTTCCGTGCTCGAGTAACACTTAATACTTCCTTTTAACGAGATGATGCGCGTGGACCGGCATTTTAAGTGTTAGAGATGCATAATGCGGTATTGCGTTAAAGCGGTAAAGCTTCGCGTCCCAATAGTGCTTGATGGCTACTTTTAAGCGGGCGACATGGAAGAGTAACCTTTCACGATGGAAGTTGTCGGATGAACCGAACACAACTTCTAGCAGATGGAGCCCGTACAATGGGCATATGGGCTGACATTACTCCTTTAAAGGAGGTGTTGCTCTGGCGAATTTTGGTTGGGTTTATCCCCATCCTGCGGATTGTGTCCTGATATATCAGGTTTATGTCACTGCCGCCATCCATGAGGACTTGTGTAAATTGGAATCCGTCGATTATAGGATCCAATATCAAGGCAGTCCATCCTGCGTTCCAGATATTTTGGGAATAGTCCTGATGGTCGAAGGTGATTGGTTTTGACAACCAGTGTGCGGCGCGCCTTTTAGTGGGCACCGCTCTGTTTTTCCCTTTGATCACGTGAAGTGAGTTTACTGTTTTAACCTTTTGTGGGAAATTCGTTTGTTTTCCGGGGCTCTGCTTGTGGTGCTCGTCATCATCTTCACTTGGTGTGTCGAGCCCCTTGTGTTCGGCGTTGAGTCTGCCGGACTGTTTGAAGACCCAACAATTTCTGTGGGTGTGGTGTGCAGGCTTCCCGGGTGTACTGTGGATTTGACATATCTTGTCCAAGATTTTGTTGAAGTTGGATAGCTCATCGGTATTGTCTTGAAGGGGCAGTTTTTTGTTGTTCTGTCGTGAGCTTTTGAATCCGGCGTTGACTGTCGCGCTCTTTGGACTGTTCCTTTTAATCCGGCGCTGGTCCTTGTTGCGCCGTGGTTTCCCGTTTCCATCCCTGACTTCGGATGTACTTGGGTCGCTGGTGCTGCGTCTTGCTAGCCAGCTGTCCTCTCCCGCACAAAAGCGGGTCATGAGGCTTGTTAATGCGCCATTGTTCTTGGTTTTCTTGGCGAGGTGTCTCATGCGAGCCATTCGTCTCGGACGTTGTGTTTGTAAGCTACTAAGGCTTCGGCGTCCGGACAGTCGACTATTTGGTTCTTTTTAGTAAGGAACCTGTTCCAGAATCTCCGGGATGACTCTCCGGGTTGTTGAGTTATGTGACTTAGATCGTCTGTATCCGGAGGGCGGACATAAGTCCCCTGAAAATTTGCCCGAAATGCCTCCTCGAGCTCTTCCCAGCTTCCAATGGTATTTTCGGGGAGGCTTTTCAGCCAATGACGAGCTGGCCCTTTGAGTTTAAGGGGTAAGTATTTTATGGCGTGGAGATCATCTCCTCTAGCCATGTGTATGTGGAGGATGTAATCCTCAATCCAGACTCCAGGGTCTGTTGTTCCGTCGTATGCCTCTATGTTTACGGGTTTGACCCGCTGGAAATTCATGATCCAGCACCTCATCGGTGAAACATAGGGGGTGTGCGGCGCCCCTATATTTGGGTGTGACGTGATCTTCGGAATTTAGGCATGTTGCATTGCTTTGACAAGCCTGCTTTCTTGGCCCATAGATGGACCTAACTGGGCCATCCTTTTGGTGTGAATCCTTATGCGGATCGCATATTGGCTTGTGTGTGGCGCCATTTGCCGCTCTCTTTTTGCCGTGGGGTCGTCCATCTGACTGGGTGGCCTTCTTACTTTTTAATTGTGGGGGCTCTAAGGCCTCCTCGTCGAATTCGGGCAATAGCTTTCTTTTCGGGTAGCTCTTTGTTCGGCGATCGTCGCCCGTGCTTATCTGCGATCTGAATACTTTGCTCCATCTTATCCTGAGTGCATCTTCCGCTGTTTTGAGCTTCCGCTTCGCTTTTTCAGGCTACGCAGCGATGGCGTGAGCCTTTTCTGGAGGTCATTTTGCTCCAATAGTTTTTCCGGCGTGAGATCGTCCGGACTGTTGTCTTCGCCGAGGAAAGATTGTTTCTCCAAGTTGTCTTATTCGGACGATTGCTCGATAGCTTGTTCGTTGTCCACCGGTTTGCCCTGCTCTATGGCTGGGTCTTTGTTGAGGCGGGACTTTGTTCGGCGTTTACGTTGCCGTTTTGACTGCTTTTCGAGGGATTTATCCTTCGTAGCGTCCCGTTGTTCCTCGTCTTCATTTCCTTTAGGTGTATCCACCATGTATACATCATGGGATGAGTTGGTTGTCCAGCATCCTATAGGTGCTGGTTCATTGTAGTCTCCTACATCGTCGTCCATACCGTCGATGTCTTCGGAGTCGAAATCGAGCACGTCGTGTAAGCTTTCGACAGTGGCTACGAAGTGGGTGGTGGGTGGGCGTTGAATTTCTTCGTTGTCCGCATCCCAACCTTCCTGACCGTAGTCTGGCCAGGGCTCTCCGGATAAAGAGAGAGACTTTAGTGAATTCAGAATGTCGCCAAAGGGCGAGTGTTGAAAGATGTCCGCGGCCGTGAACTCCATGACCGGCGCCCAATTGGATTCGATTGGCAGGGGCGCGGAGGGTTCGGAGTCCGGAAAGGAGTCCGGCATCCTAGAGTCGAGGTCTTCGCAAAGGACAGGGATGGAGTTCGGCTCAATCGCCGTAGAGATTGTAGCCCCCGAGGCGGTGTCCAACCATTCGTCCTCGATCGGGGAATCCGGCTCCGGATTAAGGGTCGGAGCGGATACTGGTGCGGCCTCTAGGGCACTGTTCGGCTGCAGAGCTAGATCATGCCCATCAAGATAGTGCGGCACGCTTGGCTGCGGCTCGAATCCGTCAAAGATCAAGTCTTCGTGGATATCGGCCGTATAGTTCAAACTTCCAAATCTGACACGATGGCGGGCGTAGCTTTCGATCTGCTCCGGATGGCTGCGAATTGGCCCGAGTGCAAAGCCGCCGAATCTGAAGATCTGTCCGGGAGAAAAGTCTCACCTGGACGCGTCGTTGTTGATGATCGAAGGAGCCATCAGGCCTATCGGTGGCGACAGGAGGAACTCTCAATGAAAGCACCAATGTCGGTGTCAAAACCGGCGGATCTCGGTAGGGGTCCCGAATGTGCGTCTAGGCGGATGGTAACAGGAGACAAGGGACACGATATTTTTACCCAGGTTCAGGCCCTCTCGGTGGAGGTAATACCCTACTCCTGCTTGATTAATATTGATGATATGGGTAGTACAAGAGTAGATCTACCACGAGATCAAGGAGGCTAAACCCTAGAAGCTAGCCTATGGTATGATTGTTGTTAGTCCTCGGACTAAAACCCTCCGGTTTATATAGACACGGATAGGTTAGGGTTACAGTCGGTTACAATGGTAGGAGATCTACATATTCGTATCGCCAAGCTTGCCTTTCACGCCAAGGAAAGTCCCATCCGGACACGGGACGAAGTCTTCAATCTTGTATCTTCATAGTCTTGGAGTCCGGCCGTGACGATAGTCCGGCTATCCGGACACCCCCTAGTCCGGGACTCCCTCAGTGGTATGTCGCTATCCCTTTCTGAGACCGCAAAACATAAATGCAGAGCACCTCCAAAGTTCAAGCAACGACTAAACATTGTAATTCATGGTAGAAAAGATCCAGTCATGATGCACCCAACATTAGCTATACACAATTCATAAATCATGATAGATGTGCTCTCTCAGTTTCTAGCGCTTGTTTTAGAAGGTGATGACACAACATAAAAGTAAATAGAAAGTCCCTTCGCAGAGGGAAGTAGTGATTTGCAGAGGTGCCGGAGCTCAATTTTTAAAACAGAGGTAAATGATATTTTGAGACATGCACCCTTCTTATTCACTTCATGACCATCAGTTATCAACATATTCCATGCTAAGCACGCTAGTGGTGGTTCCAAGCGATAAAAATAAAGGTTTTGACTTCATTGAGAGTTTTTGTTTGATTAGTTGAGAGATAAACTCTTTTTCATGTTTGCAGTTTGGGACTGGGCATCCCTATTACCGCCCTTTTCTCGTGCGATGGCGAGTGAAGAAACACTCGACCTGAGAATAACCCGCTTAGCATGGAAGATACCGACCACCTCACAACCGTTCCATGAATGATCCAGCACACAAAGGATAATTTTATAAGTTTTTAGAGGTGGCACATGCAAATTTACTTAGGACGGCAGGGTAATACCGCATATAGGTAGGTATGGTGGACTCATCTGGAATAACTTTGGGTTCAAGGTTTTTGATGTACAAGCAGAGTTCCCACTTAGTAAAGGCGAAGGCTAGAAATTAGATTGAGAAGCAGCGAGCTAGAGAGCAACAACGATCATAACCATGCATTATGCATAAGTAACATTAGACACTAGCATGAGTAGGATATGAACACCATGAACATATATATCATAGAAGGTATGTTGGTTTTGATTCAACTACATGCATGAACATGTGCCAAGTCAAGCCACTCGAACATTCAGAGGAGGATACCATATCATCATACTACATCACAATCATTTTAACACTGTGTTGATGTCCAAGATAAATCATTACCAACTCCAAGCTACTTATGCATGGCATGAGAAACTATAATCTCTAATTGTCATTGCAAACATGTTTAATCCTAATGGGCGGAATCATGAATACTTGGTTAAACATATTTACACAAACATAACAAGTCGAGTTCATACCAGTTTCTCTTTGCCATAGCCAATTCATCAAATATCGTCATTATTGCCTTTCACTTGCATGACCGAATGATGTGAAAATAATAATAGTGCAAGAGTGCCATGGACTAAGCTGGAATCTGCAAACATTTTATTCAACAGGAGAAGACAAGGTAAAATGTGCTCTTATTAGTTCAACAGTTATTCATATGAGAGCCACTCAACATTTTCATCGTGGTCTTCTCCTTGGTAAGACTCGAATAAAGAGAAAAGAAATTCAGAGAAATGCACTGAAATATTTTTGGAGTTTTTGGTTTTCTTGAACAAGCAAAAAAAAGGGAAAAGCAGAAACTAGAAAAACTATTTACACGGGAAATCTCCCAACAAGAAAAATAAGAACAAGGAAATATTTTTGGATTTTCTTTTTAGTTCTACTACTAAGCAAGCATAGAAAGTAAATTACTGCAACTAATGTTTTTTGGTTTTTCTAATGTTTTTCAAACACACAAGAAGAAAGCAAGAAAATAAATTTAAGCATGGATAATACTATGGAGAAGTGTGAACACCGACAAATAGAATGATATGTGTGAACATGAATGTAATGTCGGTGAGGACACATACTCCCCGAAGCTTAGGATTTTGGCCTAGCTTGGTAATCGATCAGTAGCCTGGATGGTAGTAGAGATCCTGAGGAGCAGGTATCCACTCATCCCACTGCTGAGGCTCCTCCTGTGCTGCCTCCGTAGTAGCCTGAGCATTCCGTTAGGCGATGATGTCTGCAGACATAATCCGGTATCCGCCCCTAGAAGCAGAATCAAACAAAGCAGGTGCAGGCAATGGAATAACATCACGAGTTTTAACGCTAAAGACTAAGTTATAGGGAATGGCGATGTTAGGAAAATCATGTGCAAGAAAGTGATGGTGCTTCATGGCTGAACGGTCTAGGTAAACCTTGGTCAGAGGGTAATAATGAAGGCGTATCTCAACATTGAAGCTAGCCACCAAACGAGTAGCAAAAATCCCACCATGTATTTCCCCCTGAGATTTATTAAGATGCAGGCGACGAGCCATAATAGCTCCCAAGCTATAAGTGTTGTCACCCTCCAGCGCCCTGCGTAAAATAGCAAAGTCTGGTGCGCTGAGCGCACCTACTTTCTTTCTAGCAAGCAGACACTTAGCAACAAATAAAGCAAAATAATGTACATCAGGAAAGTGTAAGCTAACAGTCGTGGTAGCTAACACTCCTCTCTCATATCCCACAGTCAAAGTGCGATAAAATTCCTCAAACCCAGCCGGCCTAGGATCAGCCAAGCTCCCATCAGAAGGGATCATGCATATGTCACAAAATTCAGTAAGTGGTATGTGATGGTTTTCAACATATAAATCAAAGCTCACTTCAGGAGGAGGATTTCTAGGCAAGAAAGTAAAGCTTTGAACAAAGATGTTTGTGAAGATTTGGTGCTGGTCACACTCATCTGCGATGAAGTCGGTGAGGCCGGCATTAGCAATATATTGCATGAACTCCTGAAGAATTCCAGCCTCTTCCAGGAACAGGGTGTGCGACCATTCACACGGTCGTACTTCCGCTAGCCTCCATGGATAGAGATCACTGTCTGATGACTCCCCAATAACACCCTTGGCGTTCTTCGTAGAGCCAATCTTCCTAAAGATATTCATGTCCGCTTACAATTTTTCCTATGAACAAAAAACTGAATTTTTAGTCCACAAAATTTTCTCAACAAAACTTCACAGAATTGATAGCAACTACTCATAGGGATACATAGAGGCCATAGCAAGCATTCAAACTACTTAGATTACTAAGAATCCAACATGCAAGCTCATCTACTGCAGCACAAAGAGTAGCTAATTATTCAAAGTATAAACTACTAAAACAAAAACTAATTGGACAAACGGTGGAGCCACATACCAAGCAACAATCCCCCGAAACAGTTTCGAAAACGGAGCTTCAAGCAAAGAGATCGAATCCACGGGTTTGAGGGCAAGAACACGGGAGAGAGAGCAATGGAGATTTTTTTTCTGGAGGTAAGTGATGATGTGGGATGAAGAGGTAAGTGAGGGGGCCCACGTGGGGACCACAGCCCACCAGGGCGCGCTTGGGGGTCCTGGCGCGCCTAGGTGGGTTGTGCCCACCTCGTGCACCTCCCTCTGATATTTTTTGCACCAGAAATTCAGAAATATTAAAAAAAAATCGTATAAAATTTTCAGGGCATTCTGAGAACTTTTATTTTTGGGTCATTTTTTTATTGCACGGGAAATTATGAAAATAGACTAAACATGGCATTTTATTTTATTTAACTAGTAAAAACAGAAAACAAAAAGTAGGGACAGAAAGTAGTGCTACGAAATTCATCAACTTCATAACGCTAAAAAATGATTCATTAATAAGGTTGACCAGGTCTTATTAACAACCACTTTCGATTAGCATGAAACCGAAGAAATCTCGTAAATCACTATGTTACCTCAATGGGGATATGAATGTCCCCAACAATAAGCATTTCATATTTCTTTTTGATAGTAGGTAGAGGTATTTGAAAACTTCCAATAGTGATTGTCGGAGATTTTTCAATAACATTAATACCATTCACTTGGAATTGTTTCTTCGGAAAGTGCACCGTATGCTCAATACCATTAACATGAAAAGTGACCTTGCTTTTGTTGCAATCAATAACAGCCCCTGCAGTATTCAAGAAGTGTCTACCAAGGATAATGGACATGTTGTCGTCCTCGGCCATCTCAAGTATAACAAAATCAGTCAAAATAGTAACATTAGCAATGACAACGGGCAAATCCTCATAGATACCGATAGGTATGGCAGTTGATTTGTCAGCCATTTGCAAAGATATTGTGACAGCCTGGATTTTTCCTTCTCTCTTTTTCCGTGTAACGCCCGGATAATTAAGCTACAGTGATCCTCAGTTAATGATGCCATGTCATCACTGTTACTATTGCTAATCTCGCTTACGTTCAAACCGGTATAAATTAAAATTTAAAAATCACATCAAAAATAAAAGTTTTCAAATATCTAAACTAAAATGTGCAAGTTGTGACAATTAATTTATAGTTAATGTTGGTGTAGGAACCACACTTTTATAAAATGTTTAAATGCATTAAAATAATTAAAACAATGGCTTTAATAATTAATTAGATGCCTTTTCTAATTTATAAAATATCAAACTAATTTGTTTAAGGGTCAAGCTTTTTGTGGCAGTAGGTTGAATTAAGACACTAATTTAGGTGTGGGTCTCGTATTTTTAATAAAATAAAATAATGTGGAAATTAAATAAACAGTTAAAAAGGAAAATGAAACAATGAAAGCAAATAAAAGAAACACCCTCCTCCTGGGCCTTTTGGTCCAGCTGGCCTCACTGGCCGAGCCAGGCCGGCCCACCTCGCCCTGGCTCCCTCGCTTCCCTCTTCACGGGAGGGCGTGGCCGCACCGATGCCCGCCATGGCACCGTCCATCGCCGTGGCGGCCATCTGCCGTCTTCCCCGGGGCTATAAGGCGACCCCGATGCCTCTCCCTCGCGCCCCCGAACCCTAGCTACCCAAACCACTTCCCCCCTTTTTTCTCGATTTGGATCAGGGAATCCCCCTCGCGCCCGACGCCGTGGCCCGTCGCCGTTCGTCCTTCCCATGATCGCCATCGACCTCGCGCACGCCATCTACCCCGCGCTCTGAGCCCCTCCATAGTCGGCCTCGTAGAACCCGACCACCGGTTCGAGCTCGCCGCCCGTTCATCAACGTCGAGGCCACCGTCTTCTTCTTCCCATCCCTCCGCTTCAATCGCTGGTCCTCTCCGTCGACTCCGGCCGCCGCCCTGCGCTACTAAACTGCCGTCGGCCACCGTGTGCCGCTCGGTGAGCTTCCCCTCCACCTCTTTGCTCCTTCTCGTAGAAATAACCGCCCGCGCCTGCCCCGTTCGACCTGTGGACGCGTCGTCGGGGCCCCGCTCCCTCACCCACTTGTCCCGCCGGCCTCCACTACTGAAGCTGCGCCACAGCCACCCGCGTGGCCCTGCTGGCCACCGCCCAGCTTGCCTCGCCGTGCGGGATGCTCCCCGCCGGCCTCGCCCCACAACAGCCGCCTCCCGCTGCCGCTCATCCCTGCCGCCGTCCGCCTGCTGACCGTAGCCGCTCGCGCGCCCAGCACAACCCCGCGTAGCCTCGTCGCCGCTGCTTTGCTCTGCTGTTGCTGGAACCGCCGCTGGCCACCGCGACTGCCTGCGCCTCCACTCGCGCTCGCCACCAGCGCCGTCGTCACAGCTCCGACCTACGTCCGCACCCTGTGGCTCCGCCTGTTCCGCCCCTTGCTTCGCCGCCCGCCCTGCCTTCTGCTGCCCGCCACTCGGTCGTCTCACTTGGCGGCCGCCGCTTTCGCCTGCTCGGGCTCGCTGGCCGTGCCAGTCTGCCCGTCCGACACCAAGTGGGCGTCGCCGAGTTCCACCCGGCAGGCAACCCTACCCAGCCCCGCTTCTGCTGCCGCCCGTTTGGCCCCACAGGCCATCGGCGTTAGGGCCCCACGCCCCTGTTTATTAAAAAATAATATGAAGAAAAATATATTAGTAAAAATATTGATTAATTAATTAGTTAAAAGCTTAATTAACTTAATTAATTAATCTTAATTAACCTAATGAACTAGATTAGTTAGTTAAATTTGTAATTAGTTGGGTGAGTCAATGACAGGGGGGCCCCACCCCTGATGACCCGATCAACGATGGTAGTCAATGGGTCCCCTGGCCCACACGACCCTTGTGTGCACTTTTGTGTACGCTGTGCTGGGTGCATCTAGCATTTTAGTATTTATTTCGAATTATTAATAATTTCAGAATATTGCTAAAACTTTAGAAAATCATAGAAAATAATCCATAAACTCGGATGAAAAAGTTTTATACATGAAAGTTGCTCAGAAAATTATGACGAATCGGAATACGCTCTCCATTCATCCGTCACACGCCCCTAGCATAGCAAACCTGCAACATTTCCCCTCCGATTCGTTTGTTCGAAAATGCCTAACTCCGGGAAGACTTTCCCGGATGTTATCCCCCTTCGCCGTTATCGTGTAGCGCCGCGTTAGAACACTCCTAGCCCTGCGTGTTACCCCCGTCAGGCATCTGTGTTGCATTATATTTACTGTTTCTTCCCACTCTTCTCTCTGGTAGACCCCGAGACCGCTGCTGATGCCCCTGTGATCAACTACGTCGACGACGACCCTTCTTCCCTTTCAGCGGAGCTTCCAGGCAAGCCTCCCCTTTGATCATCCCGATATCGCCCATTCCATTCTCAAATACTTGCATTAGATTTTGCTACTGTTATTGATTGCTCCTATTCTGATGCATAGCCTACATTTGTAACTGCTATTGTTACCTACCTGCTTACCCTAAACTGCTTAGTATAGGTTGGTTAGTGATCCATCAGTGACCTCCACCTTGTCCTTGTTGCCCCTGCTTCATCATCGACGACTCGATCAACGTGATGGACGACTAGAGCCCGACACCTCACATCACTTCACGCCCCTTTTGTTGCTCGACTCTGCAGAGCTTCTATCGAGTGCCGAGGGTGATCCCTCATAACACACTCCTGATGATAATTTTGTAGTGTATCTATTCAGTGTGGTCATCGAGGGTGGTTCCTCTTTCACCATTCCCGGTACGGCTCTATCATGCAACACCTCAAGTGTGGACCTCGAGGGTGGTCCCTCTTACGTTCACCTTGATGATTACATTGAGTGGAATCCACCGGGGGTGATTCCTCGGGTTTTCCCCTTGATTTCTAGACACCCAGTTACCTTGACTTTACTTGAGACCGTTGTGAAATCCTGGCGGGCCCAGAGAGCACCTGTGCGATGTGACAGTGGCGGCTGGCTGTTTAGCGGTATCACCTAGGAGGGGTGATAGCTCCGGATTTGTCCCGACAGCCGTCACTACCTTAATTGTTAATGCACTAACAGGTTTTGGTATTTGTTCTGAATTGGCCTCTGGCCTTTACGCACTAACCACCATGCGAGAATAGTTATGGGCCTCGACGTCGCGGTATCAGTCGAAGCTTTGTCAGACGTCCAGTTCAGTATTGCGGCACGGCTGGGCCGACACCATCCTGTAGTGGTGGAGCCTGGTCCGCCCTGCCATAGCGACCCGGTGTGCAACGGGCGATGGGCCCAGATCCCGGAGTGCTTAGGATGTAGATCGGCAGGGACCTCTCTGCTGAGCCTAGGTAGGGCTACGACGTGTTGATCTTTCGAGGCCGGGCATTGACCCAGAAAAGTGTGTCCGGCCAGAGTAATTAAGCGTGTTGGAAAACGTGGTGCACGCTTGCAGGGAAGACATATATTCGAATACCGTGTCCACGGTAATGGACGTTTAGACTTATATCCTGATCTTATACAACTAGAAATGGATACTTGATATGTGATGGATATGTGGCTCCGGGATTGCTTTCTCGCAGGGAGTCGAGGAAGGATCTCTGGGCATTATTGCTACAACATGCTTGACAATTAAACTGCTATTCTTTACTCTTCTACATGCTGCAAGACGCTTGGAGCTGCTTGAAGATGCTAGTCTTCGATAGGCTAGGCCTTCCCCTCTATTCTGGCATTCTACAGTTCAGTCCACAGATACAACCCTTCCATTTGATACCAATGCATACTTAGTATAGATCTAATGCTTGCGAGTACTTTGGATGAGTACTCACGGTTGCTTTGCTTCCCCTTTTCCCCCTTCCTTCTCCTTTCCGGTTGATGCAACCAGATGGTGGCCCCCAGGAGTTAGATGCCACCCCCGCCGACTACGACTACTACCCCAAGGGTGCCTACTACTACGTGGAGCCCGCCGACGACCAGGAGTAGTTAGGAGGTCCCAGGCAGGAGGCCATGCCTCTTCGATCGTTGATGTTTGTGCTAGCCTTCTTAAGGCAAAACTTGTTTAACTTATGTATGTACTCAGATATTGTTGCTTCCGCTGACTCGCTTATGTATCGAGCTATGTATTCGAGCCCTCGAGGCCCCTGGCTTGTAATATGAAGCTTGTATTATTTCTATTTGTGTCTAGAGTTGTGTTGTGATATCTTCCCGTGAGTCCCTGATCTTGATCGTACAAATTTGCGTGTATGATTTGTGTACGGTCGAGTCGGGGGCGTCACAAGTTGGTATTAGAGCCGACTGCCTGTAGGAACCCCCTTTCCAACTCCTTGGCCAAAGTTGAGTCTAGTCTTTGAAAAACCGAATTACTAACATGGCTGTGTGGCTTACGGGCCCACGTCGCCATTGGGTGGTATTAGGATCTTTTACTCCTCGACCTTTACTCTGGGATTCGGATCTCTCTTCTACTCGGGTTAAATGATTTTACAAACTCCAACATTAGGATCTCGTAATCATATTCACCCGGAGAGCTGGATTATCTACAACTATTCCTTTGAATTGTATTTTGAATAATACTCACATCGTCATTTGACATCCTTGAACTTCCTTATTTCAGATGCGTCCCGCAACGCAGATCGTTCGCCAGATCATGGCGGTCGGCACGCCTGGGTTCCCGGCCATTCTTGTCGACCTCTTGACCCTGCTGGGATATCGCTGGTGCCCTCAGTACACTGTGTACGAGATCTACCGCGAGTTCAACCAGGAGATGTATCATGCTAAGGTTGATATCTATGATCGGCAGAACAAATCCACCCACGAGTTGCATACCTTTGAGGGTATTGGAGTGACTGTCGACATGGCAGTACAGGAGGTTTCCTATGTTGCTATCACCAGCCTCCGTAGAGAGCATCCACGCTTGGAGGAGACTGGGTTCAGATACTTCTCGTACCCACCAGCTGGGGATGATACTAGGCGCTACACTGTTGTGTGTACCCCTTACGTGAGCCGTCGGTACGACCCTCAGTATATGGTTCGATACATTGAGGTTCTGGATCGCACTGTTCGAGCTTTGACTGTTGAGTTGTACTCCACACGTGCACGCCACCACGACACTCTGGAGCAGATGCGTCCCATAGGCATCGCAGCGGTTCTTCCTCCATTCATTACTTACCCGCACAGGACGGAGATGCCAGCAGGTCTTGTGTGGCCTAAGGTTGGTGGTGATACACCTGCTCGTGGACCTCTTCATCCGCCAGGAGATCAGCTGGTACACCACAACCGCCATGGCATGCAGCCTCCTTCCCTCGAGCATCGCCATGCTTTCTTTCACTGACAGCTGCCAGACTTCAGAGGTTTTCCCCGACGTTGATGTAGCATATCGCTATGTAGCATTGTTGTATCCCTCCACCGCATGCCTACGCGCCGGCTAGTTAGTCTAGACTACCTTTCCTTTTTTGAACTCGTACTTATGGCTTGTAACCGAACTTATGTATGGATCTGTATGTCGTGTTTGGCTACTATGTTTATCCATCGAACTTCTTTCAGCATGCATGTTTCATCATGAATGATTCCTTGTCTTTGCAAAGTTCTTCATGCTGAACTACCCCTGTTACATGTTAGCAAGATGGTTAGACCCGCTGGTCGTGGTCGTGGTGGCAACGCCTCACCACTGCCTGAGTACATGGCTGGTATGATCCAACAGTTTGAGCTGAACCGCCAGTTCATGGAAGGAGTGATAGCTCAGTTTCCTCGCCCCAACTTGAACCAGCAGCCAGCCACTGTGACACTGAATGACTTTGCACATCTCAACCCAAGCATCTACCCAGCTCAACTCAGCCACTTGATGCTGATGATCGGCTCCGTGACATCACTTTCGAGCTCGAGTCTCCTGGTGTAGCCCCAGCCAGCTATGTCACCTTTGCGGCATATTATCTGAAGGGTCCCGCTGCTCAATGGTGGGACAGCCACAGGCGTTCACTACCTACTGGAACAGTCATCACTTGGCCGGATTTCCAAGCTGCTTTCCGTGCCCGCTTCATTCCTTAGGGAATTATGGACAGGAAGAAGTGCGATTTTTGCAATCTCACCCAAGGCAACAAGACCGTGGATGCCTATCAGCGGGAGTTCCTTGACCTGTCCCGCTATGTTGAAGATGACATTGCCACTGATGCACGTAAACAGGAAAGGTTCCGTGATGGACTTTAGGCCGATATCAAGCTGGCGCTCCTCGTGCATGACTTTGTGGATTTCGCCACCTTGGTGAACAAGGCCATTCAGGTCGAAACTGGTCTGCAGGAGCTCCCCGGATCCCTCAGGCGCAACCGTGATGCGGGTTCATCTTCGGGCCCATCATCGCAGAAGCGTAAGATATGGATCCCCCACAGCATGTATCCACCAGCTGCCCCTACACCAAGACAGACCCATGCTGCACCTCGTCTTCCTCCTTCACCACCTGGACAGCCGAGACTTCAAGCTCCTGCTTCCCGTCCCAATGATGGGCTATGCTTCAAGTGTGGTCAACTAAGTCACCGTGCCAGGGCCTGCTCGCAGAATCAGTACCAGCTTGCACTTCCTCCAACTGGCCGTGGTAACAATCAGCCCCGCAACAATAATGCCAGGCCTTATGGTCGTGGTCAGGCCAACCACATTGATCTCAATGAAGCTCAAGACCAGCCTGCTACTGTGTTGGGTACTCTTCTTGTTAACTCAATACCAGCCTCTGTTTTATTCGATTCAGGAGCATCGCATTCATCCATATTAGAAGATTTTGCATCCATGCATGGCCTTAAGTTCGAAGAGATGAACAATCCGCTAGTGGTACACACCCCTGTGGGCCAATGTCGAACCACCATGGTTAGCCTCAATGTCCCTGTTGAAATTGAAGGGGTGGAATTCCATGCTTCCCCCATTGTTTTGAAGTCGTCCAATATTGACCTCATTCTGGGAATGGAATGGTTGAATACACATACCGCTTCTATCATTTGCGTCACTAAAACCGTGCATCTACTACATCCGTCAAGTGAGATAGTGATCTACCATGCTCACCTTGTTCAGAATGCCGAGGCATGGATTTATTCCTTGGATGCGTGAAAAGCACTACCTCGAAGCCTGAAGTATCTGTCCGGTCCGCGTCCTCGGTCAAACTGAACGTCGCACCGTCAGAGGGCTTTGAAAATTCTGAAAGGTTCAGTGGTCAACTCCTTATGAAGATGAAGCCACTTGGGAACTCGAGGGTCGTCTTCGAGATGAATACCTCGCTTTTGTTCCCTTCTACCTCCTAAAATCTCGGGACGAGATTTCTTGTAGTGGAGGAGAATTGTAATGCCCGGATAATTAAGCTACAGTGATCCTCAGTTAATGATGCCACGTCATCACTGTTACTATTGCTAATCTCGCTTAGGTTCAAACCGGTACAAATTAAAATTTAAAAATCACATCAAAAATAAAAGTTTTCAAATATCAAAACTAAAATGTCCAACTTGTGACAATTAATTTATAGTTAATGTTGGTGTAGGAACCACACTTTTATAAAATGTTTAAATGCGTTAAAATAATTAAAACAGTGGCTTTAATAATTAATTAGATGCCTTTTTCTAATTTATAAAATATCAAACTAATTTGTTTAAGGGTCAAGCTTCTTGTGGCAGTAGGTTGAATTAAGACACTAATTTAGGTGTGGGTCTCGTATTCTTAATAAAGTAAAATAATGTGGAAATTAAATAAACAGTTAAAAAGGAAAATGAAACAATGCAATAAAACAAAAGAAACCCCCCACCCCCGGGCCTTTTGCCCCAGCTGGCCTCACTGGCCGAGCCAGGCCGGCCCACCTTGCCACGGCTCCCTCGCTTCCCTGTTCACGGGAGGGCGTGGCCGCACCGATGCCCGCCACGGCACCGACCATCGCCGTGGCGGCCATCTGCTGTCTCCCCCGGGGCTATAAGGCGACCCCGACGCCTCTCCCTCATGCCCCCGAACCCTAGCTACCCCCAAATCACTTCCCCCCTTTTTTCTCGATCTGGATCGGGGAATCCCCCTCGCGCCCGACGCCGTGGCCCGTCACCGTTCGTCCTTGCCATGATCGTCGTCGACCTCGCGCACGCCATCAACCCCGCTCCCTGAGCCCCTCCGTAGTCAGCCTCGTCGACCCCGACCACTGGTTCGAGCTCGCCGCCCGTTCATCAACGTCAAGGCCACCGTCTTCTTCTTCCCCTCCGTTCGCTTCGGTCGCCGATCCTCTCCGTCGACTCCGGCCGCCGCCCTGCGTTACTAAACTGCCGCCGGCCACTGTGTGCCGCTCGGTGAGCTTCCCCTCCACCTCTTCCTTGCTCCTTCCCGTAGCCATAACCGCCCGCGCCTGCCCCGTCCGACCTCTGGACGCGTCGTCGGGGCCCCGCTCCCTCACCCACTTGTCCCGCCGGCCTCCACTACTGAAGCTGCGCCACAGCCACCCGCGCGACCCTGCTGGCCACCGCCCAGCTTGCCTCGCCGTGCGGGATGCTCCCAATCAGGCCTCGCCCCACCACAGCTGCCTCCCGCTGCCGCTCATCCCTGCCGCTGTCCGCCCGCTGACCCGCAGCCACTCGCGCGCCCGGCACAACCCCGCTTAGCCCCGTCGCCGTTGCTTTGCTCTGTTGTTGCTGGAACTGCCACCGGCCACCGCGCCTGCATGCCCTCGCCACCAGCCGCCGTCGCAGCTCCCACCTACGCCCACACCCCAGGGGCTCTGTCGGAGCAATGGGCCACGGGTAGGCAAACCCGAGCCCCTAGACCTTTCAAAACATCAGGGCAGACTGCGCCCCTCAAGACCCCAAGATGAAGAGCGCCTACAGGGAGTCGGCGACAGAGCCGCCAGCCTCCCCTCGGCCAGTACCGAGACTGCCTCAAGATAAGCCGACTCCCAGCCAGCGACTCCCGAGAAGCCGGCTATGGGAATCGGCCCATCAACCGCCTCCTACTAATGCGACTATGGGCGGGGCGGGATGGGGCCGCTCGCAGCCCATCCGGCCCGTTCACAAGCAGCAGGCATAGCCCGCAGGCGCCCGTCTTGTGGAGATCTCCGTCGGCGGCGCGCCTCATGCCGCCGCCCTGACATCAACCCGTGGGCAGATCCCTATACCCTCAATGGCACTGTCATGCGACCGAAGGCGGCGGGACCCGCTGTCGGCGGGAGTCTGAAAAACGGCGAGAGCGCCCAAGACCGGACCGGCTGGGAGTCGGCCTCCGAAAGTCGGCGGCCCCTCCCACGAGCTCCGTCGCCATTAACCGAACAAGGCGAGGAGTAGCAGGTGATCGTCCGACAGGCGGCGGTACTGTTGCCATGACCCCATGACCAATCTCGCGTCATTAGAAGCACGGCTACAGTAATCCGCAGCCGGCAAGACCCGCCCGCGGCGGACAAGGGTTGCCGGCCCCATGCTGGACCGTCGGCGGGTTCCACTAGTCGGCGGCCCCACAAGTCGGCGGAGAAGACGGCAACTTAAGAGACTGACGGCTGGGACCTGCGCCCAGCCAGATTACCATTGTACCCCCGGGGGGTAGGCCTATATAAACCCCCCGGGGCACCCATGCAAGAGGTTAGACCCTAATAGTTTTAGACACACATAGAGAAGAGAAGAGCTAGCCGTGCCTTCTCCTTCCTCACCCGAACAACTCAAGGAGCAACCTTGTACACACTTTGCCATAGTGATCATGCGGAGACCCGCATTGCAGCGATAGGGTGTTATCTCCACGGAGAGCCCTAAAGCTGGGTAAGATTAGCGGCGTGCATGCCTTCGCCTCATCCGTTTCCGGGCACGGTGGCGTTCTACTCGCCCCCACCATGATAAGCCATCCTTTGGCATATGTCACACCAACCCCGACATTTGAAGCCCACCGTGGGGCTAGGTGCACCGTCGTCCAGGAGACCTGCTCGGGCGGAACCCTTCCTCCTGGCGGCGCAGCCAGCCCGGCATGCAGACGGAGTCTGCGCCCGATCTTGTTGCATGTGCGCTGAGATCGCTTCGCTGACCAGCTGCCTCGCCCGAACTTGTCGGCGAGTTCGCCTCTCCGGCGAGCCTGCATCCGGCGCGAGCGCAGACGGCCCGTGAGCCTCCTCGCGGGCCTCCTCGAAGCAGCTCCGCGTGGTGGCGAGCCTGCCGCCGACCTGGAGTCTGTAGGCTCCACAGTCCCGATGCAGGTCGACTCCGACACCGCGTCGCTCGACGCGTTCCCCACCAACGTGGTGGTCTACGACGAGCCGCTCCCTCGCGCGGAAGGCGGCGGAAGCTTGTCATGGAGGTGCTCGTCGCCGGTCATAGCGAGCCTTCCGGTGAGAGCTCATGACCCTCTCGGCGGTTACGCAAGATCGGCCGTGCCCATTTCGGAAGACGCAGACGCTGGGATGCTGGAGGCGCGCCGCCTTCAGCTCCTCGTAGGCGCGAATAAGCTGGCAAGCATGAGACGCTTGTCAGAAGCCTACCAGCGTGAGATGGACCGCGTCGTGGGCGGCTCACCGGCTCCGACTGGGCCTAGCCGCCTAGGCGCGGTCCAGCAGCGCGGCGTAGCCATCGTCAACCTGTTCGGGGGCAAATCGCCCTGTGTACGCCACGCCGCTGAGAACATCCGCGCCGCCCGGCGGCGGCGAGCACCAGCTGGATAACCGGCGAGGCGCCGCTGATGACGGGCGAGTCCAGCAGCTCTCGGCAGCGCTGCCGCGCAAAGCGAAAGCCGGCTGCCGCCGCAGGCGCCCGCGGCGACAACACGGTGACTTGCCCTCCCGCCGAGATCAAAGCGCGGCGTCTCGGACGCCCGGTGGCGGTGTCCGTGGAAAAAAAACAAGGACCCGGCTGTCGGCCTTTGTCGGACTTCGCATCTCCATCGGCGCGGCGAAGCGGCCGCCGAGGCGGTGGGCGGCGGGATGACTATCTACCCCCTCCTCCCAGCAGAGAAAGGCGAGTCTCCCCGCCACCCGTCGAGCATCCGACTCTCGGCGACCACCTTGGCCGCCGAGAGGGAGTCGGAGAAAACAATGCCCGCCACCGGATCGACCGACTCCACCGATCCCTAGCGCTGGAAGAAGAAGACGAGTTGGGTCCACCCTGTTTCGGACCTCGCATCCGAGACGAGCCCTTCCCCAGAGGGTTCACACTCCCCCGAGATACACCCAAATAAACTGGCTCCGTGAAGCCGGAGGACTGGCTAGTTGACTACTCCACAGCTGTCAGCATAATGAACGGCAACAAGCGCGTTGCCGTAAAGTATGTTCCCCTCATGCTCGAGGCACGGCCCGGGCGTGGTTGAACAGCTTGAAGCCCCACAAGATCAACAGGTGGGTCGACTTCACGAGGCCTTCATCCGCAACTTCACGAGAACATACAAGCGACCTCCCAAGCCTGCCAGCTTTCCTTGTGCGTGCAAGGCCCCAACGAGTCCACTCGCGATTACGTCCACGCTGGGCCGGGCGAGCTCGGAACTCCTGCGAGGAGTGCACGAGTGCGAGCTATCGAGCACTTCACCGCGGGTGCGAGAAGGCACCTGCTCAAGCACAAGCTCCTGCGGCGGCGGAAACCCTCGGCGAGCTGCTGATCATAGCGAGACAAATCGCCATAGGCGACTCCTCCATGAAGCGGAGATCGAAGTCGGTGTGGTGGCAAGGTGGCTCATGAGGCTCCCGAAGTCGGTGGCAACACCGGTCGGCGCCCGGCAGAGAATGATCCTGGCGCAAGGCCCGCAGCGGCTTCCAACAGCCGGCGGTGGCGGCGGTCGAACCAACAGCCATAGGGGCAGCCTCCGCCAAGCGGCGAAAAGCGGCAAGTCAACTGGTTGCGGCCTTCTCTTCTGGCAGACTCTAGATGGTCCTGCAAGTTCCATAGCGGCGTGAAGCCGTCCAACCACACCACCGGAAGTGCGGCGGCTCATCGGGATCGCCAAGGAGGCGGCCTCCTGCCTCCCCGCTTTCTTTGGCCGCCGCCTCCACCGCCGCCCGGCAGCCGGCTGTTAGGCCGGTCGGCGCGATACAAGATGAGTACCGGAAGAGCATGGAGCTTATGTAGTGTTCACCGGTGTGGCCGACGACCGGCCAGCGGCGGTAGCTGCGGCAGCAAAGTGAATGCATTAGCATCGGATACCCCGAGTTCATGCCTGGTGCGAGAAACCTGTCGGTTGAGTCGAGCTGATCACCAAGAGGTGATGCGAATCCGAGCTCCTACCCTGGTCTTGGGAGCCACCACGGCGCGGATAGGCGGGCGCTCGCTTCTCGCGTGTCTTGATAGATGGAGGCAGCGACATCGATATCTGTACAAGGACACAATGGAGAAGTTTGGAATCAAGCAAAGACAGCTTCGAACAGCGGGACTGTGTTCCACGACATTGTGCACAGCCTTTCACGCTCTCCGATCGGCAAGATCGATAGGCGTCCTCTTTGGGGACAAAGATCACTTCGCCGAGCCGGTCTGGTTGAAGTGGTGGACCTCGAAAGCCCGTACCATGCTCTGCTTGGCCGACCTGCTTTGGCCAAGTTCATGGCGATCCCCACTCGCCTACCTCAAGATGAAGATGCAGTACCAAGGGATTGACCGTGGCCGCGACTCTGAAGAGTCGTCCGCTGTGCGGTGAAAGCGGTCGGCTGGCGAGTCCACAGTGATCGCAGGCTGAGAGCGGCTTCTCGATCGAGTTGTGGCAATGGCGGCAAGCAGCGGAGATGTCGCCCAACCCCAAGTAGTCGGAAGTTGAGGGCTCGTTCAAGCCGGCCAAAGAGACAAAGAAGATACCCTTGGACCGGAGCACCGGAGAGGTATCTTGTCGTGGGTGCAAACCTTGATGATAAATAGGAAGGCGAGCTCGTCGATTTCCTCTGTGAGAATCGGGACATTTTCGCATGGTCCCTAAAGACAAGCCAGGTGTACAAGCGGAATTCGCCGAGCACAAGTTACATGTCCGATCGATGTGAAGCTTTGTCGGGCAGCCCTTGCGCCGCTGTCGGAAGAAGAAGAGAAGAGTTGTTGGAGAAGAGATAGCCCGGCTCCTGCAGCCGGTTTCATCATGGAAGTGTTCTTTCGAGTGGTTAGCGAACCGGTCTTGGTACTAAGAAGAACAAGCGTTGGCGGATGTGTATTGACTACACAAGCCTCAACAAAGCTTGCCCGAGGGACCCGTTAAACTGCGAAATTGATCGGTGATAGACTCCACGGCGGATGTGAGCTGTTGAGCTTCTTAGATGCATACTCGGGATATCACCAGATCAAGCTGAACCGGCCGACAGTTGAAGACCGCCTTCATCACGCCCGTTTGGAGCCTTACGCTGCGACCATGGCGTTCGGCTTAAGGAATGCGGCGCCACCTTTCAGCGTTGCATGCGAAGTGCCTCCTCAAGCAGCTTAGCGAAGCGCCCGAGGTTTACATGGGCGGCGTGGTGGTGAAGGCGGAAAATCGAGGAACGCTGTTGGAAGACCTCAAGGAGACCTTTGAGAACCTACGCCGATTCCAGATCAAGCTCAACCCAGAGAAGTGCGTCTTGAATTACCGACCGGCCAGCTCCTTGGTTTCCTGGTCTCCGAACGTGGCGTAGAGTGCAACCCCATGAAGATCAAGGCAATCGAGAGGATGGAAGTACCCCGCCGACTGCTAGATGTGCAAAAATTCACCGGCTGTTTGGCGTCCATCAGCCGATTCATCAGCCGGCTGGGCGAAAAGCTCTTCCTCTATACCAGCTCTTGAAGAGACCACCTTCTTGAATGGAACCACAAAGCGGAATGACTTTTCTCCAGTTGAAGAAAATGCTGACTACTCCCCGGTCTTGGCGGCTCCGACTCCCAAGGCGCATGCTCCTGTGCTCTCGCCGCCACCAGCGGGTAGTCGGCCTGATCATTGTAGTTGAGCATAAGGAGGAAGGCAAGGCGCTACGTCCGAAGACGGTATATTACGGCGAAATCTTGTCGACCTCCAAGCAGAACTACCCCCACTACGGAAGATGTGTTACGGCGTGCACTTTGCGCCAAGTTGAACTTACTTTCAAGAGCATCCAATCACCGTGGTTTGCACAGCCCACTAGCCGAGATCGCCGGGCCGAGATGCTTACGGCCAGAGTGGCCAAATGGGTCATAGAGCTGGCCCCTACACCATTTATTACCAGCCCCTTTACCGCCATCAAATCGCAAGCGGCCGACTTCCTCGTCGTTGGGCGAGACCCGATACCTGCCGCCACGCGCGACTCCACCCATTGGCGGATGCGCCGATGGCTCCAAGATGCGCATCGGCTTGGGAGCGGCATGGTCCTCACTTCCCCAAAGCGACAAGCTCAAATCACGCTGCAGATCCATTTAAATGCGCCTCCAACAACGTCGCCCGAATCTGGCGCTCATTCACGAGCTCCGGCTTGCCAAGAGCTTGGCATTTGCGGATCTGTGTTATGGCGAATATGACTTGGTGGTCCAACAGTCATTCGGTGTTGGGGCGTAAAGAGGCAAACATGGCGAGCTACCATTTCTGGTACAGCGGCTGAGTGGATATTTTGAGGGTGCAAGTTCCTCCGCGTGCCAAGCGACAACGACCAGCGGATACCACAGCAAGAATCGGCTCCACCCGCGAGCAATACCATCGGCGTCGCCCTTGAGCGCCTCCTCAAGCCATCATGTCAAGCCGTCACGAGTCAGACTCCATTTTGTGTCGACTCCCCAGAAGAAAGTCGGATCCGACTCAAAGCCTCGGCGACGGCATAAGAATTCTTGCGAGACGGCCCCAAAACGCTCTGGATCGAAGCGGCCGGGGACTTGAACCGGCTCGAGGATCGCGGCGACCATTGCAAAGACTCGATTACTCGGCCGGGGACTGCGCTGTCGGCCGGGGACTGCTTCAACCCGACAAGCTGCTGCGGACTCCAACCCGCCGCCTCCCAGCCCAGCCGCCCTCGTCCAAGTAGCAATCTTGGCGGTCGAAGAAATAGTAGCACCCTCATGGGCCCAGCCCATCACGAAGTTCTAGTAGCGGAGAGCTACCAACCGGCGAGACCTTAGCTCGGCAAGTACAACGCCGGCGGCATCCTACACTATAGTCAGCGAGAGAGCTGGTCGGCGCGGCGTCCTTTGGTGTCTACCGGCGTTCGTCGAGCGAGAACAAGGCCAGCGATTCTCAAAGACATTCATCAAAGCGAGTCACGGCCATCATGCGGCCTCAAGAGCACTCGTCGCCAAAGCCTTCCAACACGGTTTCTTCGGCATTGCCCTAGAAGAGGCCAAGGAATTAGTTCAAAAATGCAAGGGGTGCGGTGTTCGCTCCAAGCCGTTTCAGCAGGCTTCACTCAAGACTATCCCCATCGCTTTGGCCCTTTGCTGTTTGGGGCTGGACATGGTGGGACCATTCAAAACCGCCGCAGCGGCCTAACCCACTTACTTGTCACGGTGGACAAGTTCACCAAGTGGATAGAAGCAAAACCCATCAAGAAGTTGAATGGTCCAACTGCAGTGACTTTCATCGCTGAGATCACAACTCGATGCGGTACCACACAGCATCATCACCGACAATGGCACAAATTTTAACAAAGGCGCCCTGGCCCGTTTACTGCTGACATAAGGCATCCGGCGGACTTAGCGTCCGTTGCCCATCCGTGTCAAGCGGCCAGGTGGAAGCGGCGAAGCGGCCTCATCTGTCGGCATCAAGCCTCGTTGGTCAAACCAACTGGGCGTTAGGCGCGCTGCTGGCGAGGAGTTGCCGGCCGTCCTCTCGGAGTCTGCGCCGCGACTCCAAACAAGTCAGCGGCTTCACATCCTTCTTCCTCGTCTCTGGTGCGAAGCCGTCATCCCAACGGATATAGAGTTTGACTCCCGCGAGTCACCATGTACACCGAAGAGGAAGCAGAGGAAGCACGTCAAGACGGTGTCGATCTGCTGGAAGAGGGCCGGCAGTTGGCACTCAGCTAGTCCAGCATCTACCAGCAGAGCCTGCGCCGCTAATACAACAAGAAGTTCAAGCCAAGATCATTCCTAGAGGGCGACCTTGTGCTCGGCTGATCCAGCGAACAGCCGGCCAGCACAAGCTGTCGGCGCCAGGAAAACCCATTCATCATCGACAAAGTCTTTGAGCAGCGACTCCTACTACGATCGGCGCTTCGAAGCCCGAGCACGCAAGAGGGCGACTCGGCAAAGAGCGGAGCGGCCATGGAATCACGAATCTCCTCCGAAGATTTTACAGATTGATGCAGTATGTACCACGCTACCCTTTGTGTTTAAAGTACCAAGACTTGGGCCCCGAGGCAGGCTCGAGGGACTGCCCTCTTTGTTATCTATATGATAAAATTATTCCTTGAGTATGTTACTCTTTGTTATGCTATTAACGCACCGGCTCGACTAGTCGGCCGGGGACTCACCATATGGTCTATGAAATGCTTCCCGCAGATCGGACAAGTAGCGTGCGGTGCCTAAGCCGTCTCGATCGAAGCCGCAGCTTCATGAGCGACTGTTTGGTGGGCAGGAGTAAGGAAGAACGGGCGCCCACACGAAAAAATGGCTATGGACCCAAAGCATAAACATAGTTTAAGCCGGCTTCCAGCCCCGTTTAGCAAAAACCGACTCTTAAGTAGTCGTCTTGCCGCTTTCTACCCAACTTGTTTAAAGACTCTAAAAAATGGCGAAGTACTTGCCTTCTCAAAGGTAGCCAAGCACTTGACCCAAACAGCAGTCCGCAGAGCGGTTGCCCGATGGGCAAGGCGGCAACTAAGGGAAGGCGGCAAAGGAAAAAGCCATAAGAGCAATAAGCAAGGAAAGATAAATTAGGGTAATATTTACACAGCTTAGGACCTTGGCCGGATCTTCGGTCAAAGGTTCAGAATACACCCCGCGGGTGGAATTGTGCGAATTAACAAGTTCTTTTCAAAGACTATCAAAACAGATAAAGCAAAGGCGAGACAACGGCCTAGGAAGCGGTAGATGGGGTCGGATGGCCGGAGGCGACGGCGACGTCAGGCGCCGGGGCGGCCGGCTGGGCGGTCTCGGCTTGATCGTCTCCGGCGGCAGCCGGCCCAGACGGGCGCGGCTCGTTTCTGGAGGCACGGTCGAGCTGAGGCTGGTCGCCCGCTCTGTCTTTTGGCGCCTCCATCTCGTCTCCGTCCTCCGCCTCGTCTTCCTCCTCGGCGCTGGAGCCGATCACCTCCGCCGAGTCCTCGTCGTAGTTCGGGTTCATCCCGAACCACTCGGCAGCGCCTCCCACCGTCCTCAACCGCTCGAGGGCGAAAACGCTGGTGTCCGTGTAATCGGCAATCGCCGCCAAGACGCTTTCGGCGGCGTCCTCCGCGGCCAGGGAACTCCGCTGGGCCTCGGCGGAACACGGCCAACGGTCGAGATCCAGCCACAGATCTGACGCCTTGGCGAATTCGAGGCCGCGCGCTCCGGCCGGGCGCGGAACCTTCCGGGCCTCAAGGCGGCCAGCCGCGACCTCGGCCGGTCGGCGGTCGGTGAGTCGCGCTTAACGGCATGTCCGGCCACGCGGCAGCGATCGCTTTGAGCACCACCGGCGCTGAAGCGGCGCGAGATCCGATGGGCGGCGCGCAGACGAGGCTCAATGCTCAGGAGCTGCTCGTCAAGGGTCCGGGGGGCATTGGCAGCGATCGCAGCACCACTCAACCTTCGCGCCTCGCGGTCAGCCTCGATGGCTTGATTGGCCGCCTGCGTCTGGCCGGGGAAGAAGTCTGCCAAGACGAAAATGAAGCAAGTCAAAAAACAGGAGTCGGCCTAACCTATAGTCGGCGGCCCAAAGGAGAAAGTAAAAACAAACTCACCGTCGACGATGTCCTCAATTTCATGGAAGCCGGAGGTCAGCAGTGCTTCCTTGCCGGTCCAGGAGGAGCGCTCGCCCTCGAACTCGGCCAGGAGAGCAGCCTCTCTCTTCTCCGCCTCGTCCTGCACCGCCTTAAGCAGCTCCCTCTGCTCCGCCAGCTGCGTAGTCAGCAGGTCGCGCTCTGCGGCAAGCTTGCTGCATTCCTCCTCCCTGGCACGCAAGGAGGTGTTGGCGTACTCAGCTGCCCGCCAAGAGTGGCGTTAGCCTCACGAAGAATAAAAAAGAAGAAGGGCGCAAAGTCGTCGACTAAGAAGGTCGCCGGAAGATCCGGCCCGATTGCGTGTGATCGGTCCAATCTCGGGACTACAGCCCATGGTGCGCCAGCGCCAGCGCCCCAAGAAGAAAGAAAACTCACCTCGACTCCTCGACAAGTCGGTAGTACGCTTGCCCAGTGTAACGCCCCGGATTCGATGCGCCAGGTGTCTGCCAGTTATTCGCTATCATTGCCATGTCATTTGCTTGCATGTTGCATTTTATCATGTCATCATGTGCATTTCATTTTGCATACGTGTTCGTCTCATGCATCCGAGCATTTTCCCCGTTGTCCGTTTCGCGATCCGGCACTCCTATGCCCTCCGGCGTCCCCCTTTTTGTCTCTCGTTGTGAGCGGGTGTTAAACGTTCTCGGAATGGCCCGAGGTTTGCCAAGCGGCCTTGGTATAGCACCGGTAGACCGCCTGTCAAGTTTCGTGCCATTTGGAGGTCGTTTGATACTCCAACGGTTAACCGGGTAACCATAAAGCCCCTCTCTCTTTGCATCCCAACACCCCTTCCAAAGTGGCCCAAAACCCATCTAACTCCCCTCCATGCTCTCGGTTGTTCGATCACGATCGTGTGGGCGAAAACCGCTCCTCATTTGGACTCTCCTAGCTCCCTCTATCTATAAATATGGGCACCCCGAAATTCGCGGATCAATTGCACCCTAACCTAAAACCTCCCTACCGCGGCGGACATGTCCGTCCAGCCGCTGAACATGTCCAACCGCCCCAGCCCCAATCGAGAAAGCCAAGTGTCCTCCGCCGCCGCCGCCCGGCCCACGATCCCGCCTCGCCCGCCCGCCCACTCCGCCGCCGGCGCCCGCCCGCGGACGCCATGCCCAGCGCCCCGCCTCGGTCAGCGCGCCCCGCCGCCGCCGCCGTTCGCCGCCGCCAACCGCCCGCCCGCTCGACCCTTCGCCGCCTCCGCCTCCGCCTTGCGGCGCCCTCGCCGCCGTCCTAGCGCACCGCGCCCGCGATCGCCCGCCCGCGCCGCCGCCCGGCGACCGGCGCCCGCCCGCCGCCCCTGCGCGTCCTCCTTCCTCCGCCATGGCGCTTCGCCTCCGCTTCGGCCATGCCCGCGCCAGCGCGCCGTCGGCTCCCTACTCCGGCCGCAGCTCCTCCGGCGCCGCTTCGCGCCTCGGTCGCGCCGCCCCGTCGCTCCCTCGCCGGCGCCCGCGCCTCCACTCGCCGGAATCCGCCTCCTCGTCGGAGCTCCCCGGCCGGATCCGGTGGATCGGGATGAGATCCACCGGGAGCCCATCCAAACGCCTCTGCCTCGTCCCGGATCCCCTCGTCCCGCACGCCTCCGTCCCGGGTTGACTTTTCCCGGAGGTAAAAATATGCCTAAGTCCCCAGATTTCCAGTATTATCATGCCATGTTTGACCTGCTGTATCTTCATGCATGTAGCTCCGTTTTGTGCCTGTAATATGTCAAATTGTTCGTCTCAACGAATACATCATTTAATTACATTGCATAATATTCATTTGAGGTCATCTTGATGCCTGAATCTTCGTTGCAAGAGTGCTATATGATGTTAACCTGCTGAAACTGTTATAACTTGGTGATTTGTCATTTTTGTTGCATTTGATGTGTGCATCCTATGAGGTTGATGTATACATGAGTTTTGATCTATGTCATGACATCTTCACATTGGTGCCATCCATGTATTTTTG
Organism: Aegilops longissima; assembly: GCA_021605205.1. Taxonomy (NCBI): domain Eukaryota; kingdom Viridiplantae; phylum Streptophyta; class Magnoliopsida; order Poales; family Poaceae; genus Aegilops; species Aegilops longissima. The sequence continues at coordinate 174,954,427 of CM038681.1, read as the reverse complement.
TGGGTCTTGTAGTGAGTGCATCGAGCTTGTTAAGTAGGGTACTTGTTGTTGCTGATTTGCATGTCTGAATCTGATATATCATGATGCTATGTTAACCTGCTTCTACAAGTCATTCTATGCATAATCTGGAGATATTCACTAAGGATGTTTTGTTCTACATATCATTCTCTATCCATCCATGCCCCTGGTTGCATTTATAGCTTGCTGTAGCTTGTTGTAATCTTGCTCTCAAATTGCTAAATAATGTTGTTGTCAGCCGGTTAACTTTAAGTTCAATGTTGCCATGGTTGTTGTTAGTGATCCATGCACCCTATGAACTTGCTCTTGCCATGCTTAGCTTCATAAACATGTCTTCTTACTGTTAGGTGCCTTGCCATGCCATTTATTGCTCTGTGGTGAGTGGTTCAAGCTCACCAACATGCCTACTTATTGTTGTTCCTGCCATGTATGAATCTGTAATATAACTTGCCATGTTTACATGGGTGCTATCATAGTTTCTGATTCTTTGTGGCTCATGGTCAGTAAAGGACTTTTGTTCTATGCATTTAGTAGTTTCATGACATGCCTTTGTTTGCCATGTTAAGTTCCTGTAACATGTTGTTTGATAGCTCTAAACATTGCAACCTGATGTTATTTCCTGATAAGTCTGAAACTGTTATTATTTGCAATCTTGCCATGTCATTTTGAGCATGTTCTAGTGATTTCTGGAGATAGCTCAGTGTTCATGTTTTTTAATGCTTTACCTGTACATCATGCCCATGCCTTTTGTTATTACGTTGAGATGCTGTAGCATGTTGTTTTGATGCTTGCAATATGCCTAGTTGCTGTTTTGGACAGCTTGTCCTTCAAACTTGTATAGGGTGTATGTGTTGAACCGTTGCTCCGTTTTGAGTGTGCTCTATATGAAACTTGCTTGATTTTGCATGTAGTTTCATATTATCATGTTGCATCCTTGTTTTGAGTTGTTTGCTTGATGTTTGTATGCATTTTGCATCAATGCCATGTTTATCTTGTTTTGCTCATATCTTCTAGGCCGTAGCTCCGAATCAAATGAACTTTATATGTAACTTGACTAGAATCTCGTGTAGATCTTCGTGGTGCTCTTTAACTTGCTGTTTAACAAATTTAACATAAGGTTTATTCAGATCTGGACCAATTTCGAAATTTGCATATGAGGACTTACCGGAATGGTTATATGTTGTTTCCGGCCTCATTTAAACTTGCCTTGATGTGTTGCTCTTGTTTGCATCATCTCTTGCCATGAGTAGCTTCATGTAGATTTGTCATGCATCATGCTTGTTGTGCATCATGTCTTGTTCATGTGTGGTGTGTTTACTTTGTTGTGTGCTTCTTCTCGATAGTTCCCGTTTCGTTGCGATCGTGAGGATTCGTTTGTCTACGCTTAGTTCGTCTTCGTGGTTTCATCTTCTTCATGGACTCGTTCTTCTTCCTTGCGGGATTTCAGGCAAGATGACCGTCACCTTGGATCTCATTATTATCATTGCTATGCTAGTTGCTTCGTTCTATCGCTATGCTGCGTTACCTATCACTTGCTGCTCAAGCCTCCCAAATTGTCATGAACCTCTAACTCGTTGTTACCTTCCCAGCAAACCGTTGTTTGACTTTGTTACCGCTTTGCTCAGCCCTCTTATAGCGTTGCTAGTTGCAGGTGAAGATGAAGATTGCTCCATGGTGGACAGGATTTTGGTTGGGATATCACAATATCTCTTATATTATTAATGCATCTATATACTTGGTAAAGGGTGGAAGGCTCGGCCTTATGCCTGGTGTTTTGTTCCACTCTTGCCGTCCTAGTCTCCATCATATCGGTATTATGTTCCCGGATTTTGCGTCCCTAACGCGGTCGGGTGATTTATGGGACCCCCTTGACAGTTCGCTTTGAATAAGACTCCTCCAGCAAGGCCCAACATTGGTTTTACCATTTGCCTCACCTAGCCCTTTTTCCCTTGGGAGTCGTGCTCTCAAGGGTCATCTTCATTTAGCCCCCGGGCCAATGCTTGTCTAAGTGTTGGTCCAAACTAGAAACCACTTGCAGCGCCACCTCGGGAAACTTGAGGGCTGGTTTTAGTTATACGTCTTGCTCATCCGGTCGTGGCACGAGGCGAGATCTGTGCGCTACTATCGGGATGTCGGCAGCCGGGAGGTCTTCTGGTCTTGTTTTATTCTTTGTCGAAATGTCTTGTAGCAGGATTCGAGACTGATCGGGTCTTCCGGGGAGAAGGAATATCCTTCGTTGATCGCGAGAGCTTATCATGGGCTAAGTTGGGACACCCTGCAGGGTTTGAACTTTCAAAGCCGTGCCCGCGGTTATGTGGCAGATGGGAATTTGTTAATATCCGGTTGTAGTAAACTTGAAGTAAACTCTTCTAAAATACACCAACCGTGTGTGTAACCGTGAGTGTCTCTTTTCGGGGTTGATCGAGAGGAGAATACGGTTTCTTGGGTTATGTCTGACGTAGGTAGGAGTTCAGGATCACTTCTTGATCATTACTAGTTGACGACCGTTCCTTTGTTTCTCTTCTCGCTCTCATTTGCGTATGTTAGCCACCATATATGCTTAGTCGCTGCTGCAACCTCACCACTTTACCCCTTCCTTTCCCATTAAGCTTTGCTAGTCTTGATACCCATGGTAATGGGATTCTTGAGTCCTCGTGGCTCTGATTACTACAACAACGATTGCAGTACAGGTTTTGTGATGATCATGGCGAGAGCGATGTTTGCTTGTGTTGGAGTTCTTCTTCGCTTCTTCTTCGATCGGGGATAGGTTCGGTCGGCAGCCTGGGCTAGCAGGGTGGATGTCGTTTGAGTTTCTGTTTATGTTTCATCCGTAGTCGGATGTTGATCTCTTGTATATGATGTTGATGTATTCTTGTGGCTTTTGTGCCTTATGTATGTATCCCTACCTATTATGTAATGTTGATGTAATGATATCCACCTTGCAAAAGCGTCTTCAAGATGCGCTTCTATCCTTGGTGGGACCTTCGAGTTCCTTTTGGATAGGGTCGCATCTTGGGCGTGACAGGTTGGTATCAGAGCCTCGACCGACCCTAGGAGCCCCCTTGATTGATCGTGTAGTTTGGTCGTTGTTGAGTCTAGAAGAAAACTGTTTTCGGAGTTTAGTTATATCGGAGAGTAGGAATTCTTTTTACTCCTCAGCCCCTTCGTCGCTCTGGTGAGGAATCTTGATGTAGGTGTTTTGAATTACTTCTCTTCCCCTTCAAATTTTCTTTAGGATCACGCAGTTGGTTTTCCGATCGTTGGCTCTTAGCTCTTTTCATCCGGTGCATTTCTCGTCAAGTTGACTCGAGCCGCTTCGTCTTTGAGTTCAATCCTTAGTTGTTTTCTTTCCCACCCGCCCACCCTTTTCTTCTCGGAGCCGTAGTTCGTAATCGAGTATCCATCCTACTCGTGCGAAGTTTTTGCTCTCTCTCCTCAATGATTTCAACCGGTGTTTTCTCTTCAAGATATTAACGATTTCCCTTCCAAGTTGCTGTGTTTTCCGCCCTCCACCCTTCTTATTCCGGAGCTGAGCCTTTTTCGACCATCAATTTCATTCATGTGGAGCCACTTCAGTCTTCTATCAATCATTTCAACCGGTGGTTTCTCGTCTAGTTCGTCATTCTTCATCCCTTCCTTTTTCCGGTGCACTCAATTCAAGTTTGTGGGTTGATCATATTCTTTTCCTTGGATCAAGTGTTTTCCTTGCTCGTTCGTCTCTCGCCAGTTTATCCTTCCGGAGTGTGCAAGACATCTCAGAGATTCGTCTGTGTTTGAATTAATTCGAGGTTGTCACTTCATTCAAATATATTTTATTGTTCCGGTGCATCATCTATCTGTTCAACATCCCTTTCCAACGGTGTTTTATTTTAGTGGGCCCTAACCCACAGGTCTTTTCCCAGGATCTTACCTGACTCTTCTAATTTCCGGAGCTATTCTCAAATCCTTTGAAGTGTGACGTAAGAATGAATTTCATCAGTCACATGCCTTCTCCAAGATCGCTTTCAAATTCTTTTCATTGTTGGCTCAACCTCTTCGCTTTTCGTTCCCCCGGAGTGCCTTAACAATTTTGGTGGTGTTTCTCGTCGTCATTTGAAGACCAAAGAAGAGTTCCTTCTAAATTTTGTCCGTTCTCTCGAAGATTCGTGGTTCAAGCTTCATGTTACCCTCTCGAATTATTCCATTTGTTAGTTATTCTTTTCACCCATCCGGAGTATGCCAGAAGTTGTTTTCCCGTTTCTTTTCACCGGAGGCCATCATTCCAGTTATCGTTCTCTATTTATCCCGGTGCTTCGTTCAAGTATTCTTCAATCAGTTCGCAATCTGTAAGTTCGCGTCTCTATAAATCCCCTCAGGCATATTTAATCGTCTAATTCTTCCCGATGATTCATTCTCTTTCATCAGTCATTTCCGAATTCTAACGGTGGTTCGTTCAAGATTCTTTTCTTTGTTTATCATATTAATCCATTCGTTCTTTTCAACCTACCGGTGATTCATGAAGTCCTTCTCAAGTTTGCGATATGTCACTTCTCAAAATTTTTTCAAGAAGAATAAGTAGTATGCAAAATCCACTGCTTGTCATCAATTTAATTTGATGAAGGATAAGCATACAATAAATCTTATTCTTATTTCCTCAAGTTGATTAATCCCTTCCTTCGGAGTTTGTTCTTGATGAATAAATTCTAGTTCCAAGTGTTATCATCTTTCTTTTCCGGAGTTCAAATTTCCTCAGCCATTTTGTCGGAACCTCCATCTAAATCATCGCAAGGCTCATCTTATTCTCTCTTCCTTCATTCTATCTCATCATCCTTTTGTTACCGGAGTTCTTCATGGTGGTTCTTCATGATTTAATTCATTCTTCAAGAGTTCATCAAGATCTTGTTGGTGGAGTTCAAGTATCTTTTCTTCTCGCGTCTCGAAGCGCAAGTAATTCTTCATTTTCTTTTGAAGTGGAGTTTTGCATTTCTTCGTTCCTCTCAACTATCCAATCATTTCCGTTTGCGGCTGGTTATCACCTCATAATTTCTGAGATGTTATCCATAAGTCCACGACAATCTTATTCTTTCGTTGTTGATTTTCTCAACAACTCCGTTCAATCCTTCCTTCTAAGTTCTTTTATTTCAATTCTTTCAATTCTTCCAGAGGCATTGTGTTGTTCCTCTCGTCAACTATCGTTCCATTTTGTCAAACTCAGTTCCAACTCCTTCCATGTTCAGCCGGAGTGCTGCATAAATCCTTTCAGTCGTATTCGTTTCTTATCTCGTTCTAACCGGAGTGGTTTCAGAGTTTATCTTGATTCCGTGAGCTTTGATTCTCGTCATTCTCGTCGTTCCTCTCTTCTTATTGAGTGCTCTCGATTCTTTGCTTCTTCTCTTGAGTTCTTATTTCACCTCATCTTTTTTCCCTTCCGTCTCGGTCCTAAGATCTCGGGACGAGATCTCTTGTTAGTGGAGGAGTGTTGTAACGCCCCGGATTCGATGCGCCAGGTGTCTGCCAGTTATTCGCTGTCATTGCCATGTCATTTGCTTGCATGTTGCATTTTATCATGTCATCATGTGCATTTCATTTTGCATACATGTTCGTCTCATGCATCCGAGCATTTTCCCCGTTGTCCGTTTCGCGATCCGGCACTCCTATGCCCTCCGGCGTCCCCCTTTTTGTCTCTCGTTGTGAGCGGGTGTTAAACGTTCTCGGAATGGCCCGAGGTTTGCCAAGAGGCCTTGGTATAGCACCAGTAGACCGCCTGTCAAGTTTCGTGCCATTTGGAGGTCGTTTGATACTCCAACGGTTAACCGGGTAACCGTAAAGCCCCTCTCTCTTTGCAGCCCAACACCCCTTCCAAAGTGGCCCAAAACCCATCTAACTCCCCTCCATGCTCTCGGCCGTTCGATCACGATCGTGTGGGCAAAAACCGCTCCTCATTTGGACTCTCCTAGCTCCCTCTATCTATAAATATGGGCACCCCCCCCGAAATTCGCGGATCAATTGCACCCCTAACCCTAAAAACCTCCCTACCCGCAGCCGGACATGTCCGTCCAGCCGCCGAACATGTCCAACCACCCCCGCGCCCAATCAGAAGCCGCCAAGTGTCCTCCGCCGCCGCCCCCGCGCCGCCCGCCCGCCCGCCCACTCCACCGCCGCCCGCCCTTGCCAGCGCGCCCAGCGCCCGCCAGCACCCCGCGCCCGCGCCCCGCCTCCTGCGGCGCGCCCCGCCGCCGTTCGCCGCCGCCCGCCGCCCAGCTTCTCGCCCTTCGCCGCCTCCGCCTCCCGCCTTGCCGGCGCCCTCGCCGCCGTCCTAAGCGCACCAGCGCCCATGCGCTCGCCCGCCAGCGCGCCGCCGCGACGCGCGCCGCCAGCGCCGCCTCGCCTCCTCCTTCCTCCGCCATGGTCGCTCGCCTCCGCCCGTCCATGCCGCGCGCCCAGCGCGCCGTCCCCGACCCTGCTCGGCAGCAGCTCCTCGCGCCGCTCGCCACCTCCAGCCACGCCGCCCGTCGCTCCCTCCCGGCGCCCGCGACTCCCTCGCGGAATCCGCCTCCTCGTCCGGAGCTTCGCCGGCGGATCCGTGGATCGGGATGAGATCCACCGGAGCCCATCCAAACGCCTCTGCTCGTCCCGGATCCCCTCGTCCCGCACGCCTCCGTCCCGGGTTGACTTTTCCCGGAGGTAAAAATATGCCTAAGTCCTCAGATTTCCAGTATTATCATGCCATGTTCGACCTGCTGTATCTTCATGCATGTAGCTCCGTTTTGTGCGTGTAATATGTCAAATTGTTCGTCTCAATGATTAAATCATTTAATTACATTTCATCATATTAATTTGAGGTCATCTTGATGCCTGAATCTTCGTTGCAAGAGTGCTATATGATGTTAACCTGCTGAAACTGTTATAACTTGGTGATTTGTCATTTTTGTTGCATTTGATGTGTGCATCCTATGAGGTTGATGTATACATGAGTTTTGATCTATGTCATGCCATCTTCACATTGGTGCCATCCATGTATTTTTGTGGGTCTTGTAGTGAGTGCATCGTGCTTGTTAAGTAGGGTACTTGTTGTTGCTGTTTTGCATGTCTGAATCTGCTATATCATGATGCTATGTTAACCTGCTTCTACAAGTCATTCTATGCATAATCTGGAGATATTCACTAAGGATGTTTTGTTCTACATATCATGCTCTATCCATCCATGCCCCTGGTTGCATTTATTGCTTGCTGTAGCTTGTTGTAATCTTGCTCTCAAATTGCTAAATAATGTTATTGTCAGCCGGTTAACTTTAAGTTCAATGTTGCCATGATTGTTGTTAGTGATCCATGCACCCTATGAACTTGCTCTTGCCATGCTTAGCTTCATAAACATGTCTTCTTACTGTTGGTTGCCTTGCCATGCCATTTATTGCTCTGTGGTGAGTGGTTCAAGCTCACCAACATGCCTACTTATTGTTGTTCCTGCCATGTATGAATCTGTAATATAACTTGCCATGTTTACATGGGTGCCATCATAGTTTCTGATTCTTTGTGGCTCATGGTCAGTAAAGGACTTTTGTTCTATGCATTTAGTAGTTTCATGCCATGCCTTTGTTTGCCATGTTAAGTTCCTGTAACATGTTGTTTGATAGCTCTAAACATTGCAACCTGATGTTATTTCCTGATAAGTCTGAAACTGTTATTATTTGCAATCTTGCCATGTCATTTTGAGCATGTTCTAGTGATTTCTGGAGATAGCTCAGTGTTCATGTTTTGTAATGCTTTACCTGTACATCATGCCCATGCCTTTTGTTATTACGTTGAGATGCTGTAGCATGTTGTTTTGATGCTTTCAATATGCCTAGTTGCTGTTTTGGACAGCTTGTCCTTTAAACTTGTATAGGGTGTATGTGTTGAACCGTTGCTCCGTTTTGAGTGTGCTCTATATGAAACTTGCTTGATTTTGCATGTAGTTTCATATTATCATGTTGCATCCTTGTTTTGAGTTGTTTGCTTGATGTTTGTATGCATTTTGCATCAATGCCATGTTTATCTTGTTTTGCTCATATCTTCTAGGCCGTAGCTCCGAATCAAATGAACTTTATATGTAACTTGACTAGAATCTCGTTTAGATCTTCGTGGTGCTCTTTAACATGCTTTTTAACAACTTGAATATAATGTTTATTCAGATCTGGACCAATTTCGAAATTTGCATATGAGGACTTACCAGAATGGTTATATGTTGTTTCCGGCCTCATTTAAACTTGCCTTGATGTGTTGCTCTTGTTTGCATCATCTCTTGCCATGAGTAGCTTCATGTAGCTTTGTCATGCATCATGCTTGTTGTGCATCATGTCTTGTTCATGTGTGGTGTGTTTACTTTGTTGTGTGCTTCTTCTCGATAGTTCCCGTTTCGTTGCGATCGTGAGGATTCGTTCGTCTACGCTTGGTTCGTCTTCGTGGCTTCATCTTCTTCATGGACTCGTTCTTCTTCCTTGCGGGATTTCAGGCAAGATGACCGTCACCTTGGATCTCATTATTATCATTGCTATACTAGTTGCTTCGTTCTATCACTATGCTGCGTTACCTATCACTTGCTGCTCAAGCCTCCCAAATTGCCATGAACCTCTAACTCATTGTCACCTTCCCAGCAAAGCGTTGTTTGGCTATGTTACCGCTTTGCTCAGCCCTCTTATAGCGTTGCTAGTTGCAGGTGAAGATGAAGATTGCTCCATGGTGGACAGGATTTTGGTTGGGATATCACAATATCTCTTATATTATTAATGCATCTATATACTTGGTAAAGGGTGGAAGGCTCGGCCTTATGCCTGGTGTTTTGTTCCACTCTTGCCGCCCTAGTTTCCGTCATATCGGTATTATGTTCCCGGATTTTGCGTCCCTAACGCGGTCGGGTGATTTATGGGACCCCTTGACAGTTCGCTTTGAATAAGACTCCTCCACCAAGGCCCAACATTGGTTTTACCATTTGCCTCACCTAGCCCTTTTTCCCTTGGGAGTCGCTCTCAAGGGTCATCTTCATTTAGCCCCGGGCCAATGCTTGTCTAAGTGTTGGTCCAAACTAGAAACCACTTGCAGCGCCACCTCGGGGAACTTGAGGGCTGGTTTTAGTTATACGTCTTGCTCATCCGGTCGTGGCACGAGGCGAGATCTGTGCTGCTACTATCGGGATGTCGGCACGCCGGAGGTCTTGCTGGTCTTGTTTTATTGCTGTCGAAATGTCTTGTAGCCGGGATTCCGAGACTGGTCGGGTCTTCCCGGGGAGAAGGAATATCCTTCGTTGATCGCGAGAGCTTATCATGCGCTAAGTTGGGACACCCCTGCAGGGTTTGAACTTTCGAAAGCCGTGCCCGCGGTTATGTGGCAGATGGCAATTTGTTAATATCCGGTTGTAGTAAACTTGAAGTAAACTCTTCTAAAATACACCAACCGTGTGTGTAACTGTGAGTGTCTCTTTTCGGGGTTGATCGAGAGGAGAACACGGTTTCTTGGGTTATGTCTGACGTAGGTAGGAGTTCAGGATCACTTCTTGATCATTACTAGTTGACGACCGTTCCTTTGTTTCTCTTCTCGCTCTCATTTGCGTATGTTAGCCACCATATATGCTTAGTCGCTGCTGCAACCTCACCACTTTACCCCTTCCTTTCCCATTAAGCTCTGCTAGTCTTGATACCCCTGGTAATGGGATTGCTGAGTCCTCGTGGCTCACTGATTACTACAACAACGATTTGCGGTACAGGTTTTGTGATGATCATGGCCGAGGCGATGTTTGCTTGTGTTGGAGTTCTTCTTACGCTTCTTCTTGATCGGGGATAGGTTCGGTCGGCAGCCTGGGCTAGCAGGTGGATGTCGTTTGAGTTTACATTTATGTTTCATCCGTAGTCGTATGTTGATCTCTTGTATATGATGTTGATGTATTCTTGTGGCATTTGTGCCTTATGTACGTATCCCTACCTATTATGTAATGTTGATGTAAAGATATCCACCTTGCAAAAGCGTCTTCAAGATGCGCTTCTATTCTTGGTGGGACCTTCGAGTTCCTTTTGGATAGGGTCGCATTTTGGGCGTGACACCCAGCTCCTCAACGTTGCGGTTGAAGGCAGTGGCGCGGAGGTTGTGATACTCCTGCGACAAGAATGTCAGACAAAGGTAAAACTTTGGAAGTCAGGTGTGCCTTGGTGCAGTTTTGGATGGCGTCGCCCTCAGCCCGCAGCTTCGCCTGGACGTCCAGGAGCGCCGTGTTCGGCGGGCCTGTGCCGCCTCCTCGCACCCACCCAATGGGCGCGGCGCTTGTCGCCTCGGCGTCTGGAATGGCCGACCTGGCGGCGCCGGTCTCCAAGGGGCGCGGCGCCGAAGTCGCCTTCTCAAGACGGCGTCGCGCTGGCGAGGCGACTTGAAGAAGCAGGCTCGCCACAGCCTCGGCGTCGGTCGGCGCCTGGCGGTCCGCCCGGCTGTTACGCCTCGCGCGCTCTCGAGACTGCGGTGGGCGTCGAAGCGGCGCAGTCGTGCCGAAAGGAGGCCTCGCCGCCTTCCTTCTCCGCGACGGGGAACCAACCGCCGACTCCCTCCGTCTGCCCCGTGAACTCCGGCGGCGGCGGCGCAGAGCTCAGCGGGGTGACGAGCAGCGTCGACTGGAGGCGCGCGGCCTCCTCGGGTCACCTCTTGGCTGCGGCGGCGGCTTCGGTTTCGTCCAGCCGCCTCTGGGCGGAAGTTGCCGCCTTCTCGGCCTCCGCCTTCTCCAGACGGGCGGCCTCCTCCTCGTCGCGCTTCTCCTGCGCATGCCGCTCCGTCGCCTCCCGGAGGTCGGCCGCAGGGTCAATCCGCCGAGTATTGGCGGACGTCTCTGCCGACTCCATGACGGAGGCGGCGGCGACCCGCTCCAAGGTGAGAGGAGCCCTGATGAGAAAAAGACATATAAAGACTTGGATAAGACGGACCAGAAGAAAACAAGACAAAACAAGAAGTACTTACGCCGAGACCAGCGGCGGCTTCTTCACCTCCTTGCGGAAGGGGTTAGCCTTCGCGACCGCCTCTTCGTGCTGGGTCGCGGCGGCCGTCCCCCTGAACTTCTTCGCCCGGCCGCCTGGCAAGCTCGGCCCGGCCCGGCGCTTCTTCGCGCCGCCTCGACCACCCAAGCCGGCAGAGGAACCCGCGCTTGGATGGCCGACCTTCGGTTGGCGGCGGGGGACGACTTCCCTTTCGCTGTCATCGTCAGGCCAGTCGGCAAAGGTCGCCAAAGGCCTGAAATCGTCGGGCCCTCCCCCTCCCTCGGCGTCGGTCTCCATCGCTGCCACCCCCAAGTCGGGGTCGTCGGCGACGCTCTCCGCCCGGTCGGGGACGAACTCACGAGCCGGCCCCGTGGTGCCGGCTGAGGGCTGCATGTGGGGGTTCTGACTCGAAATAAAGAAAGAAAATCAAAGTCGGTTTAATTGAAGAAGAAGCAGAAAAGCAAGAGATGACTTACCACGGCGGGGGTTGGCGCGCGAGTACGGTTCCTTGCCGAACTGCCATTCCTCCGTGAGGCTACAGTTTGCCAGGAAATTCACCGTGTCCACCACCTCCGCGTGGGGCATGTCTTTGGAGCACAGCCGACTGGGGTCCCGGCGGCCGCTCATCTGACAGATCAGATGAGGTCGGCCTTGGAGTGGAAGAACTCGGTGCACCACGAAGGCGGCCAGCAAGTCGGCCCCAGTCAGGCCCTCCATTGCGTCGGCCTTTTCGGGCACAGCGGCGGCGGCGGCGCTGCGAGTCAACGACCTGGCCCGATGGGACCAGCTGGGGAGTCGCCCCGCCAACTCGCCGGCCTCGTAAGGCGGCAGGTTGACCCAGTCGCCCTCAGGGGCGACGTTTTCACGTAGAAATACGTGCGCTGCCACATCTTCACCGACTTGATTAGTGGGATGGCAGGGAAGAGGTTGTCGGCTAACGGCCTCCTCATTGCGATGAAAGTGCCGCATAGAGCCGGCACGCGAGCGACGTGCGTCCCAAGCTTGGCTTGGAAGAATTCCCCCCATAACTCGATGGTGGCGAGAACGCCAAGAAAGCCCTCGCACAAAGAGGCGAAGGCGGCCAGCAGCACCACCGTGTTTGGAGTGAGGTGGTGCGGCTGAAGCCCGTGGAACTCCAGGAAGGCGCGGAAGAAGCCGCTCGCCGGCAGCCCTAGCCCGCGCATGAGGTGCGAGTGGAATATGACCCGCTCGCCCTCCTCCGGCGCCAGCGTTATTTCGCCCGCCGGCGCGGCGCGGGTCCGCACTAGGTTGGTGCCGGGGATGCGGCGCGTCTGGCGGAGGAACTCGATGATGTCGTCATCCACTATGGAGCCATCCCACACGCCGGAGCGCGCGGCGGAAGGCGCGGCTGCGGAGGAGGAGCTCATCTCCGCGGTGCGGCGTGGTTCAGCGCGGCAGAGGCAGGAGGAAGACGAAGCAAGGAGGAGAGGGAGCGAGAGGAAGCGAGGAGAGTGGGTGCGCGTGCGTCGCCGCCCCCCTCCTCCCGCCAACTTATAGGCGCCTAGGCCGAGAAGCCGATGGGACGGGCGTGGGATTAACTGCGCCCAGTACCCCACGCCCCCATGATTTAACCCACGAAGTTACTGCGCGCAGTAACGACGTGGGGAGCCCAACCGCCCGCACGGCTGCAACGGATCCGCCCGCGCGCTGAGGTGCGGTAGTGGCGGCCCCGCCTGACGGGCCTGTCAAGTCACGCGCGTGGGTGGGCAGACTAGCCCTGCCGCGTGGCGTTGCGCGACAGGCCCGCAGCGGGCAGCTGCCTGGAAGCTTATCAGGCACGCTGCCCGAATCCCGCCACGACCTTCGAAACCTTTGAAGAGCAAGAAGGCCTCCTGCAGGGCCGACTCCAGCTAATCGGCTCAAGAGAGAAACGGCGAGCCAAGCCCAGATTCTTCCATTAGAGGGATGAAACTGTTGAGGCTCCTCGACATGTTGCCCACGGCGCCTCACCAGCTTCGGGGACTACTGTCGGAGCAATGGGCCACGCGTAGGCAAACCCGAGCCCCTGGACCTTTCGAAACATCAGGGCAGACTGCGCCCTTCAAGACCCCAAGATGAAGAGCCGCCTTCTGGGAGTCGGCGACAGAGCCGCCGACAGCCCCTCCCAGCCGAGTCCCAGAGACGGCCTCAAGATAAGCCGACTCCCAGCCAGCGACTCCTGGAGAAGCCGGCTATGGGGAGTCGGCCCGCGACTCCAACCGCCTCCTACTAATGCGACTACGAACGGGATGGGATGGGGCCGCCTCGCAGCCCATCCCGGCCCCGTTCACAAAGGACGGGCATGGCCACAGAGCGCCGTACTGACGGAGATCTCCGTCCGGCGCGGCACTGTTGCCACGCCGGCCATGACATCAGCCCCGTGGGCAGATCCCTGTACCCACGATGGCCTGTCTGTACGACCCGAAGACGGCGGGACCCGCCTGACGGTGAGAGCGCCCCAAGACGGACCCGCTGGGAGTCGGCCTCCGAGAGTCGGGCGGCCCCTCCCACGGGCTCCATGCGCCATTAACCAGACAAGACAGGGAGTGGCAACAGTGATCGTCCGACAGGCGGTGGTACTGTTGCCATGACCCCATGACCAAGCTCGCGTTATTAGAAGCACGGCTACAGTAATCCGCAGTCGGCAAGACCCGCCCGCGGCGGACAAGGGCTGTCGGCTCCATGCTGGACCATCGGCGGGGCCCACTAGTCGGCGGGCCCCAGTAAGTCGGAGAAGACGGCAACAAGAGGCGACGGCTGGGACCTGCGCCCAGCGGATTACCATTGTACCCCCGGGGGGTAAGCCTATATAAACCCCCCGGGGCACCCATGCAAGAGGTTAGACCCTAATAGTTTTAGACACACATAGAGGGAAGAGAAGAGCTAGCCGTGCCCTTCTCCTTCCTCACACGAACAACTCAAGGAGCAACCTTGTACACACTTTGCCATAGTGATCATGCGGAGACCCCTTGAGCAGCGATGGGGTGTTATCTCCACGGAGAGCCCCGGCTGGGTAAGATTCGCGGCGTGCATGCCTTCGCCTCATCCGTTTCGTGCACCAGCGACGTTCTAATCGCCCCCACCATGATAAGCCATCCTTTGGCATATGTCGCACCAACCCCGACAGGCTCCGCCCGTTCCGCCCATGCCCTTTCGCCGCGGCCTGCCTGCAGCTGCCCGCCACTCGGTCACCTCGGCGGCGCCGCTTCGCAGCCAACCCGGCCTCTCTGGCCGTGCTCGGTCTGCCTGTCTGCACCCGACAACTTGATCGCCGGGTTCCACCCCGATGGGCAACCCCGCTCGCAGCCCCGCTACACTGCCGCCCGTTTTGGCCCCCTGTGCCACTGATGTTGGGGCCCCACGCCCCTGTTTATTGAAGAAAAATATATTAGTAACAATACTAATTAATTAGTGAGTTAAAAGCTTGATTAACTTAATTAATTAATCTTAATTAACCTAATGAACTATATTAGTTAGTTAAATCTATAATTAGTTGGGTGAGTCAATGACAGGGGGCCCCACCCCTGTTGACCAGTCAAACATTGACTGGTCAACTGAGCCCCCTGGCCCACCTGTCAGCCACTTTGTCCACTTTTGTGTACGTTGTGCTGGGTGCATCTAGCATTTTAGTATTTGTTTAGAATTATTAATAATTTCATAATATTGCTAAAACTTTAGAAAATCATAGAAAATAATCCGTAACTCAGATGAAAAAGTTTTATACATGAAAGTTGCTCAGAAAATATGACGAATCGGAATACGCTCTCCGTTCACCCGTCACGTGCCCCTAGCATAGAAAACATGCAACATTTCCCCTCCGATTCGTTTGTCCGAAAATGCCTAACTCCAGGAAAACTTTCCCGGTTGTTATCCCCCTTCGCCGGTATCGTGTAGCACCACGTTACAACACCCCTAGCCCCGCGTGTTACCCCCGTCATGCATCTATGTTGTATCGTTTTGCATTATATTTACCGTTTCTTCCCCCTCTTCTCTCCGGTAGACCCCGAGACCGCTGTTGATGCCCCTGTGATCGACTACGTCGACGACGACCCTTCTTCCCTTTCAGCGGAGCTTCCAGGCTAGCCCCCCTTTGATCATCCCGATATCTCCCATTCCATTCTCAAATGCTTGCATTAGATTTTGCTACTGTTATTTATTGCTCCTATTCTGATGCATAGTCTGCTTTTGTACCTGCTATTGTTACCTACCTGCTTATCCTAAACTGCTTAGTATAGGTTGGTTAGTGCTCCATCAGTGACCTCCACCTTGTCCTTGTTGCCCCTGCTTCATCATCGACGACTCAATCAACGTGATCGACGACCAGTGCCCGACACCTCACATCACTTCACGCCCCTTTTGTTGCTCGACTCTGCAGAGCTACTATCGAGTGCCGAGGGTGATCCCTCATAACACACTCCCGATGATAATTCTGTAGTGTAGCTATTCGGTGTGGTCATCGATGGTGGTTCCTCTTTCACCATTCCCGATACGTCTATGTCGTGCAACACCTCAAGTGTGAACCTCGAGGGTGGTCCCTCTTACGTTCACCTTGATGATTACATTGAGTGGAATCCACCAGGGGTGATTCCTCGGGTTTTCCCTTTGATGTCTGGACACACAGTTACCTTGACTTTACTTGAGACCGTTGAAAGCAGGCGGGCCGGAGAGCACCCGTATGATGTGACGGTGGCGGCTGGCTGTTTAGCGGTATCACACAGGAGGGGTGATAGCTCCGGACTTGTCCCGACAGTCGTCACTACCTTAATTGTTAATGCACTAACAGGTTTGGGTATTTGTTCTGAATTGGCCTCTGGCCTTTACGCACTAACCACCACGCGACAATAGTTATGGGCCTTGACGTCGCAGTATCAGTCGAAGCTTTGTCAGACGTCCAGTTCAGCATTGCGGCACGGCTGGGCCGGCACCATCCTGTAGTGGTGGAGCCTGGTCCGCCTAGCTCGCAACGACCCGAAGTGCAATGGGTGATGGGCCCAGACCCCGGACTGCTTAGGATGTAGACCGGCGGGGACCTCTCTGCTGAGCCTAGGTAGGGCTACGACGTGTTGATCTTCCGAGGCCGGGCATTAACCCAGAAAAGTGTGTCCGGCCAGAGTAATCAAGCGTGTTGGAGAACGTGGTGCACCCCTGCAGGGAAGACATATATTCAAATACCGTGTCCACGGTAATGGACGTTCAGAATTATATCATGATCTTATACAACTAGAAATGGATACTTGATATGTGATGGATATGTGGCTCCGGGATTGCTTTCTCGTAGGGAGTCGAGGAAGGATCTCTGGGCATTATTGCTACAACATGCTTGATAATTAAACTGCTATTCTTTACTCTTCTTCATGATGCAAGACGCTTGGAGCTGCTTGAAGATGCTAGTCTTTGATAGGCTAGGTCTTCCCCTCTATTCTGGCATTCTGCAGTTCAGTCCACAAATACAACCCTTCCATTTGATACCAATGCATACTTAGTATAGATCTGATGCTTGCGAGTACTTTGGATGAGTACTCACGGTTGCTTTGCTTCCCCTTTTCCCCCTTCCTTCTCCTTTCCAGTTGATGCAACCAGATGGTGGCCCCCAGGAGTTAGATGCCACCCCCGCCGACTATGACTACTACCCCGAGGGTGCCTACTACTACGTGGAGCCCGCCGACGACGAGGAGTAGTTAGGAGGTCCCATGCAGGAGGTCTTGCCTCTTCGATCGTTTGTGCTAGCATTCTTAGGCAAAACGTGTTTAACTTATGTATGTACTCAGATATTGTTGCTTTCGCTGACTCGCTTATGTATCGAGCTATGTATTCGAGCCCTCGAGGCCCCTAGCTTGTAATATGAAGCTTGTATTATTTCTATTTGTGTCTAGAGTTGTGTTGTGATATCTTCCCATGAGTCCCTGATCTTGATCGTACACATTTGTGTGTATGATTAGTGTACGGTCGAGTCGGGGGCGTCACATTCCGGACTTGTCTTCTCTCTTCTTCCGGACTTGGTTTTTGCCGTGATTTTGCCCTGACTTGATATGGATTTTGGAATCATTTCAAATGGACTTGTCACTTGGATATATCCTCGACTTTCACCCAAGTGGCCTATCTACTTTATTCCTCTGATAAATCCCCAAAATAATCAAATGAATATTTTTCATAAAAGGAAAATATTCATTTTTCTCTCTGAAATTCAATTCAGAAACTTGTGCTCCAAAGCAACCCCAAATTTTCTTACTCAGAAAAATCTGAAATAATTCCTGAATATTCTTAGATCCTTGGCACACCTTCCCATGCAAAAATATTGCATCAATTTTTGTAATATTTTTGCTATAGAAAATAATTTCTATTCTGGGCCAGAAATGCACTTTGCACAGCCAGTGCATTTTTCCTTAATCTTTTGGCCCTGATCTTTTTTGAGCTTAAACACCCTCCTAAGAGAACCTAAACCCCAGGAGATCAGCCCTAATGGACATCTAGAAGGTTGCTTAACTTGGCAACCAAGTTTCTGGTTAGAAACTTGCCAGCTTGGTTAAGTCAAATCTGGTCGGCCTGAGCATGAGCTATCACCACTCCTAGACTAAACACTGCATGGACGAGAGCGTAGACAAGGTTTGGCTGCATTTGGGCGTCATCTTGACCATGCCAGCGTGGTGACCGCGTGAAGACACGGTGCCTGGCAATGTCTTGACACGCTCTGGATGGCGCCTTCCTCTTTGTTTAGCGTGTGCTCGTTCCAGCGCTCACCGACGCCTGCCGCGCCACACCTACAGTGTCGTCCCATCACCCTTGACCTCTCCCTAGCGCTCGCCGACGCCGGAGCTGCCGCAGCAAGCATGAGCACGTCGTGGCCAAAAGCCACAGTGCGCGCGTGTGCTTGTCCGCTTCCCCCACCGCCTCATGTGCTCGTCCACGAGCGTGGGCAAGCTCTGCGTTGATGTTGCGTGTTTTCCCCCTCGCACTGGAGCATTTTGTCGCCGTTCACTGCGCGTACAGAGAGCTCTGGCGGCGACATGTCCCCCCTCGCTCCGGCTATATATAGCGCCCCCCCCCCTCCTCAAATCCTAGCCAAGCACCACTCCACACCACCTCCACAAGCACGTAGAATGACCACAGCTCGGTCGGGCAGGCCTCTCGCCGTCACCCCGACCAGAGGACTCCGGCGACCTCCGCAGCCCAGCCACCGCTCTCTGGTGCCTCTCGAGCTCAAGCAGCTGCTCGGGCGTGGCATTGGACGTATGTTGGTGCTGCATGTACGCTGCTGAGCCCTCGGAGCCGCCCCTAGCCGTCGTCTTCAACCACTCCGGCGAACCCCGACCGCCACCAAGGCTTGCGAGCTCGACCGCGAGCAGCTCCGTCCACTCCACGCCAAGCCACGGGTATGGGCAGGTGCGCCACGAGCCCAACTTCAATCCTATCCCTCTAGCCTAGCCCCAAACCCCCTCGTCGCCGGCGAAGCGCCGCCCCTCTCTGATCTCGCCGTCCCCCTCTCTCTCCTGATGTGCGGGACCCACCCGTCAGCCTCACTACTCGTGCCCAAAGCGGTACGAGTGGAGGCGCCTTTTCCATTTACGCCTTCGACGTCACCCCCCTGGAATTTTTGTTTAATTCAAAATTATTCAGAAATTTGACTAAACTTTGACCAGCCACCATTTCTAAACCATAAGTCCAAATGATTTGATTCTTCTTGCATTATCTTTGTTTCATAAAGCTCTAGCAGCACACCAAAAGGTGGAATTTTCCTTGTTGCCTAGAATTTATGGTGCTATTCAGAGTGGGTTTTGATAATTATTTTTGTGGTTTTAAATTCTTTTCAGAAGGAGAAGCTTGTCTTGAAGCAAACCAAGAGGGGTGTGATCCTCCTCTACACTAAGGCAAGCCACACCAGCATTTGGATGGTGTTATTTCAATATCTATGATTTTCTACTTGAATATGAGTTCTTATTTGCATTTAAAATTTGATAAATAAATTTGGTTAATTGTTAGTTACTTCATCATGCTTGATATGCTTGTTTTAGTTACTGGTTGAATGCATGAACTTGTTTGGTCAAGTAGAGTAAGACTTTGCACTAGTTATATTGCTATGGAAACTAATGATAGTTATTTAATTAAGTGATATTTCATTTAAATGATGAACTAATAAAATATTGCTTAATCATAAAAATGAGTTATAACCAGAGAAGTTTTGGTCCTAAGCATTGCAAGATAATTATATTGTTAAGTTTGATCCATGACTATGAGTTGATTGCTTCGCATGACGAGTAGTTGCATGATTATGGCATTATATCATGTTATTGATAAAAAGTTTTTATCAAAGTTAAACTTGATTAAGTTCAACTTCAATATGATGTTGATCACATCATGGTGCCACTGAATCAGGTTTTTATTCAGTGCGGCCACATTTACCTTGTGGGAAGGTCTTGATTCGGTCCTTTGTTATGACTCTCACCGATGCCTCCCGCGTGGGAAGGTTATGGGCATGCATACCCTGGCCCGGTAGGCAGACATAAGCTTGTGTGCTCATTTTTGTTTTTATGGTACCTTGTCCCCGTTTGGGACTGTTTTGCCATGACGATGGCCGTTGATGTCTTTGGTAGACACGAGGCCACCCAAGACCTAGCCCTGAGAGGGAGTTGGTCGGAGTGGCCGGGGAGAGTGCATGACAAAGGGAGGGTTTCGTCGGAACGCTTTGGTCCACCCGAATGGGAATGCGAGGCCAGGTGTTCCATAGTGTGGGTAAAGTGTGCTACATCTGTGGAGTGTATTTAATCTATAAATAGCCGCTTCCTCGGTTATGGGCATAACTCGTGAGTAAGTCACACCATGGATCAACTTTTATAATAAATCTTGAAAACTAAGTGATTGTTGTGATGCATTGGTTCATGGTGAATCATGAACTCTCGAGGTGTTCATGAGTACTTGGTTTCAGATGTGACCCCGGTATGGTCACCGTTTGGTTACGAGGTAACCGTCTGGTAAGCGAGTCCGTGTGACTCGGTGCTCGTATCATTTGCATTGCATTTGTAGTAGTTTTGGCATTGCATTAATCTGATTAATTGTCTTGATATTGTCTGTCATCGTGCTTATGTTTGTTATGAGCTCGCAAGTACATTCAATGTACTGACCTGGCGTGTTATGCCAGTTTTCAGGCAAGTCGGTTCGCATCGGAGCACATCTCGTGTCTAGGCCGTGTCCACGTCAGTGTCCCTGTGCTATGGAGTTCCACTTCATCGTTCTTCCGCTGCCGCGTAGTTCGTGTGATCGAGGCCCCCGTCATGTTCATTAAATAATGTACATACTGTCCAGCAGCACCGTGTGTGCCGCTTGGCCTCGTATCTCGATGTAATGTCAGAGTTATGTAATCCGCTAGCATCAATAAAGTGGTTGTTTCTGTACCATGTTGTTATGTATTGCCAGAAGACTTGATCTCTGGGCTGGCAATGCAAGGTAAACCGTTAGTGCGTTAGTGAAATGGTAGATAGCTTCGTTTGAGTGCCGGTAGTCATAGAAACTGGTTGTTGCATTGCATGCATGTTTATCTGTTGTTATTACTAACCGTATAGTTTGTGAGTGTAGATGGCTCCAGTACCGATCTTGTACCATCCTGAGCCAGCTTTACACATCGCCGCACCTGCTTCAGAACATGCGGTGACGACTCTACCAAGAGGGTGCTAATCCAAAGTATCGGGTGTATCGCGAGCATATGGCCGGTGCATTGTATGAATATTATGCTGAGGTCACTCTACACCACAGTTCCCCTCCCGGCGCTTAGACTCATTCGACTAAGGGTGGTCTTGCTTCTACGCCATCTCAGGCGGTTCAGTTTGGTGCTATCGAGGCTCTTGTAGACTTGCGCTACAATGAGGTTCGCATGCACACCCACCCAGGTCTTTTCTACTACCCATCTCTGCACGAAAATAGGCGTATCCGTGTTCCTTTGATTAATCCGGTGTGCGATCGTCCCGCGAGTCACCTTTCTCGTTACATCACCGTTAGTTATCTCCTTAACTATGAGTTAGCTCAGGAGCTTTCACGCACCAGTGCAGCTCTCGCGGCTGCTCGTATGAGGAACCCTCTTCCCGCTGTCATCTATACTGCTCCAGTTCCTTCCGCCTCTGTTTCCCTGGCGACCTCGCAGGGTACCATTAACCCTCTGATGGTGACCCCTCACAGTGCTCCTGCTGCATGGTCTTACCTTGTCGCTACTCCTGCCGCTCCTATGCTTAGATCCCATCCCCTGCCTGCCCCTGAGGGAGAGCCCTCGAGGCAGCGCCATCGCGTCTCTCTTAACCCGGGGGTCTCTACTATCAGTTCAGGATCTGGGTCCAGCTCAGGAGACGAGCCTGCAGTAGCACCATCCGAGCAGTAGACCGTTAGAGTATCTCTTTAGTCATGAGTATGATGTATGGGTGTAATCGCACGTGTCATGATGCTTAGTTTCATGTATGAGGGTAGTAGACCCCTTGTGATGTTTACATTCATGTTGAGACTATGTATAATTATGTTGGAACCTTTTATTCGCCTTAGTTTTCATTCGTTGTTTTCTTTCGGGATTTGTCATTGGATTTTCTCCCATTTTGGAATTTTCTCATCATGGTTGCTATTTATTGGGAAAATGAATAATAGGATGACGCGTGGAGGCAGCAACAGTCAAGCTTGTGAGGATGTCCCTGTCCGTCGCTCCGCAAGACAGGCAGGACATTCCCCTGAGCCATACCAGCCACCTCCGTCTCCACCGCCACATCCGCCTTCCACTAAGCAAATCCTGCGAATGTTTGAAGAAAGAAGGAGCAAGGACCTGCTGGAAATATTGAAAAGTGTGCAAGTTATGGTTGAGCGGAATGGAAACCAGAATGGCCATCACTCCAAGCTGTCAGATTTTCAGCGAACCAAGCCTCCCAGTTTTAGCCAAGCTATTGATCGAATGGACACCGGCGACTAGCTAAGGACTATTGAG
Source organism: Aegilops longissima (assembly GCA_021605205.1). Taxonomy (NCBI): domain Eukaryota; kingdom Viridiplantae; phylum Streptophyta; class Magnoliopsida; order Poales; family Poaceae; genus Aegilops; species Aegilops longissima. The sequence goes on along the minus strand of CM038681.1, from coordinate 174,932,494 downwards.
AGGAAACTGGAGATTGCTCGCACTGAAGAAGGAGACAAGGTTCCCTTCGCAATGCATTATCTCAAAGGACCTACCGCTATATGGTGGGATAATGCCAAGGCAATATGGCCGGCGGACGATGAAATTACTTGGACAAAATTCAAGGATACTTTACGCAAGTATCATATTCCCACCGGAATAATGAAAATCAAGCAGCGCGAATTCCTCACCCTCACCCAAGGCAGCATGACCGTCAACGAGTATCTGAATAAATTCAACCATATGGACCGCTATTCTATCCATGCTGTGGCCACAGAAGAGCGGAAGATCGACAGGTTTCTTGGAGGGTTGAATCAGGATCTCAGGTGCACTCTCAGCATGTTTGATTTCTCGGACTTCCTGACTCTGGTGAACAAGTCCCTCATCGCAGAAAGGGGACACAAGCTCATGCACGACAACAAGCTAGTTGTTAACGACCACAAGCACAAATTCGTGCCAAATAAGGATATGCAACCAGTGCAAAAGGCTCGTGCTTGGCAACAGACTCAGGTGGAGTACAAACCCAACTGGTAGCAGAATGTCAACAAGACTACCACTCAAGTCAAGAATGTCGTGACCAGCCCGGTGCGCGAAGATTGTCAGCGCAACAATTCATGCTTCAGTTGTGGTCAATCCGGACACTACGCGAGACACTGTCCCAAGAACAACAAACAAGCAGCTCCATTCCATCCGCAAGTCAACTACATGGAGTCGTATTCCGCCCAGATATGATCCAAGGGCAAATCCATCATATCTCCGCAGACGAAGCCCAAGAGGACCCGGAAGTCATCATTGAGTTTTTCTTCCCAAAACAATTTTCCTTGTTCGATTTTGGGAAAGCACATGCTGGTAAAATCCCCGGGATCCCTACTCAGAAGCAATCTCGTCTGCCGTAATTTGGAAATTGACATCAAGCGCGTCAAGTTTCCAACATCCTTGATAATCATCGACTCCAACAAATTGAATATCATTCTGGGCATTAATTGGTTAACCCAATACCAAGTATGCATCAGCTGTGCGACCAGAGAAGTTACCCTGAAAAATATGGAAGGTCGCACCACAAGTTTTTATGCCCGCTAGCACATACCCACGAAAGATATGGTTTTCGTAGCCGTGGCAGAAGAGGTGGAATTAATTCCAGTGGTCAGTGAGTATCCAGATGTATTTCCTGAAGAATTACCAGGCATGCCACCAGACCGAGAATTGGAGTTTGCAATTGACTTGGTGCCTGGAACCACCCCGATACACAAGAAATATTATCGGATGCCTTCATCAGAATTGGTCGAATTGAAGAAACAACTGGATGATATGCTGCAGAAAGGATACATCCGTCCAAGCTCTTCACCATGGGGATCACCAGCGATCTTCGTGGACAAAAAGGATGGCAGTCTACGAATGTGCGTAGACTACCGACAGTTGAATGATGTCACCATTAAAAACAAGTATCCACTGCCAAGGATTGACGATCTGTTTGATCAACTCAATGGGGCCAAAGTATTCTCCAAAATTGATTTGAGGACCGGGTATCATCAGCTCAAGATAAAGAAGGAAGATATTCCTAAGACCGCGTTCACCACTCGGTACGGTCTTTATGAGTATACCGTTATGCCCTTCGGCCTCACCAACGCACCCGCCTTCTTCATGCATATGATGAATAAGGTGTTTATGGATTTCGTGGATAAATTTGTGGTGGTCTTCATGGATGACATCCTCATTTACTCCAAGAGCAAGGAAGAACACAAGGAACATCTCCAAGCAGTTTTGCAAAGGCTTCGCGACCATCAACTTTATGCCAAATTCAGCAAATGTTAGTTTTGGCTCCAGCAAGTGGGATTTCTCGGGCATGTCCCTCGACAGAAGGAATCTCAATGGATCCAAGCAAGGTGAAGGATGTACTTGATTGGTCCGCAACTACAACAGTCTCAGGAGTTTCAATGAGTTAAAAACCAGGCTGACATCAGCACTAGTATTGACTCTTCCAAACATCTATCGCAGTTTTGATGTCTACTGCGACGCATCCAGAAAAGGACTTGGGTGTGTACTCATGCAAGATGGCAAAGTGGTGGCTTATGCATCCCGACAACCGCGGCGACACGAAGGAAACTATCCTACTCATGATTTGGAATTGGCCGTGGTGGTGCACGCCTTGAAGATCTGGAGGCACTATCTGATTGGAAAGAAGTGCCAGATATTTACCGACCACAAGAGTCTCAAGTATATATTCACTCAGCCCGATTTGAACCTTCGACAGCGAAGATGGCTCGAGTTGGTTAAGGACTACGACCTCGGAATAAATTATCACCCGGGCAAAGCTAATGTGGTGGCTGATGCCCTCAGCCGCAAACCAGCCAACCTTAATACTCTAATGGATTCCTTGCCTCCTAAGCTTTATGAAGAAATTATGCAGCTCAATTTGGTGATCACCGATGCCCGTTTTGCCAACATATTGGAAGTTGCTCCTACTCTCGAAGAAGAAATCCACAGTGCTCAGGAAGATGATAAGATGTTGAAAATATATGTCCAGAAGAGGCACCAAGGGCATGCACCGGATTTCTCTAGGGATCAGAGAGGTTCGCTAAGGTTCCGAGGAAGTCTTTGCATACCCAATCAAGAAAGTTTGAAGAAGAAAATATTGGCAGAAGCACATGAAGCACCATACTCAATTCATCCCGGTGGTACCAAAATGTATGAAGACCTTCGTCAGGTATTTTGGTGGGATGGAATGAAGAAAGACATCGCATACTTTGTGGCATGTTGTGATATATGCAACAAGGTAAAGGCGGAACACCAAAAACCCGCTGGACTCCTCCATCCTCTGTCGGTGTCCCAATGGAAATGGGATGATATCTGCATGGATTTCATCACCGGATTAACAAGGTCTCACCGAGGAAACAACGCAATATGGGTCATAGTGGACACCTTAACAAAGGTGGCACACTTCCTTCCTATCCGGATCACATACCGTGCAAATCAACTCACACAGCTGTATGTGTCAAGAATCGTTAGTCTGCATGGAGCACCCAAGACTATCACCTCCGACAGGGGATCTCTCTTCACCTCCGCATTTTGGTCCCGACTACATCAAGCCTTGGGGACCGCTCTGAAGTACAGCACGGCCTATCATCCTCAGACAGATGGACAGACTGAGCGAGTAAACTAAATACTCAAAGATATGCTCCGGGCATGTGTATTGGCCCAAGGAACAAAGTGGGAAGACTGTCTGCCCTACGCCGAGTTCTCCTACAACAATAGTTTCCAGGCCAGCTTAAAGATGTCACCCTATGAAGCTCTGTGTGGCCAGAAATGCCGCACTCCATTGAACTGGTCTCAAACCGGAGATAGCCATATTTTCGAGACTGGTTTAATGCTGTAGCCGAGAAGCAAGTCAAGGAAATCCGAGACAGACTGCAGCTGGCCAAATCTTGACAGAAGAGCTACTATGATGCCAAACATAGGCAGATCAGCTACGAACCCGGAGAACACGTATATCTCCGAGTCACCCCTATGAAAGGAGTCAAGAGGTTTCAGACCCATGGAAAATTGGCACCCAGATATATCGGTCCATTCCCCGTCATGGCCAGAGTCGGAACAGTTGCATATCAGTTGGAATTGCCACCGGAACTGTCAGAAGTACACAATGTGTTTCACATCTCACAGCTAAGGAGGTGTATCTCGCCACCGGAGAAAAGGACTGATATGGCAGAGATAGAATTGGCTAAGGATTTTGTTGGGGATATTACTACTGAGTATAAACCGGCCAGGAGGGGCCGGGTTATACCCATAATGACTTATTCATATTGAAGCCCATGAAGACAAGGGGTATGTGTAGGATCGAAAGTATGTCTAGAGGGGGGGGGGGGGTTGATTAGACTACTTGACCAAATAAAAACTTATCCTTTTACCAATTTTAGTCTTTGGCAGATTTTAGCTATCTTAGCACAAGTCAAGCAATCTTAACACAATTCAAGCAAGCATGCAAAGAGTATATGAGCAGCAGAAAGAAAAGCATGCAACTTGCAAGAAATGTAAAGGGAAGGGTTTGGAGAATTCAAACGCAATTGGAGACACGGATGTTTTTGTCGTGGTTCCGATAGGTGGTGCTATCGTACATCCACGTTGATGGAGACTTCAACCCACGAAGGGTAAAGGTTGCGCGAGTCCACGGAGGTCTCCACCCACGAAGGGTCCACGAAGAAGCAACCTTGTCTATCCCACCATGGCCATCGCCCACGAAGGACTTGCCTCACTAGCGGTAGATCTTCACAAAGTAGGCGATCTCCTTGCCCTTACAAACTCCTTGGTTCAACTCCACAATCTTGTCGGAGGCTCCCAAGTGACACCTAGCCAATCTAGGAGACACCACTCTCCAAGAAGTAACAAATGGTGTGTTGATGATGAACTCCTTGCTCTTGTGCTTCAAATGATAGTCTCCCCAACACTCAACTCTCTCTCACAGGATTTGGATTTGGTGGAAACAAGATTTGAGTGGAAAGCAACTTGGGGAAGGCTAGAGATCAAGATTCATATGGTAGGAATGGAATATCTTGGCCTCAACACATGAGTAGGTGGTTCCTTCTCAGAAACAGCAAGTTGGAAGTGTAGGTTTGTTCTGATGGCTCTCTCCATGAATGAAGAGGAGGTGGAGGGGTATATATAGCCTGCACACAAAATCTAACCGTTACACACAACTTGCCAAACTCGGTGGGACCGAATTGATAAACTCGGTCGGACCGGTTCAGCAAATCTAGTGATCGTTAGGATTTTCGGTGGGACCGACATGCAACTCGGTAGGACCGACGTGGTTAGGGTTAGGGAATAACGTAATCTCGGTGAGACCGATTACACAAACTCGGTGAGACCAATTTTGGTAATAAGCTAACCAGAGAGTTGGTCAGGTAAACTCGGTGGGACCGATTCGCTCATTTCGGTGAGACCGAAATGTTACGAAAAGGAAACAGGGAGTTTGCATTGCAATCTCGTTGGGACCGATCGCTCATCTTGGTGGTACCGAAATGTTATGAAGGGAAACAGAGAGATTACAATCCCATCTCGGTGAGACCGAGATCCCTATCGGTGAGACCGATTTGCCTAGGGTTTGTGGCAGTGGCTATGACATCTGAACTGGGTGACGCCGGGTAGAAAGAATCAGTAGGGCCGAGTTTGACTTTTGGTTTAGGTCATATGTGGATATGATAAAGTAGTTGAGGGTTTTGGAGCATATCACTAAGCACTGTAGAGCAAGAAACTCATTAAGCAACACCTCATCCCTCCTTGATAGTATTGGCTTTTCCTATAGACTCAATGTGATCTTGGATCACTACAATATAAAATGTAGAGTCTTGAGCTTTTGAGCTTGAACCAATCTTTTTATCCTTTGCATTTTTAGGGATCCACTTTTCTCATCCATGCCATGCCATCCATTGAGCTTTTCCTAAAATATTCATCTTGGAATGATGTTAGCTCAATGAGCTATATGTTGTTAGGAATTACCAAAACCACCTAGGGATAGTTGCACTTTCAATCTCCCCCTTTTTGGTAATTGATGACAACATATAGATCAAAGCTTCGACAAATGATAATAAGAGTGAAAAACATTGTCGCTTTGAGAAGTATGTGATAAGCAAGAGCTCCCCCTAAATTTCTGCATAGTTTAAGATTTTCTTTGGATTGCAAATGCACAAGGAGTTAGGCTCATGGGTAACTCTTCCATGTCACATACATCTTGGTGGAGCGCTCAAAATGATAATGATTGAATACATGCACTCATCACCAAGCAAAGTGAATGATCATATAGAGATAAAAAGGATAATGTCATCAAACAAGCATAAATGTAGCATATGATCAAACACATGATTATCCAGGTATCACACAGACATAGAGTATCTCAAAGAAGCAAATAAAGTTCAACCACCAAAGCAAGAGAGAATAAAAAGCAACATTTTTCTCTCCCTTTGGCAACAAGTTACCAAAAAGTTCATAGAAAATTCATAGTACTAAATCGTCTCTCAGGCTTGATCTTCAGGTGGTGGTGTTGATAGAACGCCAAGGACAAAAGCATCAGTTGATGTAGATGGAGCTGGTGGAGTAGGTGCTGAAGCTGGTTGCACTAGAGTTGTAGGAGTTGTAGCTGGTGCAGATGAAGTGGCTCTGGTGTCTGTCACTGGCACTGCAGCTGATCTCTGAGCTCTAGGCACTCTGGCAAATGCATCTGTGGTTGTCTTGCCCTTCCTCTCCTGCATATCATCCTGAAGTTGCTCAACAACGGACTAGATCTCTGTGACCTTCACATCCATGTCATAGAACTTCTGCTCCATGATCCTCTCCAAGCTCTCCTGGTTTCGAGTCAAGGTGGCCAGCCCCTTCTCAATCCTCGGAGTGGATGCAATCAAGTTGCCAAGTTGATCCTGTTTGCTCTTCAGAAAGTACTGAGATGCCTCTTCCATTGTTGGCATGTTGGCAGCCTTCTCCGTCCTTGCCTTCTCCTTCTTAGCTTGTGCTTGCACTGAAGATGGTTCATCTTCATCCATAACCACTTGGTTATCCTCAGTCTGGATAGATAGGCATATGCTACTTATCCAACAGGTATGTGCCTGTGCCCATCTTGGAGTTAATCAGCTCCTGGATCAGTGGGGCATATCCACAACTTCTTTTACGGTCAAGAATGTCCTCTTGATAGTCTCAACTATAAGGCTCATGACCTTGAACTTTTGTGGCACATCAAATATGTGTAGCAAGTTTATTGCATGGCCTCTGATCATGTTGTGGTCACCTGACTTGGGAAATAGAGTATGCCTGAGGATCTAGTTGATGGTTGGCAGTCCTGACAGAAGATAATGTACAGATCCAAACTTATGTGATTCTATTGCAGCATCTGGGATCTCCTTGTACATATGTGCCATAGAGTTGTGATTCATCTTATTCTTGGCATAGACATCCAAGTCATCCTCTTCCTCATTCGGTGCATTGATCAGATTTTCCCATTCCTCAATAGTTGATTGGTACCTTGTACCTTCAGACATCCATACTATCATGCCATTTGGATAGAAGTGTGCTGTGGAGTAGAATTGCATTATGAGCTCCTCATTCCACTTTGTGAGCTTCTGCCCAACAAAGTCTGCAACTCCACATGCACTGAAACTGTCATACACACCAGGATAGTGTTCCTCATTCTGCTTCATGTAGGTCCAGTCCACCCACCTCATGTCACACACTATAGGCTTCTAGTCCAACAACACTGTCTCATAGAAATCCCGTTGTTCCTTAGTATGGAACATGTAGTCAACAACAGTCCTCCTTCTAGTGGCATATGGATCTGACTCTCTCCATAGCCTCAATCCCGAGTCTCTCCTGATCTTCATGTTCTCAGCTACAGGATGAGCATCATTATGATCTGGAATTTTTGGCTTCAATTTTCTCAAGACATGTGTCTCATCATCTTCTTCCTCAGCAACAATTTCAGGCATTGGAGCCTTGTTCTTCTCAGCAGCTGGAATGTTTCTAGTACTCCTCTTTGGTGCAATCTTGGGCTTGGAGGCATCTTTGGGCTTTGATGATGCAGCCCCTGACCTAATAGCATCACCCATAAGCTTCTGAGCCTTGGGTGCTGGTGCAGCAACCTCTTCTTCTTCCTCTTCTTCCATCATGGAAGGCTTTCCAATAACTCTGGCCATGGTCTTCTTGACCCTTTCCTTCCTATTCTTCCCTTCAGCAGCAGCCTCTTTGGGTTCAGATTCCAAAGATGCTTGAGTGGAGGCTCTGGCTTTAGACATGGGAATCCTTTTGGCAGGTAGTTTGGTCTTCATACTAGGCTTGGTGGCAGCAGTTGTGCCATACTCCCTTTTGAGCACTTTCTTCTTGGAAATGGCCTCATCCTCAGCTGCCACATAGTCTTCATCCTCAGATTCCGAGGTTCTCTTCTTTCTGGTCCCGGTGGCAGCTTTGGGTAAGTTGCTTGGAGTGCGCCTGCTACCCTCATCAGAGGTACTAGAGGGACTAGTGCCCTCACTCATTTGAATCTGCTCCTCTGACTTGTTCTGGCTGTCACTCTGATCAGACATATTGCAAACACTGACTGCAGACCCTGTGAATAGATATAGATGAGATAGAGCGGATGAGCATCACAAAATACAAAGGTTTTTGCAAAAGAATGATTCAAAAACTTAGTTTTAGTTTTCCACAGAAAGCATTTCGGATCAACCGATTTGCAAACTCGGTGATACCGAAGCAGCTTTTGAAACATAAACTAGTGAACTCAGTCAGACCGAGTCACAGTTCGGTGGCACCGAGACTGCTAGGGTTTCACAAAGTCCTGAACTCGGTCACACCGATTTGCAATTCTCGGTCAAACCGAGAATCACTTGTGCAATGGCCTTAGCCGAATCGGTGGAACCGAGTTCTGCAACTCGGTGGGTCCGAGATGGTTTCGGCGGAAACCTAACCCTAAATTTTCAATTCACTTCTAAACTATGGATTGTTTTGACTGAATAGAATAGTTTCAATCGTGGCAAGAATCATGATGAACACAATGTGCTAGGAATCGGACGGGGATAGCACTGTGGTCAAGTCCATACCCTAGCTTGGCGATGAACTCGCTACGGCGGCAACGGCGGGGGTGAATTCCGTTGATGGCAGCGGAGACCAGCGACTGGAGGCGGCTGGCGACGAGGAGGATGATCCGGAGACCCTGGAGGCAGAGCGAGCTATGCGCGGGCGAAGGGGTTTGGAGAAAGTTTCCAAATTTTTGCTCGTGAGTATATATAGCCTGACCCTGTCGGTGTGACCGAGTGGAACAACTTCGGTGGCACCGAGATACATAACTGTTGACGATTCTGACAACTCGGTGTGACCGAAAAGTTCAAATCGGTTGCACCGAGATTGAAAACCTAGATCGACTTAGTGATCTCGGTATGACCGAAATGGAGGAATCGGTCGACCAAACGCACAAAGAAGTTTTGGAAGTTTAAGTCTATGATGAATCGGGGACTCAGTGCTCCTCACACGAGTGGTTCGAATCTGACTTGATCAAATTTTATGATGTAGCATGAATAGAGTTTGAGACAAGAAAAGCATAGATAGCTAGAGAAGGTTCTTAAGCATTCTTGTCCATCCACTTGGCAAAATAAAAAGAAACCAATCAATCAAACAACAAGTGGATGTCCTCGAATGATTAAAATATGCAACCAACATGCTCACACAATAAAATAGCAAATGAAATATGTGACAAAGCATGCACAAACAATTCTAGCATCTATCAAACAATTGGCGATGACTAGGTCATCTATATATGAGTATATTGACTTAGGAGTCAATTGAGAACATTTGATCATAGGTCATACTCATCGTTTAAGCTCAAGTGGGGTTACCACTTTTACATAATGCATTGATGTGTTCACACCATTAGATTTTCTTTAGCTCAATTTTTAGAGTAAAGCTCCCCCTAGATGTGAGATCCCCCCTTAGAGGGATGAACTAACCTTGGGTTTTGTCGATGATGACTTCATGTAGGTGTTAAAGATGTGGATGCTCAATGTTGATGCAGATCATTTGGAGCAATCCTTTGGAGTGAGTTGCACTTTCAATACCTACACGGGTTAGTCCCACAAGGAACAAACAAGGATATCCATAGACATAGAGTGATGCACACACAAGATGATGTCTATTAAAGCATTAGATTACCTTGTCCCTTGTCTTACCAACAATAAGGTTTGTGACTCCTTGAACTAGTGCAAGATGTGAAAGTTGATTGCACTTGTAGTTGCCAAAATGATATGAGTGGAATATGTTGGCGGAGTCACCCTCAAGAACTCTCTAGTTCTTCTTCTTTGGGATCCACATCATCTTGATGGGAATCCTTGGATTTGTAGTTGAACTTGATGAAGTAGAACTTGTTGTAGTCTTGGGAACCCACTTGACCAAGGCCTTAGGAGCTTCTTCAAATGCATCAATCTCCTCTTGAAGCTTGTCCTTGCCTTTTTGCTTGTGGTCTTGTGGTGGAAGATCATCTTGAGCTTGTGTCCCCTTGAAGGAAGTAGGATCATACTTCTCTTGTTGAGGAACAAACTTCGTCTTGGGATATTGATCTTCTTCCCACTCAACTCCATTGGCATTGAAATTTCGTTCAAAACCAACACCTTGGTTCTTCCGGTGTCTTCCTTGCTTGCGTACAATTTCCTCAAATTGCTTACTCCCGGCAAGGCTCTTGTAAACACCTTTCTCTATAATTCCCTTCAATAAGCTATTTTCTTGCTCAAGTGTAACTTGTCTAAGAGAATCATTAGTGGAATCAAGAGAACTACTAGAAGCAACAACATTTGATTTAGCATGATTATTGTTACTACTAGAGCAAGAATCCTTCTTGTTTTTGTTAATGGACTTGACTTGAGGCATGTAAGTAGATAAGAGTAAATGCTTGGCAATGTAAGAAGAACTTTTCTTACGAAGATCATCATTGATTGCCTTTAAGAACTCATGCTCTTGCTCAAGATTGAGCTTTTCAAAGCGTAACTTCTCATGAGTCCTTAAAAGTTCTCGATGATGTTCTAAGATAGTTTCATGAGCTAACTTAAGAGTGTTTAGTTCTTTAGTTAGAAGCTCAATCTTCTCCTTATCATTGTCATTCGTTTTATCTTGATTAGCATGATTAATTGAAGTTTCATCATAGTATTCATCACTAGAGTTGTCAACAAGTAAATCATCATCACCTAGCAAGTCATCTTCATCACTATTGAAATCAACATACTCGGGGTGTGTTACCTTTGAGACTTTAGCCATGAAGCATCTTCCAATTCCTTCATTAGGTGAATCAAATATGTCATAGGAGTTGGTTGACACAAGTGCTAGACCGGCAACACCTTCGTCTTGAGTATATTCGGAGTCGGAGTTATAGCTTCTCTCGGAGTGATTGTCGGAGTCGGAGCCGGACACCCATTCACCAACATGAGCTTGATGTCTTCGTTTTATGTAGCTCCTTGATGACTTGTCCCTCCTTTCCGAATCCTTGCTCCTCCGGGATGTTTTTCATTCATAACGATCATCTCTACTCCTCCTCTCTCTTGGTGGTGATTCATCTCTTCTACTTCTCCTCTTGGGTGATTCTTCTCTTCTTTTGTAGGGTGCCGTACACTCATTGGAATAGTGTCCGGGTCTCCCACAATTGTAGCAATTGCGCTCTCGACTACAAGAACTTTTGTCATTGTAGTACCTTGACTTGGAGCTTCTCTCTTTCCTTCTACTCTTGTAGAATTTGTTGAAGTTCTTCACCATTAAGCTCAATTCTTCATTGAAGGTTTGTTTCTCACTTGATGATGTGGGGGCTTCACATGAGGCTTTGTAAGCACCACTTGACTTGTCGTGAAGTTCCTCCTTATCCTTGAGCGACATCTCATGAGCAACAATTCTTCCAATGACTTCCGTTGGCTTGAGATCTTTGTAATTGGGCATCATTTGGATCGATGTGCACACGGTATCATATTTTCCATCCAAAGCTCTTAGGATCTTCTTGATGATGAATTTGTCGGTCATCTCTTCACTTCCTAAGCCCGCAATCTCATTTGTGATAATTGCAAGCCTAGAGTACATTTCAGCGACACCTTCACCATCCTTCATTTTGAACTTGTCAAGTTGACTTTGGAGCACATCCAACTTGGATTCCTTGACGGAGTCGGTACCTTCATGCATATCAATCAAAGTGTCCCAAATTTCCTTTGCATTCTCAAGACGGCTGATTTTGTTGAATTCTTCGGGGCACAATCCGTTGAAGAGGATATCACAAGCTTGAGCGTTGTATTGCAGCATCTTCAACTCTTCCGCACTAGCTTCACGGTTCGGTTCTCTCCCATCAAAGAATTCACTTTGCAGGCCAATACACACAATAGCCCAAACGGCGGGGTTATGTCCAAGAATATGCATTTTCATCTTATGCTTCCAAGTAGCAAAATTAGTACCATCAAAGTAAGGACCTCTACGGTGATAATTTTCCTCGCTAGACGCCATACTCTCCTAGGTTGTGAAACCAAGGCTATGACCACCAAAAGCTATGGAAATCAAAGAAAATGGAAACCAACGCTCTGATACCACTTGTAGGATCGAAAGTATGTCTAGAGGGGGGGGGGGTGATTAGACTACTTGACCAAATAAAAACTTATCCTTTTCCCAATTTTAGTCCTTGGCAGATTTTAGCTATCTTAGCACAAGTCAAGCAATCTTAACACAATTCAAGCAAGCATGCACAAAGTATATGAGCAGCGGAAAGTAAAGCATGCAACTTGCAAGAAATGTAAAGGGAATGGTTTGGAGAATTCAAACACAATTGGAGACACGGATGTTTTTGTCGTGGTTCCGATAGGTGGTGCTATCATACATCCACGTTGATGGAGACTTCAACCCACAAAGGGTAACGTTTGCGCGAGTCCACGGAGGGCTCCACCCACGAAGGGTCCACGAAGAAGCAACCTTGTCTATCCCACCTTGGTCGTCGCCCACAAAGGACTTGCCTCACTAGCGGTAGATCTTCACGAAGTAGGCGATCTCCTTGCCCTTACAAACTCCTTGGTTCAACTCCACAATCTTGTCGGAGGCTCCCAAGTGACACCTAGCCAATCTAGGAGACACCAGTCTCCAAGAAGTAACAAATGGTGTGTTGATGATGAACTCCTTGCTCTTGTGCTTCAAATGATAGTCTCCCCAACACTCAACTCTCTCTCACAGGATTTGGATTTGGTGGAAACAAGATTTGAGTGGAAAGCAACTTGGGGAAGGCTAGAGATCAAGATTCATATGGTAGGAATGGAATATCTTGGCCTCAACACATGAGTAGGTGGTTCCTTCTCAGAAATAGCAAGTTGGAAGTGTAGGTTTGTTCTGATGGCTCTCTCCACGAATGAAGAGGAGGTGGAGGGGTATATATAGCCTCCACACAAAATCTAACCATTACACACAACTTGCCAAACTCGGTGGGACCGAATTGATAAACTCGGTCGGACCGATTCAGCAAATCTAGTGAGCGTTAGGATTTTCGATGGGACCGACATGCAACTCGGTAGGACCGATGTGGTTAGGGTTAGGGCATAACGTAATCTCGGTGAGACCGATTACACAAACTCGGTGGGACCGATTTTGGTAATAAGCTAACCAGAGAGTTGGTCAGGTAAACTCGGTGGGACCGATTCGCTCGAAATGTTACGAAAAGGAAATAGGGAGTGTACATTGCAATCTCGGTGGGACCGATCGCTCATCTCGGTGGTACCGAAACGTTACGAAGGGAAACAGAGAGATTGCAATCCCATCTTAGTGAGACCGAGATCCCTATCGGTGAGACTGATTTGCCTAGGGTTTGTGGCAGTGGCTATGACATCTGAACTCGGTGGCGCCGGGTAGAAAGAATCGATAGGGCCGAGTTTGACTTTTGGTTTAGGTCATATGTGGATATGATAAAGTAGTTGAGGGTTTTGGAGCATATCACTAAGCACTGTAGAGCAAGAAACTCATTAAGCAACACCTCATCCCTCCTTGATAGTATTGGCTTTTCCTATAGACTCAATGTGATCTTGGATAAAATGTAGAGTCTTGAGCTTTTGAGCTTGAGCCAATCTTTTTATCCTTAGCATTTTGAGGGATCCACTTTTCTCATCCATGCCATGCCATCCATTGAGCTTTTCCTGAAATATTCATCTTGGAATGATGTTAGCTCAATGAGCTATATGTTGTTAGGAATTACCAAAACCACCTAGGGATAGTTGCACTTTCAGTACGGCGCTTTACGGAGGAGATCTAACATGAAGGCCCAGGGCCCAAAGGTGGATTAGGGCCCGTAGACATAAATCGCCATATGATATGTAACTTGTGTTGTAAGATAGGAAAGGGTAGAAACCGAGCCGAACACGATTATGAGCCGGCCGGGATTCTGTAAACCGTCGGGCGTCAACCTGTGTATATAAAGGGACGACACGACGGCGGTTTAGGGGCAAAAAACAACAGACCAAGAGCCAGGCAAAGCGGATTCGCTCCCTGGTCATCGAAACCCCATCAATTCCACCACAACTGGATTAGGCTTTACCCTCACCGCAAGGGGCGGAACCAGTATAAACTCCTTGCATCCTTTGTCCCGCTTTAACCCCTTTAAGCTAACTACGTTGTGATGGATCCATGACTAAGTCCTCACACTAGGACATCTGCCGTGACAAAACCACGACAGTTGGCGCCCACCGTGGGGCTATCGCACGAAGGGCTCAAGGGATACGCTTACGCTGTGGGCTGGATGACCAAGAGTCATCGCGACAAGCTCTACATCGACAATGCATGCTGGGGCCCCGAGGCCGTCTCAATTGAGTATGGGTACCGGGTCCCCTTTGGCGATATTCACGTCTTCATAGGCAAGATCGGCGAACCGGGCCCTGAGCCGAACGACTGCACCGACATCATCGAAACGGCTCAGTGTGCGAGACCCGCCCGGGTTCGGCCTGCCATGAAGTGTGCCTTCGTGGGAGTCATCCACGGATCGGAATCTGAGGATAGATCAGTATTTGGTGGTGAAATCGTCATTTACTCTGATGACGAGTCATCTACTGGAGAGACCGAGTCATTGTACCAACTGCAAGATGGCCGGTTCGGGGGCTGTTCCGATGGCGACAGTATTCCGGACCCCTTCGATCCGCCGAGCCGGGTTGCGATCTTCATGGCCGGTACATAGCCTGCGCAGCACTCTTCGACTGCAGCGGCGATGATATCCGGATCAGCAGCGGCGACAGCAGCCGGGGCAGGAGGCCCTGCGCGACCGCCGGCTCAGGTTTTGTCCGACTTATTTGACGCTTTGGCAACGCTGCTGGCGGTGGAAGTTAACCCGGCGAATCAGGATGAGCATAACACGGAAGTTGCGAAAGTGAAATATTAGATAGCTCAAGCCAAGGGAGACCTAGCAGCTGAGGACACCAGGATGGCTGCAGAGCGGGCCGAGTTGGACACACATGCTTATGTTGGATCAAAACGCATCAAATGAAGTCATGAGGAGAAGGTACCGGTCTCACCTACCTCCAGTTTATGAAGCAAGGAATCTCTTCAACACGCTGGGAGCAGGGACCAACAACCAGCCAGTGGTAAACCGGGTAGAAGCACCTGGAACGGGGGCGCCAGTTTAGCCGCGCACAATGGATCCGCCTCGTCAGAATGTCCCATCCCAGCACGTGTCGACGCCTCCGAGTCATTACTCTAACCCCCTGGATAACATAGTCGCTGCCGCTTCACGATTGGCGGCCCTCCCAGTCGAAGGTGAGTCCCCCATAGCGGTTGAGACGCGACGGGCTAGGGAGCTCCTTCAGACAGCTTTGACTCAGCAGCATGCCTATTCGTACAGCCGCGAGAGGATTCATTCCATCCCCCGCCCAAGCCGGAGTTACGGTAGGCATATTGATGAACCGGCTGTGTCAAGCAGTGCGTAGAACCGTAACCTGCCTCGAGGGCATAACCCGGCAGGCGGTGGTGCTAATGCTTAGGACGTGGTGGATCACGTTAGAGCACGTCAAGAAGCCGAGTTAGCGGCGCAATATGCGGCCCGTCAGCTTACTCTGGTTCGTCCAACAACTTCGGTGGAACCAGGAGTTACCTCCAGTTCTTTCGGGGTGTCGTGTCTCACCCCAGCTTTGCGTAATGTACGGCTGCCCAAGGATTTCAAGGGTCCTTGTAACGTGCCCAATTACACTGCTGACTTACCCCCCAAGTCATGGGTCGAAAGCTATGAGATGGCAATGGAGATGCTGGATGTGGATGATGCGGCTTGTGCTAAATACTTCACCATGATGTTGGAAGGAACAACTCGCACCTTGCTGAAAAGTTTGCCAGCTAATACCATTGGATCGTGGGCCGAGTTAAAGGCCCGGTTTATCCAGAACTTCAAGGACACGTGCAAGCAGCCCATGTCAATTGTGGACTTAGCCGCCTGTTTCCAAGAAGAAGGTGAATTGACAACCCATTGGGTGCGCCGGGTTTCGGAAATCTTGCATTCATCGGACCGCATCAATGCCGATACAACAGTCTTAACGTTGGAGGGCAATTGCCGATTCATGCCTCTGAAGCTGAAGTTGGGACGGCTCAAGCGTCACTGCAATGACATGGGAATGCTTATGGCAGCTCTGGTTAAGTATGCAGACTTCGATGGTACCAAGGACCCTGAGTCTGATGATGAAAAGCCGGGAAAGGGGAAGAAAAGCGGCAGCACCAAAGGGCAGCAACATAACCCGACGGGTCATGGAAACATCGGTAAGCATAAAGCGGATAACAGTTTAGATTTTGTGGCTAACACCAACTCACAGAATAATGGTCAGCGCCGTAAGGGTAAATCGCCCCCGCGGAATGGAGGATCAGGTGTTAACCTTGAGCGCCTGTTAAACCAGCCTTGCCCAAGGCACGGGACATGTGAAAGGCCAACTACGCACCTTTGGAAGGATTGCTTTATTGTGCGGGAGTTCAAAAACTCAGATCTTTTTCAATATGATCATGGACCGTCCGGCGGTTCAGGACCTACATGGGCCGGGTTATGGTGGAGGCAGTTCTGGCTCAGGATTTCAAGGTAATCAAGGCGGACATGGCAATCAAGGCAGTCAGGGCAACCATGGTGGTTATAATCATTAGGGGGGTCAGCATCAGTAGCAGTCGGGTTACAAGAGCAACCTGAAGCAGTTGAATAGTGGGCAGTACCATGTCTTCACCACTAGCCTGTGCAAGCACGATCAGAAGCTTCATAAAAGGGCAGTGAACTCCGTTGAACCGGCAGTGCCCCGTTACTTGCGCTGGTCTGAACAGCCCATTGTGTGGAGTTGAGAGGATCATCCGCCACAGGTTGATAATTCGGGTCATCTAGCGTTGGTGGTGGCGCCCCAGGTTGGAGGGTATAAGTTCACCAAGGTGCTCATGGATGGAGGGAGCAGTATCAATATCCTTTATTATGAAACCTTCCGTCGCATGGGGTTGATAGATAAAAATCTTAAACCATCAAACATCGTTTTCCATGGTGTGGTGCCTGGCAAATGGGCATATCCAGTTGGTAAGATAGCTCTGGAGGTTGCTTTTGGAGATGATCGTGATTCAAGATCAGAGACATTGACTTTTGAAGTGGTGAAAATCAAGAGCCCGTATCATGCCCTGTTTGGACGGCTGGCTTATGCTAAGTTCATGGCAAGGCCCTGTTATGTTTATCTGTAGCTTAAGATGCCGGGTCATAAGGGGACCATCACGGTACATGGGAGCCGTAAGATCGCCTTGGGATGTGAAGAAGGTGATGCGGCCTATGTTGAGTCGGTTTGTGCAACAAACGAGTTGAAGTTCTACAAGGACATTGTTGATCCGGCGGATATGAATTCTTTGAAAAAGCAAACTACAGAGCATGATCCGGCCTTGATGTTTAAATCGACTGATGAGACTAAGCTGGTTGATTTTGTGCCTGGCGATTCATCCAAGCAGTTTAGCATCAGCGCTAACCTGGATCCGAAATAGGAAAGCATTCTCATCGAGTTCATCCGTGAGAACCGGGACATCTTCGCATGGAAACCTTCTGACATGCCAGGTGTACCGAGGGAACTCGCTGAGCACACTCTTAATATCGATCCCAAGTTTAAACCGGTCAAGCAGTTTCTCCACCGCTTCAATGAAGAAAGACGCAAGGCCATTGGTGAGGAGGTAGCCAGGCTCTTGGCGGCTGGGTTTATCATTGAAGTATTTCATCCTGAGTGGTTGGCTAATCCGGTGCTAGAACTTAAGAAGAATGGCACTTGGCGTATGTGTCTGGACTACACAGATTTGAGCAAGGCTTGTCCAGCGGATCCTTTTGCTCTCCCTCGTATTGATCAAATCATCGATGCTACGGCAAGTTGTGAGCATTTGAGCTTTCTGGACGCTTATTCTGGTTATCATCAGATCAAAATGGCAGTTAAGGACCAGGAGAAGACAGCTTTTATAACTCCCTTTGGAGCCTTCTACTACGTATCTATGCCTTTTGGGCTCAAGAGTGCCCAGGTGACTTATCAGCGTTGTGTGCAGAATTGTCTTCATAATCAGATAGGGCGCAATGTTCATGCTTATGTGGATGATATTGTGGTGAAATGCAGAAAGGGGGAGACGTTAATAGATGATTTGAAGGAAACTTTTGATAATCTCCGGGTTTATAAGATGATGCTTAATCCGGCCAAGTGTGTTTTTGGTGTATCGGCAGGCAAGCTCTTGGGTTTTCTGGTGTCTAACAGGGGCATTGAAGCTAAGCCGGAAAAAATCAAAGATATTACGTCTCTGGCTAAACCAGCGTGTATCAACGATGTTCAACGTCTGGCGGGTCACATCGCCGCGCTAAGCCGGTTTATCAGCCGGTTGGGAGAGAAAGCTATCCCTCTATATTAGATGATAAAAAAGACAGATAACTTTGTCTAGAGTGATGCTGCTAATGCGGCGTTTGAGGACTTGAAGAAGCAGTTAGCCGAGCCACCTGTCCTTGCTGCTCCGGTCGATAAAGAGCCGCTATTGTTATATGTGGCTGCCAACGCCCGGGCTGTCAGTGTGGCCATTGTGGTAGAGCGCAAGGAGGCCGGGAAGGAGTATCCGATTCAACGGCCGATTTATTATATCAGTGAGGTGCTTATTGAGTACAAGCAGAGATACCCACATTGGCAGAAGCTGGTGTATGGAGTTTTCATGGCGAGCCGGAAGCTTAAGCAGTATTTTCAGGGTCATCCCATCAGTGCGGTCAGTTCTGCCCCTTTGGGAGATATAATCCAAAATAGGGAAGCAACTGGCTGGGTTGCGAAGTGGGCCATTGAGCTTGGACCTCACGAGTTAAAATATATGCCTCGGACGGCAATCAAGTCCCAAGCGCTTGTGAATTTCATCAATGACTGGAAAGAGTTGCAGGCGCGAGAAGAGAAGCCGGATCACACTTATTGGACTATTCATTTTGATGGGTCCAGGCAATTGGAGGGCTCGGGGGCTGGAGTCGTGTTAACTTCCCCAAGAGGTGATAAGTTTTGTTATGTTCTCCGCTTAATGTTCCCTTGCACTAACGATGCAGCTGAATATGAGGCCTTACTCCATAGTCTTTAAATGGCTAAGGAGATGAATTTAAGCCGGGTTAAGTGCTTTGGTGATTCAGACCTGGTAGCTCAACAAGGGTCTGGTACTTGGGACTCCAAGGACCCGCTCATGGCGGCGTATCGATGAGAGGTGGACATTGTGGCTGGTCACTTCAAGGGTTATCAGGTTGATCGTGTGGACCGGCAAAAGAACGAAGCGGCGGACGCTTTAAGCCGTTTGGGTTCCCAAATAAGCCGGTGCCACCCAATGTTTTTCTGGATGTTTTGCATAACCCGTCGGTCAAGCTACCTACATAAGAGGATTTGGCTGTTCCTGACCCGGAGGCTCAGTTAGTGGCAGCTCTTCACGTGATTCCGGATTGGACAGTCCCTTATTTGGCTTATATGACCCGGGGTGAGTTACCGAAGGATGAAACTTTGGCCAGGAAGATAATCCGGCAATCCAAGTCAATGACCATTGTCAACGGAGAATTGCATCATTGCAGTGTGACAGGGGCGTTTCAGCGTTGCGTATCTCCTAAAGAAGGATGTGAGATTTTGCGTGAGATCCATGAAGGAGATTGTGGTCACCATGCCGGTTCAAAGTCCCTGGTAGCTAAAGCTTTTCGTCACGGCTTCTATTGGCTGACGGCTCATGCTGATGCTGAGGACTTAGTGAAAAAGTGTGATGGTTGCCAGAATTTTTCACGTCCAGCTCATGTTCCGGCTCAGGAATTGAGGATGATTCCGATCACTTGGCCATTTGCAACTTGGGTGCTGGATATGGTATGGCCTTTTAAGAGGTCCAAGGATAAGAAGACTCACCTTCTGGTGGCGGTTGATAAGTTCACTAAGTGGGTGGAGGCAGAGCCAGTCAGTAAGTGTGATGCAGCCATGGCGGTTCAATTCACCGAGAATGTGATTTTCTGGTTTGGTTTTCCACACAACATCATAACTGATAATGGCACTAATCTGTCCAAGGGTGCTATGAAAGAATTTTGTCAACGTGAGCACATCTGGCTTGACGTGTCATTAGTGGCTCACCCCAATCTAATGGACAAGCGGAGAGAGCCAATCAAGAGATCCTGAGAGGCATCAAGCCCCGGCTTATGGTTCCTTTACAACGGATGCCGGGTTGTTGGGTGGAGGAGTTACCTTCAGTGTTATGGAGCATCAATACCATGCCCAACAGATCTACGGGTTACACGCCTTTTTCATGGTTTATGGAGAAGAGGCAGTTCTCCCTAGTGACATCCGCAATGACTCGCCTCGCGTGGCGGCTTATGTTGAAGCTGATAATGAGAAGGCACGACAGGAAGCACTTCACCTGTTAGATGAGGAGTGTGACATTGCAGCAGCTCGTTCAGTGATCTACCAACAAGATCTGCGTCATTATCACAGCCGCGGGGTTAGAACCAGGACTTTTCAAGAAGGTTATCTGGTGCTCCGGCTCATCCAGGATCAGACTGACATGCACAAGTTATCCTCGCCCTGGGAAGGACCCTTTGTGGTCAGCAAGAATCTGCATAACGGGCCATACTACCTTACCGATGTTCAAGAGCACAAAGACTCACGTAAATCGGAGGAGGAGACCCACCGGCCTTGGAATATTGCTCATCTTCGGCCCTACTACACCTGAGCCATAGGATCCTCTTATGTACATATTTTTGACAATGTATATATTATGGTCAATATAATGAACAGGCATCCCTACTAAAGCAGGGCCTTTGCCGTTCTCTCTTAAGAGTTTTGGTTACATGGGGGCTTCTGTTTATAAAAGCAGAGTTCTGATTACCCATTGATCCGGCTTATAAAGCCACATATACAAAAAACTTGGGGGCTTGTTACCCAAAGTTAAAAAGGGCCAAAGGGAGTGTTGCAAAAGCACAACTCAAACATAGGCACCCATTGAGCACATCTCAAAATATTGCTCGGGGGCTCTTTGCTTCTACAAGAACAAAGAGTCTATAACCTTGTAATAAGCTATAAAAGCCAGGCTTGGAAGCTAGGTGTATTCACCTAAAACCCTGGGTTATCCTGCCTTTTTAAGTAAGCCACTCCGCCCAGGTAATCCTGGTACGACCCGTCGAACGTTTGACAAGTCAATCTTATAAAGACCCTGAACTTGTCATAGTTAAAAAGACGATTGGTTAATGTGAGGTCCATCTTATAAGGCTTTGTGAAATGGTTTAACTCAGTGGCCTGGCAGCCCATGAAAAGCCTCGCCTTTTTTCATGTTTTATTCTGGATTCTTTTCTTTTAGCATTTTTATTTTGATGCGGTTTATATTAATCTGATGTTTAATGAACCGATCTGGCTTTTGTGTTGCCAAGTATGAAATTACAAGATGACCGGTGTCAATTGACCCGGCTTGGCTTTCAACTACAAGTTGTCAGTACATGACCAGTTATAATCCGGTGCGTATTGACCCAGTCTGGTTTCGACTACAAGTCTCCAGTATGATATACAGATAATCCGATGTTTAATACAACCCGGTAAAGTTTTATTATAAACCGACAAAATATGGGAGGAGTTATCACTACTAGATATTTGGGTTATCACCATTACTACAAAAAAATTGGTAAACCAACGATGTGATTCAATGTCACAGGTATGATATATTTCATATTTAATTATTCTTAAATGTAGCCTTGGTTATAAACCCGGGTTATATGTTGGGCATTATGACCCGTCCGGCGGTAAACCGTCAGGACGCTTTAAACTTGTTGTATGCAGAAACAGGTTGAGTAAAACTGCTAAGAATTATAAGTAGACATAGTATAATGATGACGGATTAACAGTATCATGCAAAATGAGTATGCACAATGCCATAGCAAACCAAGTGTTTCAACTAGCCTATTACAAGGCGCTTTGATGCCCAAAAGAATAATTGTTTTTCAGCAAGTGTTGCAGTATGCAGAAGGCTAAACCAGCCTTCGGATCATGACTCTTCGCCGGGCTGACTTGATGGTTGTGGATCATCTTGCACCGGTTCATCCTCCTCCTCTCCAATGGTTGCCCAATCGATACTAGTTAGGGCTTGGAATACAGCTTCATCGCTTAAAAGGGTGGAGGGTTCAACATCAGGGGCATAGGTATGCTTACGGATTGGTGGGATAAGATTCTGCACATCATAAGTTGGCGCGTTAACCCGCTTGTTGTCGGCGTCGTAAATTGACTGATAATGAGAAAGATCGGTTTCTTCTGCCAATTTACTAGCCAAGGGGCGCATTTCCTTCATCAGAGCTCGGAGATCATCATTATTAAAATCTGATCCGTCCTGTCTTAAGCTTGGATAGCCATACCCACATCCGCTGGATCAAGATCAGGTACCCATGCTTTAGCCCGGATTAGTGCGGTCAGAGCACCTACCCTTGCAGCCGATCTTTTTAACTCTTCATACCGGGCAGGCAGCATTGACAACCTTTCTAAGGTTTCCTTGATTAAGGTTGGGGGCGGCTTGTTATGAGAGGCGCGCCGGTATATAATTGCTTTATAAGAGTGTAGGAAGCCTTCAATTTCTTCTGCATGTCAGAGCCCAGATGGGTAATGCGAGTTCCTGCACCATTACGAACATCGGTAAACTAGCAACTTATGGGATAATACATGTTGAAAGTTTATAATGAGGATATTTACCAAACACAGCAGTGGTCATGGCATTTATCTGCCGCTTCAAACCAGTCAGCTCTTCTACCACCGGTTTAAGGGCTGCTTCTGCATCCTCAGCCCTCTTTTGCAATGTGGATTTCTCTATGTCCCAATCCGCCCGCTCCTTTTTGAAACTCTCCTTCAGCTTCTCCATGGCTGTTAAGGAACTGGTCAACTCATCTTTGGCTTTGGAGGTTTCTACTTGTTGGGACTTGATGTTTTCTTGAAGATCAGCGGTTTGGGATTCCTTTTTGCTCAGCTCAGCCTATATGAGACATACATATCATGAGTTGGCAGCACATATTTTAAGTACCAAGCACATAACAAGTTATATACTTGGTACTTGGGGGCTAATGCCTATTTGCTTGTTATCAGAAATTTTTACAAGTCCCAAGCTCAATACAAGTATTATTCCTGGCACTTGGGGGCTAATGTATATTTGCTCAAAGTAACATTATGGGTATTCTTCCATTAGTCAGCTTAGTGGATTATTGGTGTACAACAATATTCAACAAGAAATTTGGCAGGATAAATGTCCCAGTTCATCTTGAAAGAATAAACCGGCCCTTGGGGGCTACACAGGCGAAAGTTGCAAAGATTAATATTCTAAAGTCCCGGCTCATCTTGAAAGAATAAACTGGCCCTTGGGGGCTACACAGGAAAAAGTTGCAAGATTAATATTCTAAAGTCCCGGTTCATCTTGAAAAGATAAATCAACGCTTGGGGGCTACTGAAGTTGATATTAGAAATTGGACACAAGAGAGAAACAGTTATGCAGAGTTAAGCGGCAGTTACCTCATATCGATCTTTCATCAGGTTCACTAAACCGGCTTCATAGTCGCGACTTGTGTACAGACGGTTCAAAAAGCCAGAATGAATGTCTTGGGCGTTGAGGTGGGCATAGCTTGACAAATCTGTATTCCACTTGCCTTTGTCCGTAGCAGAAAATTCTTCCTAGGCACAATGCTTTGATAAAGCGACATGATTGCCAGGGGTGGTGTGGCCGAAGCCAGTAATCATAATATTATCCGCCTTGTCATCAGCAGCCTTGACTGGGCTTGACGGTTTATCGGCAGCTTGGACCGGGCTTGTCGGTTTATCAGCATGGCCCGTTGGATCAACTTCCACTTGTTCAACAAAAAGGTCATGGTCTTGCGGTGGCGGATCATCAAGCATGGCGTCAGCATTTGCTTCTTCCAGTTCTGGAGTTTTTTCCGGTTCAGTGACCACATTGTCATCAACCGGTTTATTTAATTTGGCCTTTTTGCTGGGTCTAGGTTTGGCACTGAGAAGAAGAGACATAAAGGTTAGTACATAAGGCAAACATAAGGTGTTAAAGGTAAATTTAAAGCATACGCTCACCCAGGAACAGTCTTAAGGGGAGGGAGTTGTGTGGCGTTGACTCGCCGGATGATGAATGAGGTGTTCCCTGATAGTTTGAATCAGACGGGTTAAGAGGTTGTCGGAAATAGCCCGCCTTGGGATAGGAAGTATCATAAATATAAGAGACCTCTGATCGACGTTTCCGGACTGGAGTGTTCGGTAAACCGGCTGAGGTAACTACCTGGCTGCTGTGCCGGGTTGTGTGGCGAGCTTCGTGTTGCTGCTTCTTCAAAAGAAAGTTTGGGTCCAAGTGAGCTAAGGGTGAGAAAATCTTACTTTCCGCTTTGCTTGACGGATTTTCTGTGTTGGCATAGGATCTGAACCAGAGGAAAGAATAATTACCTCTACGTCATCAGTATGGCTGGCTTCAGCATCATCCTGATAATAGTCATTGTCAATGAGGTGTATGAAAAAGGAGCCAAGAGAATCAAGTTCTACCTCTGATTCCGGGTTATCTAGATCATCATCAATGTTTAACTCGGAGGACTGAGCGGTTTTCTTCTTGGCAGGTTTTTTGGTAACCTTAGTCTTGGGGCGAGGCGTCTTGGCCGGTTTGTCCTGTGGTTTCTTCTTCCAGAACGGATCATCACCCTGTCAAAGATTGAAATAATTTTGAGAGGATATTTAAAAGGATCGGATTAAAGCAAGAGTTATATGATCCTTACAGCTGGCGGTTTATTGGAAGCACAGAAGGGATTCAGCCCTGTTTTGCTATAGTCAGCCACCGGTTCATCCAGTATCTTCTTAACAGCTTTAGTAATTTCAGCTTCTGTTAGCTGAATTTCAATATGTCGTTGAGGATCTTTCAAGTCCCCTGTGTACTCGCACATTAAATTGGGGCGTCGGCTTAAAGGCAGAATGCTCCAGGAGATCCAGCAATGAACAAAATCAACGTCTGTTAAACCGTTCGCAACGAAGGCCCGAAGCTTTGAAAGCTGTGGTGCATACTTGGATTGTTCTTTGGCGCTAAGTCGTTGGGGAAATGGATGTGTATTGGTAAGCCGGTGAGGACGATATCCCGACAGAGGATTCTCGTCAGTTGGAGACGTGTCTCGACAATAAAACCAAGTCTAATTCCAGACCTTGGGGTGACTATGATGCTTGGCGTGTGGGAAGCTGGCATCTTTCCTCTTCTGGATTGCCATCCCGCCAAGTTCAGTATTGGGTCCGTCTATAAATTCTGTACGGCGGTTCAAATAGAAGAAATACCTAAACAGTTCAACTGTGGGCTCTTCTTGTAGATAAGCCTCGCAAAATACTTGGAAATTACAAACATTGGACACAGAGTTTGGTCCAATATCTTGAGGATGGAGTTGGAAGCTAGCAAGCACATCACGGAAAAGTTTTGATCCGTGAGGGCTAAACCCTCGACCCAGATGATCAACGAACACAATCACTTCTCCATCCTTAGGATCAGGAGGATTTTCTGGACCGGGGACTCTCCAGTGGATGACCTCCTTTTTTTCTAAAGCGCCAGTGTTGACTAACCCATTCAGTTGTTCCCCGGTAAACCGGGACGAAACCCAATTGCAGGAATAAAATTGCTTGGCCATTTCAATGAAAAGCTGAAAGAACAGATAAAATGCCGGTTTAAGAATCATGACTGACAAGTATAAGGCGTCGCAAGATAAGAAGGAACAGACGTTGAGGCATATACATGTTGTTAAACCGGAGTCTGACATTGGAAGGGTTACAAAGATAAACGAATCGGCGGTTTAAGAGGGGACTAATGGTACCTGCCGGATTATCATTTTCTAAAGTTAAACCGCCTATGCGGGTACGGAAGGTACATATATGAAGTAACTAAGTGATGGAAAAACAGGTTTCACAAATTGGCATTACAAATCTGAATCTACCGTGTGTCAGAAAATGGAAAAATATTCAGAGATAAATA
The DNA here is from genome assembly GCA_021605205.1 of Aegilops longissima. Taxonomy (NCBI): domain Eukaryota; kingdom Viridiplantae; phylum Streptophyta; class Magnoliopsida; order Poales; family Poaceae; genus Aegilops; species Aegilops longissima. The sequence goes on along the minus strand of CM038681.1, from coordinate 174,906,508 downwards.
TTCTGGTACTTGAACAATTGAAGGATTCATATGGGATTTTCTAGTTAAATGAGATGCATTAGTGGAAAGGAAGGATCATGGCTATCTCTATGCAGATAAGCATCAAAGTTTAGATCAAGAACTATTGCGCAGAGACGAACACCGACGAACACTGATGAACACCGATGGGTACAGAAACCCTAATGACAGATCTGGGGTGGAAGGAAAGAGAACTTACCGGTGTCACGGGAGCAGCGGAGAAGCGCTGCGGTTCTCTGGTTCGATCAGGGTGATGCAGCGGCCGGAGTTGAGGTCGAGGACGAAGACTTGGCGGCGGCGGCTGATCTTGACCGATGCGACGACGCGAGGAAGAAGATGAAGTGGAGGCACGAGGGGGAAAGGTTAAAAATGACCCTCGGCCTTATTTATAAGGCGAAGGGATAAGTGACAGGCACGAGAATCGAGGAGCTCAAGAATTGGGTAGGTGACAGAGCTGTCGCCTCGATTGTCAGAGGCTCATTAATGAAGGTGAGGTATATATAATTTTTAATAACAGGTGACGTCATGGCGGTTTACTGTAATCTTGGAAGATGATGTCATGGCCGATTACAAGGTTTACGGAAGGTGTTGAAGAAGGAATTTTTAATCAGTATTGAAGATTGACATGAACAAGTTCAAATCAATCTGGGGCCTAATGTTGGGGATATTACTACTGAGTATAAACCGGCCAGGAGGGGCCGGGTTATGCCCATAATGACTTATTCATATTGAAGCCCATGAAGACAAGGGGCATGGGGCTTTATGGAGGAGATCTAACATGAAGGCATAGGGCCCAAAGGAGGATTAGGGCCCATAGACATAAACCGCCATATGATATGTAACTTGTGTTGTAAGATAGGAAAGGGTAGAAATCGAGCTGGACATGTTTATGAGCCGGCTGGGATTCTGTAAACCATCGGGCGTCAAGCTGTGTATATAAAGGGACGACCCGGCGGCGGTTTAGGGGCAACAAACAACATACCGATAGCTAGGCAAAGCGGACTTGCTCCCTGGTCATCGAAACCCCATCAATTCCACCACAACTGGATTAGGCTTTACCCTCACCGCAAGGGGCCGAACCAGTATAAACTCCTTGCATCCTTTGTCCCGCTTTAACCCCTTTAAGCTAACTACGTTGCGATGGCTCCATGACTAAGTCCTCACACTAGGACATCTGTCGTGACAAAACCATGACAGATTTGACCTATGAGGAAAAGCCAATCAGAATATTGGTTCAGACAGAAAGGGTCACTCGCAGCAAAGAAATAAGGTTTTACAAGGTTCAGTGGGAGCATCACACCGAAAAAGAAGCAACCTGGGAAAGAGAGGAATTTTTAAGGACTGCATACCCAGAATTTTTTTCCCAAGCAACCGAATCTCGAGGAAGAGATTCATCCTAAGTGGGGGAGGTTTGTGACAGCCTGGATGAGAGCGTAGACAAGGTTTGGCTGCGTTTGGGCATCGTCTTGACCATGCCAGCGTGGTGACCGCGTGAAAAGACACGGTGCCTTCCAACATCTCGACGCGCTCTGGATGGCGCCTTCCTCTCTGTTCAGCGTGTGCTCGTTCCAGCGCTTGCCAACGCCTGCCGCGCCGCACCTAAAGCATCGACCCATCACCCTTGACCTCTCCCTGGCGCTCGCCGATGCCGGAGCCGCCGTAGCAAGTACGGGCACGTCGTGGCCAAAAGCCACAATGCACGCGTGTGCTTGTCCGCTTCCTCCACCGCCTCCTGTGCTCGTCCGCGAGCGTGGGCAAGCTCCTGCATTGACGCTGCGTGTTTTCCCCCTCGCATTGGAGCTTTTCGTCGCCGTTCGCCGCACGTCCAGAGAGCTCCGGCGGTGACACGTCCCCCCTCGCTCCGCCTATATATAGCGCCCCCCTCCTCGAATCCTAGCCAAGACCACTCCACACCACCTCCACAAGCATGTAGAACGACCGCAACTCGGTCGGGCAAGCCTCAGGCCGTCGCGCCGACCAGAGGACTCCAGCAACCTCCGCAGCCCAGCCGCCGCTCTCCGGTGCCTCTCGAGCTCATGCAGCTACTCGGGCGGGGCATTGGAGGTCTGTTGGTGCTACCTGGACGCCGTTGAGCAATCGGAGCCACCCCTAGCCATCGTCTTCAACCACTCCGACGAACCTCGTCCGCCACCGAGGCTTGCGAGCTCGACCGCGAGTAGCTCCGTCCACTCCACGCCAAGCCACAGGTACTGGCAGGTGCACCACGAGCCCAGCTTCAATCCTATCCCTCTAGCCTAGCCCCAAACCCCCTCATCGCCGGCATGAGCGGCGAAGCGCCGCCCCTCTCTGATCTCGCCGTCCCCCTCTCTCTCCTAACGTGCAGGACCCACCCATCAGCCTCACCACTCGCACTCGAAGTGGCACGAGTGGAGGCGCCTTTTCCGTTTACGCCTTTGACGTCACCCCCCTGGAATTTCTGTTTAATTCAAATTTATTCAGAAATTTGACTAAACTTTGACCAGCCACCATTTCTAAACCATAAGTCTAAATGATTTGATTCTTTTTGCATTGTCTTTGTTTCAGAAAGCTCTAGCAGCACACCAAAAGGTTGATTTTTCCTTGCTGCCTAGAATTTCTGGTGCTATTCAGAGTGGTTTTTGATAATTATTTTTGTGGTTTTCAATTCTTTTCAGAAGGAGAAGCTTGTCTTGAAGCAAACAAAGAGGGGTGTGATCCTCCTCTACACTAAGGCAAGCCATACCAGCATTTGGATGGTCGTATTTCAATATCTATGATTTTCTACTTGAATATGAGTTCTTATTTGCATTTAAAATTTGATAAATAAATTTGGTTAATTGTTAGTTACTTCATCATGCTTGATATGCTTGTTTTAGTTACTGGTTGAATGCATGAACTTGTTTGGTTAAGTAGAGTAAGACTTTGCACTAGTTATATTGCTATGGAAACTAATGATAGTTATTTTATTAAGTGATATTTCATTTAAATGATGAACTAATAAAAATATTGCTTAATCATAAAAATGAGTTATAACAAGAGAAGTTTTGGTCCTAAGCATTGCAAGATAATTATATTGTTAAGTTTGATCCATGACTATGAGTTGATTGCTTTGCATGACGAGTAGTTGCATGATTATGGCATTATATCATGTTATTGATAAAAAGTTTTTATCAAAGTTAAACTTGATTAAGTTCAACTTGAATATGATGTTGATCACATCATGGTGCCACTGAATCGGGTTTTTATTCAGTGCGACCACATTTACCTTGTGGGAAGGTCTTGATTCGGTCCTTTGTTGTGAGTCTCACCGGTGTCTCCCGCAAGTGAAGGTTATGGGCATGCATACCCTGGCCCGGTAGGCAGACATAACCTTGTGTGCTCGTTTTTGTTTTTATGGTACCTTTCCCCGTTTGGGACCGTTTTGCCATGACGGTGTCCGTTGGTGTCTTTGGTAGACACGGGGCCACCCAAGACCTAGCCCTGAGAGGGAGTTGGTCGGAGTGGCCGGGGAGAGTGCATGAAAAAGGGAGGGTTTCATTGGAACGCTTTGGTCCACCCGAATGGGAATGCGAGGTCAGGTGTTCCGTAGTGTGGGTAAAGTGTGCTACCTCTGCAGAGTGTATTTAATCCATCGATAGCCGCATCCTCGGTTATGGGCATAACTCGTGAGTAAGTCACACCATGGATCAACTTTTATAATAAATCTTGCAAACTAAGTGATTGTTGTGATGCATTGGTTCGTGGTGAATGTAGCGACCCGACCTCAGACGGTCAAGCCTCTGTGTTTCTATGCCATCCCTGGATCAGTATGCTGGCACACACAGTACATCAATGTATATATCAAAGTGCAATCACATGCGTAAATAATGTAAAACTGATTTATACCTCATAATACTCAGCGGAAACAATCAAACGGGTGTGGAGTCCCATCAACGCCATCGGCAGGTTGAGTGTAGACCGTAACCTCAGATCGTAACTCTTACTCGTCGAGGAAAGTATCTGCAACATGATACGTTGCAGCCGTGTAGGTCAGTACATTGAATGTACCGGCAAGATCACAATAAGAGAAAACAGATGATAAACTATACTATATGCAGTAAGGCTTTATGGCTCAGATTCGAATTTTGTTTATGTAAAAGCTGGTTTTATTTTACCTACATCAAAGGAATAAAATGAAGCCTGTACTATGGAGTTTTTCTGTCATGACATGGTTCCGCCAACCGATGTCTCATAGCCCAAAATCAACATAAGTTGCCCACAATTAAGTTATCAATCCGGTGTTGAGAGTTCCGAGATAGATCCAAGTCCGAGGCTCAAATTGTCCGTAATCGGGACACGGCTAATCGATTAGGTTTAAACCCTCTGCAGAGGTTTGTACACTTTACCCGCAAGATTCGATCCTCTTTTACGTTCTCGCACTTCAGAGTGTTTGAGAACAAGATGACCAAACATGGTCTTCCAAAGAGTTCCTCGACCACCGTCCGTACCCATCCAATCCTACCGTAGTTCTACATCTGCTAGCACCGCCCCAGCCAGAGTCACCACTAAGGTCAACCAAGCCAGAGCCCATAATGACTTGCGGTTGCACGGTAAGCTTCCGGCATGAAGTATTCTTCCGCCTCTTTGGGTCTGGGTGAAGCTTTCCGCAAGATGTCATGGCGCTTCTCCATGCATCCCGCCAACCACTGGTTTCTCCAGGTGCCCACAACCATCCTTCACCCAGTGGTGTGTATTGAATTCTTGTCTCGAGTCTTGAAGTCTTGAGGTCTTGAAGATGCAGTCCTTGCAGATTCCATCATGGAGTTGTCGCCATTGACGAGAGTCCTCCTTCTTCACACCACTCGAACACTCATACCAAACCCCGCCTACTACAGCGTAGCATTAGAATAAAATAACGTCCGGGCTTGGTAACAGGGTGATGGGTTCCTACCTCATGCATACTACTCAACTACAAGAATTTCAATAACACTACTGAGGGGTGGTTGCAAAGGTGCCACTAAATGCAATAAAACATAGGTAAGAAAGCATGGTCAAAGTGAACTTGCCTTGTTGATGATCTTCGAAAAAACTAGGGTTTCGTAGTAGCAATCTTCGCACTCCGGAAATTCTACCGAGGCAAACAATAACTATAATAAGCACATAGCAATAGGATCACATAACACAACAAAAGTAACATAACACAACAAAAAAACCAAAACCAAATCCAAAAGGAAAACTCAAAGAAACCAATTCAAGTTTTTCCCTACTCCAACCCATAACTAAAATAGTTTTTATATAACAAAAATTCCTCAATATAACCTAATCATGGTTTTGAGTTAACTTAACAGAAAATATTTCATTAAGCAACTAGGAGCAAAAAGAATTAAATAAAAATCTATTATGAAACTCCCGGAATAAGCAAAACAAGCTTAAATTCAAATCTGATCTAACTAAATTTTTATAAATCCAAACATAGACAAATTATATATTTTTGGAAACTACAAGAAAATTGTGATCTAACGCAAAAAGAATCAGCATCATTGGACTTCTAGATCAAAAGTTATAAGCTAAACAAGAACGGAACTAAATCTGTTACGGGAATAAATTTGAAAACGAAAACGGAGTTACCTGTACGTGAGGCAGAGATGGCAGGAAGGAGACGGCGATGTGGAGGGCTGCTCCGGCGAGGGGGCGAGGTTGCCGGCGAGGGTGGGGGTGGCGGAGGAGGGGGTCGGCGCTTGGGGAGGTGGCGCTGGGCGATGGGGAGGTTCCAGAAGAGCTCCTGGTGAGCGTTTCTAGGCAGGAAAAGGAGGACGGTGGCGAGAAGGCTACGGGCAGGGAGAGGGCGTGGTGATGGGAAAAATGGAACGAGGAGAGGGAGGGGGTTTTATAGGCGGTCTCGGGAGGCGCTGGGATGGAAAGACGTGGGAGATCGGGAAGGTGGAGATTCCTGTCTCCATGGATATGGAAAGCTTCTATAAGGTGAAAGGAAACAGAGGAAGGAGATGATCTCTTGTTGGGCTAGAATAGGAAAGTGCTTAATGGGCCAGGTTTTTTTTTCCTAATAAAAACGATTCCATTCCTATTTTTAAAATTAGGAAACTAAAACAATAAAAAGGAAATCAAATCAATTCGGAATAAAGAGTTTTATATACTAAAATTATCAGAAAAATAAAATGTAGATGATGAGCATTATTCCACGGCCAAAATAAAACTTAAAAAATGTTTTTAGAAAATCCCTAAAGGCTTTATTTCTTTTTGCAAATAATTTTTTAAATAAAAACTTTGGTTTTCTTGGCTCAAATATTTTCAAAAATGCCCCTGATTTTGGAGGGTCATTTTCCTCCGCTCTTTCTTGCTTGCAAGAATTTATTTTTCGGTATTTCTCGGGAAGAAAAATAGAGAAGCAAGTGCAAATATTTGAAAGAATTAAATTGCAAAACTCCGCTCAAATTCTTTATAGTTGAAGAAGTCATGTCATCTTCTCTCATTGATTTTAATAGGATGAATTTGAATTTACGGAGAAGGGAAAGTCATTTTATTCCTCTCATTCAAAAGTTTTTGAAAAGGTTCAAATTTCACTCAAGTTTAATTCACTCAAGCAAACAAACAAACAATTCAATTAATTATATTAACATTCCAAAATTTGGGATGTTACAAACCTACACACTTAAAATGAATCTCGTCCTCGAGATTCAAGAGGCTAGCAAGAAAAGGTTAGGGTTGGGGTCTTCTAGCAAATGTCTTGGTCGAAAGGTCGTGGGTGCTACCACACTTAAAAACAAGGTCATGGTTCCAATAAACTTAGATATTTCCTCCGAGGGCTGACAATGTATGTCTCTTCACATATCTTACAATAGCTCCTTCATTAAAGCTCTTCCGTCGGAAGCATAGAGTTTTCCTCAAAAGCTTGGGTCGGTTCGTCAAAGTTGAAGTTCGTCCGAGACCGGATCTTCTTAGTGATGGGTCTGTGTCCATTCTAAACAACTATCGAAACACTCAGGGTGGTCTACAATTTATGGTTTTCTCCTGCAGAAAACGGGTCAGGTTGAACCTCACCGTATAACCTACGTTTGGCAACGGTTGCCTGTAATGGGGTTCCATCGTCCTACCATTTTATGGTTTTATGGCTTATCGCGTCGACACTCTTCTAAGGTTTTCAAGTCTCTCTGATTTTCCATCAACATATGATAGTTCATGATAGAAGTCTTCGTATGGGGCCAATCCATCCCGTGCATTTGAATCATTACCACATATGTAAATATCGAATCACGTATTTTAACACTTGGGCATACTCACAAGCATTGCAGAATTTCTCTTGTTCTCGAACTGAGTTCGTATAAATCCATGGTTTCTGCATGCCAAACAAAACATCTATCGTTACTTCACCACTCTCAGGTTTTTGCGTAACCTCCTATGAAACGTAGGCTGATTGGATCACAGATTCTTCCAAATTTCTTCCTTCATCAAGGTTACATATGTTCCTTTTCAAAATCCCGGGCCTGCGGGTTATGGCCCACTTCAACACTAGTGCAGCTTTAACTCATCCTTGGAGTAACTCTCTTGTTACACCTCCTTAAATCCAGTAGTACTCTGTTTCTTCATACCATCATATCAAAACAAAACTCCAACTTATTTTGTCCAGCTTCCTTCTATGGCCGTCATGAATAACACGTTTCTTTCTTCATTGATCCTGTGGCTTTATAGAGTACTATGACCAAAAGAAGTGCACAAGTTTATCCATAAAATCTCATTAATCAATCTTTCATTACATCCTTAACCATTTTCGTAAATCCAAATTCCAAAAAGTACTTGTTACAAATGCTGCCACCCACATGATTTGGTATGTTCAGACATTACTTCCACTTTATTTATTTATCCTCCTCGAGGATTCTTCAGTCCCACTAGAAGTGTGCGACATGAGCCTTGAAATCTTCAATCTTCTTTTTCATCATGGTGGTCTTGAGCTTCACCTTCATCATCTCTGCATGCACTTCGCTTAGGTATTCCTGAGTATAACGGAGTCTTGCTTCAAGTATTTCTCCGATCTGGCGTATGGCTTCCATGGCCGCTTCACGAACAGCGTCGAAGAAAGTTGCTTGTGGCACACGTGAGATGAAAAAGTAATGCCCCATCCTCTTTGGGCAAACTCCTTTCAAACGGTGGAGGTGTACCTCCACATACCAAAGTTCTACTCCCTTTTGCATGAAGGGGTAGCCTTTGTAGACTGCATCTCCTTCAAGGTGAATATGCTTCATCATGTCCCTCAGGATTTTCGGGTAATCATGATCACTCGTCAGGGTCATGATCGTTTCAGGACCTTTAAGGAAAAACTCGTATAGTGTCGTCATCTGCAGTTTGTGAAACAGAAATGATGCTCAGAGTAAGGTACTTATCTCCTGGGGCACACATTCATATCATCCAAACAAAACTTCAAACTTAATTTCCAATTTCCTGTTTATGCATCACAACTCACTTTCTTCCATGTTAATCCAGAACATTAATTTCCAAGATAAAATATAACAACTCCTTAAAGCTTTTCAGCATGTGACATTACAACTTTATTGAGTCATGAACTATTACAGTCTCAGAGTAATCTATTACATAACTCAACTCATTGAGCTCATGAAAATGAAATTGCTTTCTACTACTCTTATTTTCCATATCAAAATTCCAACTACTCAACTCCAGCTTTCACCTTGTCGGGACATTTAATAGCATAATGTCCTGCTTCCTTGCAGTGAAAACAAATGACTTCGACATGTCTCGGGCTTCTTTGTGATTATCGGGCTCCTTGGATTCTTGGCTTCTTTTACGGGCATTTACTAGCGTAATGACCTAAATCCTTGCACCTGTAACAGGTGATATGAATCAAGTCCTTCTCTGCAAAAATTGTGTTGTTCTCGGGTTGTCTTCCTTTTCTCTTCCTGGATTTCTCTGCAATGATCAGAGTTTCTATCTCCGGGGTCAAACTTCACTTCGCTGTCGGGAAATATCCGGATACTCTTTTCTTCCCTTGGGGCAATCTGTGAATAATGTCCTTCTTCTCCACATGAATAGCAGGCATTGAGTAAAATCTGTTGAGACCTTCTCCATCCAGGTCTTCAACACTTTCATTCATTACTGGTTCTTCTAGGTCTTCCTTGAGGGCTTCTTTCATTCCATCTTCCTGCTTGAATAGTTTGTTGCACCGTGGAGTAAATGTGACACTTGCACCGGTAGTGGGTGGTTCCTTCACACAGAAGCAAGTCACCGGCTAGTTGGGCATTCCTCACTGGGTGTTTCTCCTCACAATGAGGGCATCCATCCTTGTGTTCCCCACAGGTGTGTCCTATTTCTCCATAAATCTTGCAGCACAAGGTTTATTTCTTGGTGTATCATGTTGCTTCCGGATAAGACGAGATCTTGTCAGAGTCTTCTTGAATTCTTTCCAAGTCTTTGCTCCATCCCTTCCCTGTATAGCTTGATGCATCTGCCACCATGTTGCAGCACTTCCTTCAAAGTACTGGAGAGCGTAAGATACTTCATTCTTCCTTGAAACCAAATTATTCCCGAAGTGGGTTTCCATGTTCTGCATCCATAGCTCTGCCTCGGGCTGGGTCTTCGGTCCAGAGAATATCAGTCCAACTTCATTCATCATCTATGGGGTTCAAGGGTTTTAGGGTGAGATGAGAGAGAGGTGGGGAGGATATACACACAATACAACCAATAGTTTTGAAGAAACAAGTTTTATTTTGGGGCTGTCGGAAAACATCAAACAAATGACAGCTCACAAATCATCGCATCTAACGTGGGTGTATAGTAGGGTTTGGTCTTCTAAAGGTCAAATAATTCTTCAGATCCTTCAAGTCTTGAGTCTTCAACTGTTCTAGCTTCTAATACATGGTGAAATCCTCTTTACTCAAGGGCCATCAGTTCTCGATATCAAATCCTTCTTGGGCGTCTTGATTGATCCTCCGGGTGATCAAAGGATAAGGGTATATTCTAACTATTTGAGGTGAGAGGGTCTATTTGATAAAATCAGAAAAGATGAGAAGTAAGAGTCTTTTTGTAAATAAAGTTTTGAGATATCCTGTCCAAGGGCTTTCCGATTTCTAGGGTCACGTCCTCAGTCAACATGTGCTCGATACCATCTCAGAGCGACCCGACCTCGAGACGGTCAAGCCTCGTGTTTCTATGCCATCCTCGATCAGTATGCTTTGCACACACAGTACATCAATGTATATATCAAAGTGCAATCACATGCGTAAATAATGTAAAACTGATTTATACCTCATAATACTCAGCGGAAACAATCAAACGGGTGTGGAGTCCCATCAACGCCATCGGCAGGTTGAGTGTAGACCGTAACCCTGTATCGTAACTCTTACTCGTCGAGGAAAGTATCTGCAACATGATATGTTGCAGCCGTGTAGGTCAGTACATTGAATGTACCGGCAAGATCACAATAAGAGAAAACAGATGATAAACTATACTATATGCAGTAAGGCTTTATGGCTCTGTATCTGAATTTTGTTTGCGTAAAAGCTGGTTTTATTTTACCTACATCAAAGGAATAAAATGAAGCCTGTACTATGGAGTTTTTCTGTCATGACATGGTTCCGCCAACCGATGTCTCATAGCCCAAAATCAACATAAGTTGCCCACAATTAAGTTATCAATCCGGTGTTGAGAGTTCCGAGATAGATCCAAGTCCAGAGGCTCAAATTGTCCGTAACCGGGGACACGGCTAATCGATTAGGTTTAAACCCTCTGCAGAGGTTTGTACACTTTACCCGCAAGATTCGATCCCTCTTTTTACGTTCTCGCACTTCAGAGTGTTTGAGAACAAGATGACCAAACATGGTCTTCCAAAGAGTTCCTCGACCACCGTCCGTACCCATCCAATCCTACCGTAGTTCTACATCTGCTAGCACCGCCCCAGCCAGAGTCACCACTAAGGTCAACCAAGCCAGAGCCCATAATGACTTGCGGTTGCATGTAAGCTTCCGGGCATGAAGTATTCTTCCGTCTCTTTGGGTCTGGTGAAGCTTTCCAAAGATGTCATGGCGCTTCTCCATGCATCCCGCCAACCACTGGTTTCTCCAGGTGCCCACAACCATCCTTCACCCAGTGGTGTGTATTGAATTCTTGTCTCGAGTCTTGAAGTCTTGAGGTCTTGAAGATGCAGTCCTTGCAGATTCCATCATGGAGTTGTCGTCATTGACGAGAGTCCTCCTTCTTCACACCACTCGAACACTCATACCAAACCCCGTCTACTACAGCGTAGCATTAGAATAAAATAACGTCCGGGCTTGGTAACAGGGTGATGGGTTCCTACCTCATGCATACTACTCAACTACAAGAATTTCAATAACACTACTGAGGGGTGGTTGCAAAGGTGCCACTAAATGCAATAAAACATAGGTAAGAAAGCATGGTCAAAGTGAACTTGCCTTGTTGATGATCTTCAAAAACTAGGGTTTCAGAGTAGCAATCTTAGCACTCGGAAATTCTACCGAGGCAAACAATAACTATAATAAGCACATAGCAATAGGATCACATAACACAACAAAAGTAACATAACACAACAAAAAACCAAAACCAAATCCAAAAGGAAAACTCAAAGAAACCAATTCAAGTTTTTCCCTACTCCAACCCATAACTAAAATAGTTTTTATATAACAAAATTCCTCAATATAACCTAATCATGGTTTTGAGTTAACTTAACAGAAAATATTTCATTAAGCAACTAGGAGCAAAAAGAATTAAATAAAAATCTATTATGAAACTCCCGAATAAGCAAAACAAGCTTTAATTCAAATCTGATCTAACTAAATTTTTATAAATCCAAACATAGACAAATTATATATTTTGGAAACTACAAGAAAATTGTGATCTAACGCAAAAAGAATCAGCATCATTGGACTTCTAGATCAAAAGTTATAAGCTAAACAAGAACGGAACTAAATCTGTTACGGGAATAAATTTGAAAACAAAACGGAGTTACCTGTACGTGAGGCAGAGATGGCAGGAAGGAGACGGCGATGTGGAGGGCTGCTCGGCGAGGGGCGAGGTTGCCGGCGAGGTGGGGGTGGCGGAGGAGGGGTCGGCGCTGGGGAGGTGGCGCTGGGCGATGGGAGGTTCGAGAAGAGCTCCCGGTGAGCGTTCTAGGCAGGAAAAGGAGGACGGTGGCGAGAAGGCTACGGGCAGGGAGAGGGCGTGGTGATGGGAAAAATGGAACGAGGAGAGGGAGGGGGTTTTATAGGCGGTCTCGGGAGGCGCTGGGATGGAAAGACGAGGGAGATCGGGAAGGTGGAGATTCCTGTCTCCATGGATATGGAAAGCTTCTATAAGGTGAAAGGAAACAGAGGAAGGAGATGATCTCTTGTTGGGCTAGAATAGGAAAGTGCTTAATGGGCCAGGTTTTTTTTCCTCATAAAACGATTCCATTCCTATTTTTAAAATTAGGAAACTAAAACAATAAAAAGGAAATCAAATCAATTGAATAAAGAGTTTTATATACTAAAATTATCAGAAAAATAAAATGTAGATGATGAGCATTATTCCACGGCCAAAATAAAACTTAAAAAATGTTTTTCAGAAAATCCCTAAAGGCTTTATTTCTTTTGCAAATAATTTTTAAATAAAACTTTGGTTTTCTTGGCTCAAATATTTTCAAAATGCCCCTGATTTTGGAGGGTCATTTTCCTCCGCTCTTTCTTGCTTGCAAGAATTTATTTTTCGGGTATTTCTCGGGAAGAAAAAGAGAAGCAAGTGCAAATATTTGAAAGAATTAAATTGCAAAACTCCGTTCAAATTCTTTATAGTTGAAGAAGTCATGTCATCTTCTCTCATTGATTTTAATAGGATGAATTTGAATTTACCGGAGAAGGGGAAAGTCATTTTATTCCCTCTCATTCAAAAGTTTTTGAAAAGGTTCAAATTTCACTCAAGTTTAATTCACTCAAGCAAACAAACAAACAATTCAATTAATTATATTAACATTCCAAAATTTGGGATGTTACAGTGAATCATGAACTCTCGAGGTGTTCATGAGTACTTGGTTTCAGATGTAACCCCGGTATGGTCACCGTTTGGTTACGAGGTAACCGTCTAGTAAGCAAGTCCATGTGACTCGGTGCTCGTATCATTTGCATTGCATTTGTAGTAGTTCTGGCATTGCATTAATCTGATTAATTGTCTTGATATTGTCTATCATCGTGCTTATGTTTGTTGTGAGCTTGCAAGTACATTCAATGTACTGACCTGGCGTGTTATGCCAGTTTTCAGGCAAGTCGGTTCGCATCAGAGCGCATCTCGTGTCTAGGCCGTGTCCATGTCGGTGTCCCTGTCCTATGGAGTTCCACTTCGTCGTTCTTCCGCTGCCGCGTAGTTCGTGTGATCGAGGCCCCCGTCATGTTCATTAAATAATGTACATACTGTCCAGCAACACCATGTGTGCTGCTTGGCCTCATATCTTGATGTAATATCAGACTTATGTAATCCGCTAGCATCAATAAAGATGTTGTTTCTGTACCATGTTGTTGTGTATTGCCAGAAGACTTGATCTCTGGGCTGGCAATGCAAGGCAAAACCGGTTGCTCTGAGCTAGGGTGCCACAGATATTTCAGTAGGTGTGAGTTTATTCAATTTAAGTCTTTTATATAAGGAAAAAGGCATAACACTAACACCAGCTCCTAAATCACACAAAGCAGTTTTCACATAATTATTTTTGATAGAGCAAGGTATAGTTCGTATACCTGGATCTCCAAGTTTTTTAGGCACTCCATCTTTGAAAGTATAATTAGCAAGCATAGTGGAGATTTCACCTTCCGGTATTTTTCTCTTATTAGTGATGATGTCTTTCATATACTTTGCATAAGGAAGCATTTTCAAGATATCAGTCAAGCGAGTACGCAAAAAGACTGGCCTCGGCATTTCAGCAAAGCGTTCAAATTCTTCATCATCATTCTTTTTAGTTGACTTGGGTGGAAAAGGCATAGGTTTTTGAACCCACGGTTCTCTTTCTTTACTGTGTTTTCTAGCAATGAAGTCTCCTTTATCGTACCTTTTATTCTTAGGTTGTGGGTTATCAAGATCAATAGGTGGTTCTATCTCAACATCATTATCTGGTTCTTTTTCATTAGGTTGGGCATCTTCATGAACATCAGTATTATCTCTCCCATTATCATTAGGTGGATGTTCATTACCCGATTGAGTATCAGCATCAGAGATAGAAGTTTCATTTTCATCATCAGGAGGTTTTTCTATTTTAGGCTCACTAGAAGCATGCAAAGTCCTATCATTTTTCTTTTTCTTCTTTCTAGAAGGACTAGGTGAACTAGTGTTCTTTCTTTTTGAGTCTTGTTCAATTCTTTTTGGATGTCCCTCAGGATAAAGTGGTTCCTGAGTCAATTTACCTCCTCTAGTTGCAACTCTAACAACAAAGTCATGCATATTATTATTCATGTCATCAAGTAATTGTCTTTGTGATTTAGCAACTTGTTCCAATTGAGTTTGAACCATAGAAGCATGTTTTCCAACACCTCTAACATCATTTGAAATTCTATATAACAAGTCACTCAAGCGAGCAATCATGTCAGAATTGTATTTCAATTGTTTCATAACATTTGCATTGAAGTGATCTTGTTTTCTAATGTAGTTTTCAAACTCATAAAGGCATTGACTAGGATGCATATTGCGAGGATTATCATTTTCATTGAACTTCAATAGAGAATTTACCTCTACCACCTTAGGCAGTGGTGGTGTATTAATCCCATGTATTTCTTCAATAGGAGGTAAATTTTTAACATCCTCAGCTTTAATACCTTTTTCCTTCATAGATTTCTTTGCCTCTTGCATATCTTCAGGACTGAAATATAATATACCCCTTGAGGGAGTCCCGGACTAGGGGGTGTCCGGATAGCCGAACTATCATCACGGCCGGACTCCAAGACTATGAAGATACAAGATTGAAGACTTCGTCCCGTGTCCGGATGGGACTTTCCTTGGCATGGAAGGCAAGCTTATGATACGGACATGTAGATCTCCTACCATTGTAACCGACTCTGTAACCCTAACCTATCCGGTGTCTATATAAACCGGAGGGTTTTAGTCCGTAGGACGAACAACAATCATACCATAGGCTAGCTTCTAGGGTTTAGCCTCCTTCATCTCGTGGTAGATCTACTCTTGTACTACCCATATCATCAATATTAATCAAGTAGGACTAGGGTATTACCTCCATCGAGAGGGCCCGAACCTGGGTAAAAACATCGTGTCCCTTGTCTCCTGTTACCATCCGCCTAGAGGCACAGTTCGGGACCCCCTACCCGAGATCCGCCGGTTTTGACACCGACACCCCTCTTCTTCGGAGTGGGTTTAGCTGGTGGTTCAGGAAGATTCCAATCATCATAATTTTTCAATATATTATTCAATAATTCCTCATCTTGAGCAATAGTTTGTTCCCTGAAAATACAACCAGCACAACTATCTAGGAAGTCCCTAGAAGCATCGGTTAGTCCATTATAGAAGATATCAAGTATTTCACTTTTATTAAGAGGATGATCAGGCAAAGCATTAAGTAACTGGCAAAGCCTCCCCCAAGCTTGTGAGAGACTCTCTTCTGTAGTTTGCACAAAGTTAAATATTTCCTGCAAGGAAGCTTGTTTCTTATGAGCAGGGAAATATTTTTCAGAGAAGTAATAAATCATATCCTGGGGACTACACACACAACCAGGAGTAAGAGTATTGTACCAAGCTTTAGCATCACCCTTTAATGAGAAAGGAAATAATTCGAGAATAAAGTAATCGCGAGTTTTTTCATCATGAGTAAAAAGGGTGGCTATATCATTCAACTTAGTAAGATGTGCCACAACAGTTTCAGTTTCATAACCATGGAAAGGATCAGATTCAAACAAAGTAATTAACTCTGGGTCGATAAAGAATTCATAATCCTTATCATCAATAAAGATAGGTGAAGTAGAAAACTTAGGATCATACTTCATTCTAGCATTCAGAGATTTTTCTTTATACTTACATAGTAGTTTCTCTAGGTCATCTCTATCCTTACAAGCAAGAATATCTCTAGTTGTCTCCTCATTCATAACATAACCTTTCGGTACCTTAGGCAATTCATATCTAGGAAGGCGAGTTCTAGCATGTGTTCAGGAGTTTCAGTTTCAAGCTCATCATCAGATTCAACAACATCATGTTGTATTACTCTAGCAATTTGTTCATCAAGAAATTCACCAAGTGGCACATCATCATTATCAAGCAAGGTACTAGCATCATCATAAGCATCATTCATGGTAGAAGTAGCATCATCAATAACTTGTGACATATTAGAATTGATAGCATGTGGTGGTGTTGCAAGTCTACTCATAACAGAAGGTGAATCTAAAGCAGAACTGGATGGCAGTTCCTTGCCTCCCCTCGTCTTTGAGGGAAATATCTTAGTCTTAGCATCCTTCAGATTCTTCATAGTGATACATAGATAATAATCCCAAGTGAATCAACAAATATTGCTATGCTCCCCGGCAACGGCGCCAGAAAAAGGTCTTGATAACCCACAAATATAGGGGATCGCAACAGTTTTCGAGGGTAGAGTATTCAACCCAAATTTATAGATTCGACACAAGGGGAGCCAAAGAATATTTGAAGGTATTAGCAGCTAAGTTGTCAATTCAACCACACCTGGAGATTAATTATCTGCAGCAAGTAATCAGTAGCAAAGTAGTTTGATAGTTTTGATAGTAGTGACAGCTCTAATGTTAACAGTAAGAGTGATTGCAGTAATTTTGTAGCAAGTGTAACATCGATGGTAGTAGTAGTAACATAGCAGAAACAATATAAGATAAATTCGTAGGCATTGGATCGGTGACTTGTTGGATGATATTCGTCATGTGACACTTATAACCTAGGGCGATACGGCACTAGCTCCAATTCATCGATATAATGTAGGCATGTATTCCGTAAATAGTCATATGTGCTTTATTAAAAGAACTTGCATGACATCTTTTGTCCTACCCTACCATGGCAGCAGGGTCCATATTGGAAACTAAGGGATATTAAGGCCTCTTTCTAATAGAGAACTGGAACAAAGCATTAACACATAGTGAATACATGAACTCCTGATACGTCTCCAACGTATATATAATTTCTGATTGTTCCACGTTGTTTTATTATCAATCTTGGATGTTTTATAATCATTTTATGGTCATTTTATATCATTTTTTGTACTAACCTATTGACATAGTGCCAAGTGCCAAGTGCTAGTTGTTGTTTTTTCCATGTTTTTTACATCGCATGAAATCAATATCAGACGGAGTCCAAATGCCACGAAATTTTATGATGATTTTTATGGACCAAAAGGAAGAAGTTGGGCCCTGGTTGCACCTGGGGGGAGTCCCAGGGAGGGGACAACCCACCAGGACGCGCCAGGAGGCCCAGGCGCGCCCTGGTGGGTTGTGCCCACCTCGGGTGCCCCCCGGACCGCCTCTTTGCTCTATAAATACCCCAAAAATCCAGAAACCCTACGAGCATCAACGAAATATTCATCTAGCCGCCGCAGAGTCCAGAACCACCAGATCCAATCTAGACACCATCTCGGATGGGGTTCACCACCTCCATTGGTGCCTCTCCGATGATGTGTGAGTAGTTCTTTGTAGACCTACGGGTTCGTAGTTAGTAGCTAGATGGCTTCCTCTCTCTCGCTGAATTATCAATACAATGGTCTCTTGGAGATCCATATGATGTAACACTTTTTGTGGTGCGTTTGTTAGGATCTGATGAACTTCGAGTTTATGATTAGTTATATCTTTTTATATCCATGAAAGTTATTTGAGTTTCTTTGATCTCTTATAGCCTCGTATTTCTTCTCCGATATTTGGTTTTTGTTTGGCCAACTTGATTTATTTATCTTGCAATGGGAAGAGGTGCCCGGTAGTGGGTTCGATCTTACGGTGCTTGATCCGAGTGACAGAAAGGGAAACGACACGTATGTATCGTTGCTGCTAAGGATAAAAAGATGGGATCTATATCTACACAATAGATAAACGGATCTTGTCTACATCATGTCATCGTTCTTATTGCATTACTCCGTTTTTCCATGAACTTAATACACTAGATTCATGCTGTATAGCGGTCGATGTGTGGAGTAATAGTAGTAGATGCAGGCAGGAGTCGGTCTACTAATCTTGGACGTGATGCCTATGTAATGATCATTTCCTGGATATCGCAATAATTATTTGAAGTTCTATCAATTTCCCAATAGTAATTTGTTTACCCACTGCTTGCTATTTTTCTCGAGAGAAGCCACTAGTGAAACCTATGGACCCCGGGACTTCTTCCTCATATATTTGCTTGCGATCTACTTTTCCTTTGCATTTTTATTCAGATCTTTTAAACTAAAAATACAAAAATACTTTGCTGCACTTTATTTTATTCACGATCTATTATTTCAATCTATTATAAAGTTCTGGCATCGTTACCCGAAAGGGATTGACAACCCCTTTAACACGTCGAGTTGTGAGGTGTTTCTATTTGTGTGCAGGTGTTGTTTACGTTGTGTTGCTTGGTTCTCCTACTGGTTCGATAACCTTGGTTTCATCATTGAGGGAAATACCTACCTTCGCTGTGCTACATCATCCCTTCCTCTTTGGGGAAATACCGATGTTTTCCTAGCAGGCATGAGCTTTCTAGCGCTATAGTCAAGAGCAATCAAAAGGAATGTCTAGCGCCGTCGCCGGGGAGGATCTTCAACATAACCAGGTACTAATCGCAAATCTCATCTCCTCACAATTTACATTATTTACCATTTGCCTCTCGTTTTCCTCTCCCCCACTTCAAAAAAATTTGCCGTTTTATTCGCCTCTCTTTTTCCGTTCGTCGTTTCCTTGCAAGATCTATTTTTTAGTGCAATCTTGTTGTGTGGTCATCATGACTCAAGAGAACACCAAGTTATGTGATTTCTCAAATACCAACAACAATGATTTTATTGGCACTCCGATTGCTCCTCCCGCCACTAGTGCAGAGTCTTGTGATATTAATACTTCTTTGCTGAATCTTGTTATGAAAGAAAAATTTTCCGGTAATCCTAATGAGGATGTCGCGTCCCATCTTAATACCTTCGTAGAATTATGCGATATGCAAAAGAAAAAATATGTGGACAATGATGTGGTCAAGATGAAATTATTTCCGTTTTCTTTGCGTGATTCTACAAAAATTTGGTTCTCTTCTTTGCCTTGCAATAGTATCCATTCTTGGAGTAAGTGCAAAGATGCTTTTATCAGTAAGTATTTTCTGCCCGCAAAAATTATTTCCCTTAGAACCCAGATCATGAATTTCAAGCAACCTAAACATGATCATGTTGCACAATCTTGGGAAAGGATGAAAATGATGCTAAAGAATTGCCCAACTCGTGGGTTAAATCTTTGGATGATCATACAAATTTTTTATGCGGGGTTGAATTTTGTTTCTCGTAATCTTTTAGATTCCGCCGCGGGTAGTACTTTTATGGAAATTACTTTGGGTGAAGCCACCAAATTGCTTGATAATATCATGGAAAATTATTCACAATGGCATACCGAAAGAACTCCTACTCGTAAAAAAGTTAACTCGCTTGAAGAAATTTCTTCTTTGAGTGATAAAGTTGATGCTCTTATGAAATTGCTTGCTAGTAAAAGTGCTCCTATTGATTTTAATGATATTCCTTTGTCTACTTTGATTGAGCAAAATAGTGATGCCATTGATGTGAATTTTATTTATCGCAATAATTTTAACAACAATGCTAACAGAAGAAATTTTAATCCTAGGCCTTTTCCTAGTAATTCCTCTAATAATTATGGTAATTCCTATGGAAATCAATCTTACAATAATAATAATAGGAATACCTCTGATCTTGAGAATAATATTAAAGAATTTATCAACACGCAAAAAGTTTTCAACACTTCCACAGAAGAAAAGTTGAACAAGATTGATGATTTGTCTAGAAGTGTTGATAGAATTGCTCATGATGTGGAAAATCTCAAGTTGAAAATTTTTGTGCCTAAAGTTGATGAATCAATTAAATCTCGTTATGTTTCTATGGATGAAAGTAAGACAAGAACTGCTATGCTTAGAGCTAAAAAAGAACTTTTTGAGAAAGCTTATTCTAGTGATTATTCTTGCAAAAATGATGAGGACCTTAAAATGATTGGTGTTTCTTCTATTGATTCCTTATTTAGTAAAGATAATATTGATGAAAAAGGGACTGGAGAAGAGTCAACTTTAGGTAGAAGGCATCCCAATATTTCGGAGGGTGAAAATCTTGTTGAGAAAATTGATAAAAGTCGGTTTGGAGAGGTCAAAACTTTAGCTAGTGATGCACCCACTCTTTTGGATTACAAAGACTTTAGTTATGATAGTTCCTCTTTGATTTACTGTATTTCTTTGTTGCAATCCATGCTAAATTCACTCCATGCTTATGAACAAAACAAAGCTTTTACTAAACATATTGTTGATGCTATGATGATAGCTTTGGAAGAAAAATTGGAATTAGAAGTTTCAATTCCTAGAAAATTGCATGATGAATGGGAACCTACTATAAAAGTCAATATTAAAAATTATGAGTGTTTTGCTTTGTGTGACTTGGGTGCTAGTGTTTCTACAATTCCGAAATCTTTATGTGATGTGCTTGGTCTTACCAATCTTGAAGAATGTTCTTTGAATTTGCACTTGGCGGATTCTACTATTAAAAAGCCTATGGGAAGAATTAATGATGTTCTTATTCTTGAAAATAGGAATTATGTGCCCATAGGTTTTATTTTTCTTGATATTGATTGCAATCCGTCTTGTCCAATTATTCTTGGTAGACCGTTTTTGCGCACTATTGGTGCCGTGATTGATATGAAAGAAGGCAATATCAAGTTCCAGTTTCCTTTGAGAAAGGGTATGGAAAACTTTCCTAGAACAAAAATCAGGCCACCTTATGAATCAATCATGAGGGCATCTTATGGATCTCGAACCAAAGATGACAAAACTTAGATCATAGCGCTTGTTGGGAGGCAACCCAATGAATAAAATTTATTCATGTTTTTTGCTTTCTGTTCTTGAGTGTTTACACAATTATGCCTTTGGTATGATTGTGTTTTTTAAGTTTAAATTAGTGTTTGTTCCAAGTAAAGCCTTTAGGATCTTCTTGGGTGATAGTTGTTTGATCTTGCTAAAAAACAAAAACTTTGGTGCTCACGAAAATAATTGTTAAAAATCACCAGCATGTGATAAAATGCCAATTCTTTTTGCAGAAGATCAATATACAAATTACCCTGGTAGTCCTAATTTTTCAGAATTTTTGGAGTTACAGAAGTACTCGAAAGTTCCAGATTACTACAGACTATTGTATTTTGACAGATTCTTTTTTATTTGTGTTGTGTGCTTATTTTGATGGCTCTATGGTTTTGTTTGATGATTTGTTGCCACAGAGAAGTTGGAATACAGTAGATATAATACAAAAACAAAATATGAATTGGTTTGATACAACACTTATAGTAGTGGTTTGCTTTATTTTACTAACGGATCTCACAAAGGTTTTGTTGAGTTATGTGTTTTTGGGTTATCTTACGATGGATGAAAAAAGGATAGAAGAGCCTAAGCTTGGGGATTCCCCGGCATCCCAAGCTACTATCCAAGAATGAGCAACCAACTAAGCTTGGGGATGTCTGCTACCTCTTGAGCATGTGTTGGTTTTCCCTTGAAGAGGAAAGGGTGATGCAGCAAAGTAGCGTAAGTATTTCCTTAGTTTTTGAGAACCAAGGTATCAATCCAGTAGGAGACTACACCAAGTCGCCTAGTACCTGCACAAACAATCAAGAACCTCGCAACCAACTTGATAAAGGGGTTGTCAATCCCTTCATGGTAACTTGCAAAAGTGAGATATGATAAAGATAATAAGATAAATATTTTTGGTATTTTTTTGTATAGATTGGAAAATAAAGATTGCAAAATAAACGGTGACAGAAATAGCTAGTTGAAGGGAAACTAATATGATGTAAAATAGACTCGGGGGCCATAGGTTTCACTAGTGGCTTCTCTCATGATAGCATATATTATGGTGGGTGAACAAATTACTGCCGAGCAATTGATAGAAAAGCGCATAGTTATGAGAATGTCTAGGTATGATCATGAACATAGGCATCACGTCCATGTCAAGTAGACCGAAACGATTCTGCATCTACTACTATTACTCCACACATCGACCGCTATCAAGCATGCATCTAGAGTATTAAGTTCATAAGAACAGAGTAACGCATTAGGCAAGATGACATGATGTAGAGGGATAAATTCAAGCAATATGATATAAACCCCATCTTTTTATCCCTGATGGCAACAATACAATACGTGCCTTGCTGCCCCTACTATCACTGGGAAAGGACACTAAACAGATAATTCGAAGAGACTTGCGAATATCAAATCATGCATATAAAAATTCAGAGAAGAACCAAATATTATTCATAGATAAACTTGATCATAAACCCACAATTCAGTGGATCTCGGCAAACACACCGCAAAAGTATTACATCAAATAGATCTCCAAGAACATCAAGGAGAACTTTGTATTGAGAACCAAAGAGAGAGAAGAAGCCATCTAGCTAATAACTATGCACCCGAAGGTCAATGGTAAACTACTCACACATCATCGGAGAGGCTATGGTGTTGATGTTGAAGCCCACGGTGATCGAACCCCCCTCCGACAGATTGCCGGAAAAGGCCCCAAGATGGGATCTCACGGGTACAGAAGGTTGCGGCGGTGGAAAAGTGGTTTCGTGGCTCCCCTGGATGTTTTCAGGGTATACGAGTATATATAGGTGAAAGAAGTAGGTCAGTGGAGCTACAAGGGGCCCACGAGGGTGGGGGCGCGCCTACCCCCTGGGTGCGCCCTCCTGCCTCGTGGCCACCTCGTTGCGCCTCTGACTTCCACTCCAAGTCTCCTGGATTGCGTTTATTCCAAGAAAGATCCTCGCGAAGGTTCCATTGCGTTTGGATTCCGTTTGATATTCCTTTTCTGTAAAACACTGAAATAGGCAAAAAAACAGCAACTAGCACTGGGCCTCCGGTTAATAGGTTAGTCCCAAAAATAATATAAAAGAGCATATTAAATCCCATTAAACATCCAAAACAAATAATATAATAGCATGGAACAATCAAAAATTATAAATATGTTAGAGACATATCAATGCCCCCGAGTGGCATCCCCTCTTTCTTCTAACGACCATCGGTATTTTACTCAAGGCTATATTTTTATTCGTCACATGATATGTGTTTTTCTTGGAGCGTCTTGTATGATATGAGTCTTTGATTGTTTTATTTTGTGTTTTAAGTCATCAATCCTTGCTGGACACACCTATTTGAGAGAGCCAAAATTATATCATGACTTGTTAGAATTGCTCTCTGTGCTTCACTTAAATCTTCTATGAGCTAGGACTTGCTCCAGTGCTTCACTTATATATTTTTTAGCATGGTGTGCTTAGTATTTTTGAAGAAATGCTCTCTTGCTTCACTTAGATTTATTTGAGAGTTAGTAAAATTTTGAAGAAGTTCTCTCTTGCTTCACTTAAATTATTTTGAGAGAAAGAAAATTTGTTATGCTCATGATCTTCACTTATATTTGTTTGAGCTTATGAAAAGCAACACATGACAATTAGTCCCAAAGTGATAGATATCCAAGAAGGATAAAGTAAAAAATTTCATGACGATCATTGGACAAAATAAGCTTGATTCTTAGTAATAGTTTTGAGATATGATGATGTGATATGTGAGTTATGTTGATGAGTAATTGTGCTCTAGTAAGAATATTGGTGTTAAGGTTTGTGATTCCCTATGCATGCATGAAAGTCAATAATCATGCAATGAAAATTATATCCTACTTGTGGTGCATTATTCGGTGTTAATTATGCTTAATGCTTGCTTATGAGATTATTTGTTTCTTGGTTGGTCGCTTCTCAATCTTTTTGCTAGCGTTCATTTTGCACTAAGTATGACCTCTACTTGTGCATCCAAAATCCTTTAAACCAGTTTTGCCACATGAGTCCACTATATCTACCTATATGCGGTATTCTTTTGCCGTTCTAAGCAAATTTTCCTGTGCCATCTCTAATTTTCAAAATAAACTTCTCTTTTGTGTGTTTGTTTCGCTCGCAGAACGGTAATGGGTGGCTAATATTTTCCATGTTGGATGTGTTATTCTCACGATGAGTGTTTATTCACTTGTCATTGCACGAGAATAAGGCAAAGGTTTTAGGGATGCCCAGTCCCGAAATGCAAAAATGAATTAACTTTATGTTGTGAAATAATAAATTCCTTGGAAAGTGTTGGTATGGAAGGAACCCGTGGATACGGTTAGCCACGGAAAGTGAAAGTATGGTGGAAAAAGGAGTAAACTTTATTTTCTGTTTGGGAACCGCCTATGGCATATCTAGAATGGAAAATGTTCGTAGCTCGACATAGTTTTCGTTAATGGGATGGATACACCTCCCAAAATGTTTTTATCTCTACTTTTTTCGCTTTGAGCTCTGGACCTCTACAAATCCCTACTTCCCTCTGCGAAGGGCCTTTATTTTACTTTATGCAATTTTTATTTTGAATATTGAGTCTCCATCTTCTCTTATAAACGCACCAACTAAGATGAAATATGATCATGCTTAAGTATTGGGTGTTGCTAATATTCGAGTGTGTTTCACGAATGGAACAATGTTTGAGCATGATGGGCTAGGGATAACTTATTTTAGCGTTGATATTTTGAAAGACATGGTTGCTTGTTGATATGCTTGAGTATCTAAATTATTATGTCAAAACTAGACTATTGCTTTGAATCACATAAAAGTCCAAATGTCCATGCTATAAAGAAAAGAATATGATATAACTTGATAAACAACACTCCACATCAAAAATTCTGTTTTTATCACTTACCTACTCGAGAACGAGCAGGAGTTAAGCTTGGAGATGCTGATACGTCTCCAACGTATCTACAATTTTTTTTGTTCCATGGTGTTTTATTATCAATCTTGGATGTTTTATAATCATTTTATAGTCATTTTATATCATTTTTTGGTACTAACCTATTGACATAGTGCCAAGTGCCAGTTGCTATTTTTTTCCATGTTTTTTAGATCGTGGGAAATCAATATCAGACGGAGTGCAAATGCCACGAAACTTTACGATGATTTTTTATGGACCAAAAGGAAGAAGTTGGGGCCTGGTTGCACCTGGGGGGAGTCTCGAGGAGGAGACAACCCACCAAGGCGCACCAGTAGGCCCAGGCGCGCCCTGGTGGGTTGTGCCCAACTAGGGTGCCCCCCGGACCGCCTCTTTGCTCTATAAATACCCCAAAAATCCAGAAACCCTAAGAGCGTCGACGAAATATTCATCCAGCCGCCGCACAGTCTAGAACCACCAGATCCAATCTATACACCATCTCGGATGGGGTTCACCACCTCCATTGGTGCCTCTCCGATGATGCGTGAGTAGTTCTTTGTAGACCTACGAGTCCTTAGTTAGTAGCTAGATGGCTTCCTCTCTCTCACTGAATTCTCAATACAATGGTCTCTTGGAGATCCATATGATGTAACTCTTTTTGTGGTGCGTTTGTTGGGATCTGATGAACTTTGAGTTTATGATCACTTATATCTTTTTATATCCATGAAAGTTATTTGAGTTTCTTTGATCTCTTATATGCATGATCTCTTATAGCCTTGTATTTCTTCTCCAATATTTAGGTTTTGTTTGGCCAACTTGATCTATTTATCGTGCAATGGGAAGAGGTGCCCGGTAGTGGGTTCGATCTTACGGTGCTTGATCCCAGTGACAGAAAGGGAAACGGCACGTATGTATCGTTGCTACTAAGGATAAAAATATGGGATCTATATCTACACAATAGATAAACGGATCTTGTCTACATCATGTCATCGTTCTTATTGCATTACTCTGTTTTTCCATGAACTTAATACCCTAGATGCATGCTGGATAGCGGTCGATGTGTGGAGTAATAGTAGTAGATGCAGGCAGGAGTCGGTCTACTAATCTTGGACGTGATGCCTATGTAATGATAATTCCTGGATATCATCATAATTATTTGAAGTTCTATCAATTGCCCAACTGTAATTTGTTTACCCACCGTTTGCTATTTTTCTCGGGAGAAGCCATTAGTGAAACCTACGGCCCCCGGGTCTTCTTGCTTGCGATCTACTTTTCCTTTGCATTTTTATTCAGATCTATTAAACCAAAAATACAAAAATACTTTGCTGCACTTTATTTTATTCGCGATCTATTATTTCAATCTATTATAAATTTCAGGCATCGTTACCCGAAAGGGATTGACAACCTCTTTAACACGTCGGGTTGCGAGGTGTTGTTATTTGTGTGCATGTGTTGTTTATGTTGTGTTGCTTGGTTCTCCTACTGGTTCGATAACCTTGGTTTCATCACTGAGGGAAATACCTACCTTCGCTGTGCTACATCATCCCTTCCTCTTTGGGGAAATACCGACTTAGTCCTAGCAGACAGGAGCTTTTTGACGCTATAGTCACGAGCAATCAACTCCTCAAACTACGGTCATCACCGGGAGTGGGCCCGGCTGTTGTCACTCCAGTGTTGCCGGATCATAACACGTAGTTGGTGACTATAACTTGCAAGATCGGATCTAAAACATGGATATAATGATGAATTCATAAACGGTTCAGATCTGAGTTCATGGCACCCGGGCCCAAAGTGACAAGCATTAAGCATAGCACAGTCATAGTAACATCAATCTAAGAACATAGTGGATACTAGGGATCAAGCTCTAACAAAACTAAATCGATTACATGATGAATCTCATCCAACTCCTCACCGACCAGCGAGCCTACGAAGGAATTACTCACTACCGGCAGGGAGCATCATGGAATTGGCGGTGGAGATGGGTTGGTGATGACAAAGAATGAAGATCCCCCTCTCCGGAGGCCCAAACGGACTCCAGATCTGCCCTCCCGAGGAAGAACAGGGCTTGGCGGCAGCTCCATCTCGTGGAACGCGATGATTCTTTTTCCCTGATTTTTTGGAAATGTGTGATTTTATAGTATCAGGGGAATCGTCTGTAGGGCCACCAGTTGGGTACAACCCATCTGGGCGTGCCAGGAGAGGGGGGCGCACCCTGGTGGGTTGTGCCCACCCAGGGGCCCCTCTATGGTGGGTCTTGGCTCTAGTAATTCTCTTTTATTACATAATAATTCCTCGCAAAGTTTCGTTTCATTCCAAGAACTTTTATTTCTGCATAAAAACAACACGATGGTATGTTCTGCTGAAAACAGCGTCAGTCCGGGGTTAGTTTCATTGAAATCATACAAATTAGAGTCCAAAACAAGACGAAAAGCATGAGAAAAGTAGATACGTTGGAGACGTATCAAACCTACATTGGAGGTGCAGGACATGATTCAATGATTGGATGCTCAATTTCGGTTGTATCGATTTCACCTCTTCCATCACTACGAACATGGATATCCTTGGTTTGATGAAGAACATGCGCTATATTTCTGCTCTGAACCAGCAAATCAATTCAGTACGAAATTGTCCAGGGCAAAACATGACAATATCAAATTATCCAGTGCAAAACATGACAGATGCTAAGCGGAACAGGCGTGTTTAAACCGAAAATACAAGGTGGGGTATATGTTTACTAGCTGGTTGATATTTGTGCAGACAGATGTCTGCCCGAACAAACAAAGTGAACGCAATTTTGGTAGAACTGCACAAAAGAATAGTATAGTCACTGCATGCAGTGCCATTTGAAAATAGACACAGGAAGACTAGATAGTCACTTCATGGACTGCACAAAAGTAGTACTGTACTATTTATTGGCCAACACTAGGTGCTTCATTGCTTTGGTCTGATTATACAATGGGCATCATTTTGCCTAAGTTAAAGTTTGTATTCCAAAAATAGTCTCGCCGTGTGACCGAGAGAAGACCAAATCATATTGCAGTGGATGTTCCTCCGTCACGTGTGGTTCATTCTCATGGTTCCAGCTGTTGGTGAAACCACTTACATTTGCAAGAGGAATTGTAGACTTCACAAACAAATTTTTCTTTCACTCTGTACTAAATGTTGGCCCAGAGAAGCATCCATGTTAGTAGGAAGAACAGATGTTTTTTCTAGATCTTTGCTTTTGGAGCTACATATTTGTATATGATCTGTGAATCATTGTGATGCATTAACATGTTACTAGCTGGTTGTGAATTTGGGCTACTAATGTGAACATATTACAATGCCAGGCCTATGAGTCTCGCGTGAACATTTCGAACGGATCGGCTCTTACTACTATGCACAACATGATCCTGATTTATGTGTTCTCAGTGTTTACAAGTTATTGGCAGTACCTTATTTCTGTTCGCTCAGTGTTTACAAGTTACTTATCCATCACTAGCTAGCCTACTAATACGCTCCTGGCAGTTTTAATTGCGAAGCAAGATCCAAAGGTGGCAGTTTTCTAAATAAAAATGCCTATCTCTGAAGAAACTGACAAGCTGTTCTGGAAAAAATGCCATGCGAATCTGAAGAAACTGCCAGCAAAAACGTTCGCAAATGCCTTATCTCCCAGTGAACGTTCATCAGCTAATGCGATTCTACATGTACACTATCCGGCCTACTCGATCCTACACGTACACTATTTGACCTACTCGTTCCTACAGGAATAAATAGCGGATCACGCACGTACAACCTCCTTTTCGGTTTGCAGGGCTCAATTCAAAAATCTCACAAAGCAAGGTAGATGATGAGGGGTGGAATCATTTTTTACAAGGAGGGAGTACCTCATCTGGATGATTCGAGTGCACTCGTTTGACCGTCATGCCGATGTGCGGCCCAGCACGGACGGAACACACACCACTGACGGGACGGGACGACACATCAGTTTTTCCAGTTTTCCACGGTAAGCTGGCACACTAAGCCATGCCTGCTTATGCATTGTATTCCGATGACCGTCGCGTTTCCCGTGACATGCTGCTTCAACTACCTTCCGCCTATAATTACTAGTTCCCGGCGTTCTCCGGTAGCACCGTCACCCAACTCTCCCTATCGGCTCCCCTCACAACCCACACCGGCCCGACGTCACTCGCCACCTGCCCTCGCTCTCGCCACGTCCGTCATGCCCCTGACCGTCCGCAATAGGCGACGCCATAGGCTCTCACCGCTGGAGCTAGTGTTCGGTTATTCAGCAGAAGGAAGATGGAGGGAGGAGGCATTCTATCGGTCTTTAGATGGCAATGCGGAGTACGAGGACTTGTTGGAGCGCGACCGCCTGGCGGAGGAGTAGCATATCGCCGATTTGCGCCGCCAGCGGAGCATGGAGCAGCAGTGCACCGCCGCTTTGAGTCACGAGCAGAGAGCTCGCGACTAGGCCGGCTACATGGAGGCTGGTGCCCGACAAATAGCCCTAGAGGCTGTCGGGCACGCACGCGTCCGCGACGCCGAATTTTACTACCAGCTCGATAAGTGGGTTTCCCGCTTAGAAGCTGAAGCTTTGATGGACCAGGCCGGCATGGAAAGGGCCAATGCGCGCGAGAACGCGCCCTATCGCACCTTCGGCAAGTCCGAGGCAAGGAGGAGGACGTCGGTGCCGGCATTTAGCGTGTACCGCAGATGGCGGCCGACATCATCTAGTTAGCTAGGAATAAGTGAGTACTTGTACACTAGAGTATTAGTGGGAGTAGATTGTTAACTTGGTTATGATGGTTGTCAATGTGGAAGTTCAGTACTCTATATCTGGTCAGACCTATTACTTTGCTCTGTATGTTTAACTTTCCGTGTGAACGTATGGAATGGGCTGTCATTTTTTTAAATGGGCTGTATTTGTCCGCCACGGGTTTAGAGGCTGACTTCTGGGCCTACTAGGTTGACGCGTACACAATCAGGAGATGATTGCATGTGAAGAAGATGACAGCAGGGACCCACCAGGGTCATGGCAGTACGCAAGCAAATGCCTCCTTATTTCAAGCCAGAAAAATGGATCCTCCTAATGGATTTCTGACATCTGGGTCCATGCCATTTTCAAGGTAGTCAATAAACGAGAGAATTGGACAACGAGCGGCTGACACGAGGGACCCAGTAGCTTGCCCGGTTTTTGTAGGGAAGTAGCTTGCCCAGTTATCTTTGTTTTTGAGACGGAAGCAGGGTGTCGACTGGGCTGTGCGGGGCACTCTGGCCTGTCTAGCCGGCCTTTTCTTATATGTTTACCACAAGACTAGCCCAGTAGTTTTTTTTTGTTTTTGAAAATACCTAGCCCA
The DNA here is from genome assembly GCA_021605205.1 of Aegilops longissima. Taxonomy (NCBI): domain Eukaryota; kingdom Viridiplantae; phylum Streptophyta; class Magnoliopsida; order Poales; family Poaceae; genus Aegilops; species Aegilops longissima. The sequence continues at coordinate 174,876,260 of CM038681.1, read as the reverse complement.
GTTTTTTTATTCTTTTGCAGAATACCCAACCGAGGCCTACTTGCTTTGTCAGCCCTGCTGGGCAGCAAATCTTTCAAGCTGAGAAAATGGGCTATCAGTAATGAGAAATGGATTGTACATTTTAAAAACAAATCAAACCTGCAATTAGTTTCAAATTTCTTTTTTTCATTTCGAGATTTTAAATTCCATTGATTTTTATGTGTGGACAATTATTTGGATTTTATACTGATATGAATTTATTTTTCAAATTAGTTTGAATGTGACTCGAAATGTCGGGATTAAAAACAGTTGACCGCACCGAAATATGCAAAATGTCGTATAATTTTTAATCGTGGCCACAATATGGGCTGTAATGCTAACAAAAGAAGATGGGCTCCAAAAAATCCTTAAAAATTAGCAAATGGTCTGCAAATTATTAAAAATAATGGTGGATGGGTTGTATGCTATTTTCCACACATTTGAGGCTGACTTGTGCACCTATGATAGGTTGACGCGTACGCTTTCCTAAAAAAAGGTTGACGCACACGCAACACCGTGTCAACTTAGTCAACACATGAGAGTAGTGACTGTTGGATGTCCATCCAACGACCGTCGTGCTTCTTCAATCTCTACTCTTCCTGCTCCAGCCGCTCAAACAAGCACCGACGGGACTGCCTGCTCCCTCCTCCCGCGGCCGCTTGTGCTTCTGCGCAGGCCTCACCACCGCACCGTACTCCCCTTGCTAACCTAGTCATCCATCTACTCACCCACACCTGCTGTTATTATCCGGCAACGGCAGACGAACCAGTAAATCCTCGTACTCCCCTCCACGTGGGAAGCAACTGTCGAGTCTTCCCTGGCTCTGTGTCGTTCCCTCCCTGGTGCTCTCGGCGCGGCGTGGTCAACGTGGTCAACGAACGACATCCATCGGAAGTGGATTGTAAGTGGAGAGGCTGGCAGCTGGGTCTATGGCTGCATGCAAGGAAATGCCTCCTTATTACGTGCAAAATAATGATTCCTCCACCTGACAGCTGGGACCCACCAGAAGGGCCTCTGTATTTTGCGAAAAAAACGTTCCCCCCGCTGTCAGCTTGGACCCACCAGCTATATCTTCGCATGCAAGGAAGTGTCTCCTTGTTATGCACAAAAAATGAATACTCCCCCTGCTAGCTGGGACCCACCGTAGTGGGAGGTTGACTTGTGGGCCTACTAGGTTGACGGGGACGGAGGGCTTGGTAAACTTAGTCAATATGAACGATTCTAGCTCCAATGACCGTACAATGTCCATCCAACGGGCATAGTTCTTCTTCAACCCCTGGTCATATTGCTCCAGCCGCCCAAACCAGCGCCGGTCGTGCCACATGCTCTTGCCTCCCGTGGCCGGCTGTGCTGCCGCGGAGGCCTCACCGCCCCCTACTACTCCCACCGCTGGCCAGGCCATCCCTCTACTCACCCACACCCCCTGTTATTCTGCGGCGACGGCAGCCTCACGCCGCAGCCGAACCAGTGAACCCTTGTACTCCTCTCCACGTGGGCATCCACCGTCGCGTCTTCCCTGGCTCCGCGTCGTCCCCTTCCTAGGCCTCCTCGTCGTCCACCGCCTTGGTGCTCTCGGCGTGGCGTGGTCAATGTGGTCATGGAACGACTTCCGTCGGAAAAGTATTGTACGTGGAGAGGCCGACAGCTGGGTGCACGGTCGCAGCAAGGAAGTGCCTCCTAATTACGCGCAAAATATTTATTCCTCCACCTGACTGCAGGGACCCACCTGACAGGCCACCGTATTTCGCAAAAAAACGTTTCCCGCTGACTGCTGGGACCCACCAGCTACATCTTCGCACGCAAGGAAGTGTGCCTCCTTATCCTCCCTGACTGTCGGTACCCACCTGGTCGAAGCGTACGTAGCGTTGTCATTCTGGTCGTGGACGTGTATGTACATACTGGTCGATCGGTCTGTCTGCAGGCTGCAGTGATGAACCGTGGCCGAGTAAGAAAGGGCACATATCGTAGTAGAGGCGCGCACATAGCTTGTACACGTACGTATAGCCAGGGTGCAAGAAAGTAAATACAGCCATGTATGTACATATGGGCGGGGTCTCGAACGCCTACTCGCGCATATGTACGGCTAGGGCTCGTGTAAATGGTTGGGTCGGAACGAAGAAACTGCATCGTCGTGTTCATCGGGAGCCAACTGGCTGGGTCGGAATGGATTACATCGTGTTCATCGGGAGCCAACCAGCTTGGACGGAACAACCGATCGAGGGCCATGGGAAGCCAGTTGGCCATGACCTTGTCGTCGCCTCCGGCCTTGAGGACGGCCTCCTTGTATGCCAGCAGGAAAGCTGACGGTTCCATCGCGCCGTCGTAGCGCGGCGGCATCTCCGGCTTGAACTTGGGCGGCCACTGCACCTATCGCAGGGCGGGGGCCAGGGCTCGGAGCCCCTGGCCCCGTTGTCAGCGTTCGCCGCCGGCGCCGGGAGCGAAACGCCTGCCATGAGGGCAGAGCACGGATCGACAGAAGGAAGGCTACGGCGCACTCCTACCTGGCGCGCCAAATGTCCGATCACGGGTTCCGCCAAAACCCTCAAGGTTCGAACACTGGGGTGCGCACGAAGGTTTCCCCCTACCGAATCATGCCCACAAACCTCACCACAATCTCTAGGCTAAGCTCGACGAACTCGCAACACGAGAGACACAAGAGTTATACTGGTTCGGGCCACCGTTGTGGTGTAATACCCTACTCCAGTGTGGTGTGGTGGATTGCCTCTCAGCCTGAGGATGAACAGTACAAGGTGAAGAACGGCCTCCTGAGGGGAGGTGTTCTTGTGCTTGGTGGATGTGGGTGGATGAGGATTGCTCCAGATGAGATCGTGCTCTACTATGGTGGCTAGCCCTATTTATAGAGGCCCTGGTCCTCTTCCCAAATATTGATCGGGAAGGGATGCCGCAACGGCCAATTTGAAAGGGGACAACTAGTACAAGCTATCCTGACTAAAGGTGGTCTTCGCCTGCCAAAGGCTCTGGTGGTGACGCCGCCTTGGGCTCCATGGTGACCTCCGTCCTGCCGTCCGGCTGGTCTTGGTCTCGTTGCACTGATATGGAAACCTTTGCTTGACGCCCCCTTGGTACTCTACGCCTACGCTTGCTTCCTTAGCACCAAAGGGGAAACACGGACACTGCGCGCGCTGGCGCCCGCCTAGTCTCGATCGTCATGGCTCACGTCATGAGAGCCTCGCGAGGTTTGCCTTGCCTTGATCTCTCTGCTCCTCGCGAGCCAACCTGGTGAGGCCGCTGCTGTGGAGGGCTTGTGTCGTCCGCCTCGCGAGGCTTGGCCCCTCGCGAGGGTCTTGGATGCCTGGTCGGTGAAGATGGGCCGTACGGGCCTGCCAGCACAGCAACGCCGTGGGCCGCAGGCAGGCAAGTCTGGGGACCCCCGTTCCCAGAACGTCGACAATACTAGAATATGTATTTCTCGTTGCAACACACAGGCATTGTCCTATGGTATTTGAAAATAAGAACCATCATCGAGTACTAGTTTGTTTAGTCTATCTTTATTTATCTATTTTTGTGAATGAAGTCTTATCTTTTGAAAACAATGGCTCCCACAAATAGCCATCAACAATTGTAGTTTTATCACGAGAGGAGCCAAGCGCCCGGTAGAGACGTCGGCCTCGACATCACATACAAGAGAGGAGCGAAGCCCCCGGTAGAGACATCTTCATTCGGGTTGTGTGGCGGTGGCAATGCCCGTTAGTAGGAATAATTTCTCCCACGTTCTATCCCTGTTCTGATGGTGCATCTAGCATCGTCAGAGGGCGTGTGAAGGTATGTCTCCATTGGATCTCATGGGGATTCGGTCGGTCCTGATTTTCGGTGGATCTATTTGGACCCGGTCTTAGGGCCATGGCGGCATGGTGGATCTCGACCCTTGCCGGGGAGCTCTATTTCAGTTATTTCTTCGTGTCTTATTAGGGTTTGCATCCTGCTCAGTAAGACACTCCTTGAAGATGGAATAAAGTTCTCCCCGCCTAGCCCTCATCCCGATTGTGTGCCTAGAATCGTTGGTGGGCACGTGGACGTATGTCTCCGGTGTATATGTCCTTAGTGGATTTGCTCGGATCTGGTCGTATTTCGTCTATGTTCGTGTGTTTACAGGTTTGAACCTTCCGATCTACGCTACTCTTTATCAGCGATGGTTGCTACTCTAGTGCGCTGAAAGTGCAACTATCCTTGGGTGGTTTTGGTAATTCCTAACAACATATAGCTCATTGAACTAGTGCTCTTTCAAGATGATCATTTCAGAAAGTTCAATGGTTGGCATGGCATGGACTAGGAATGTGGACCCCTCAAAATGCTAAGGACACATATTGGCTCAAGCTCAAGACTCTACGTTTTCATTTTAGTGATCCAAGATCACATTGAGTCCATAGGAAAAGCCAATACTATTAAAAGGGGATGAGGTGTTGCTCAATGGCTTGCTTGCTCAAAATTCTTAGTGATATGCTCCAAAAGCCCTCAACTACTTTCCCATTTCCACATATGTCCCAAACCAAAAGTCAAACTCGGACCCACCGATTTGATCTATCCGGCGCCACCGAGTTCACCTGACATAGCCATAGCCAGAAACCCTAATCAGTTCGGTCTCACCGATAGGGATCTCGGTCTCACCGAGATGGGATTGCAAACTCTCTGTTTCCCTTCATAATGTTTCGGTCTAACCGAGATGAGCGATTGATCCCACCGAGTTCGCAATGCAAACTCTTTGTTTCCCTTTTGTGACGTTTCGGTTCACCGAAATGAGCGATTCGGTCCCACCGAGTTTGCCTGACCAACTCTCTGTTTTCCTATTACAGAAATCAGTCTTACCGAGTGTATGTGATCGGTCTCACCGAGGTTACGTTATTCCCTAACACTAATGAAATCGGTCCCATCGATTTGACATGTCGGTCCCACCAAAAAGCCTAACGTTCACATGTTGAACTAAATTGGTCTGACCGAGATTCATGATTCGGTCTCACCGAGTTTGGTAAATTGCGTGTAACTATTAGATTTTGTGTGGAGGCTATATATACCCCTCCACCCACTCTTCATTCGTGGAGAGAGCCATCAGAACGTGCCTACACTTCTACCATTCATTTTCGGAGAGAGAACCATCTACCCATGTGTTGAGACCAAGATATTCCAATCCAACCACAAGAATCTTGATCTCTAGTGATGTAGACTCAACTAGATGGCGAGTTGTTCGTCGGTCCGATATTTCAAGGTACTTGGCAAACGAAAACACAAGAAAACAGATGATGAAGATGAAGACGAACAAATACTATGGATCAAACGACATGCAAGAAACCAAAGTCATGAAACTAGCACAAGATAGATGAAAATCAATCTCGCTAGCAACTCCCGTCGTGCTCTCGCGGCGATGCAACAAATCAAAAGGATTTTGTGCCACCCAAACTGTTGGAAATATGCCCTAGACGCAATAATAAAATGGTTATTATTATATTTCCTTGTTCATGATAATTGTCTATTATTCATGCTATAATTGTGTTAACCGGAAACCGTAATACATGTGTGAATACATAGACCACAACATGTCCCTAGTAAGCCTCTAGTTGACTAGCTCGTTGATCAATAGATGGTCGTGGTTTCCTGACCATGGACATTGGATGTCGTTGATAACGGAATCACATCATTGGGAGAATGATGTGATGGACAAGACCCAATCATAAGCATAGCACAAGATCGTGTAGTTCGTCTGCTAAAGCTTTTCTAATGTCAAGTATCATTTCCTTAGACCATGAGATTGTGCAACTCCCGGATACCGTAGGAATACTTTGGGTGTGCCAAACGTCGCAACGTAACTGGGTGGCTATAAAGGCACACTACGGGTATCTCCAAAAGTGTCTGTTGGGTTGGCACGAATCAAGACTACGATTTGTCACTCCGTATGACAGAGAGGTATCTCTGGGCCCACTCGGTAACGCATCATCATAATGAGCTCAATGTGACTAAGGAGTTGGTCACTGGATCATGCGTTACGGAACGAGTAAAGAGACTTGCTGGTAATGAGATTGAACGAGGTATAGGGATACCAACGATCGAATCTCGGGCAAGTAACATACCGATGGACAAAGGGAATTGTATACGGGATTGATTGAATCCTTGACATTGTGGTTCATCCGATGAGATCATCATGGAACATGTGGGAGCCAACATGGGTATCCAGATCCCGCTGTTGGTTATTGGCCGGAGAACGTCTCGGTCATGTCTGCATGGTTCCCGAACCCGTAGGGTCTACACACTTAAGGTTCGGTGACGCTAGAGTTGTTATGGGAAATAGTATGTGGTTACCGAAGGTTGTTCGGAGTCCCGGATGATATCTCGGACGTGACGAGGAACTCCGGAATGGTCCGGAGGTGAAGATCGATATATTGGACGAAGGGTATTGGAGTCCGGAATTGTTCTGGGGGTACCGAGTGACGACCAGCGTGTCCGAAAGGGGTTTCGGAGGCCCCGGCAAGCGTTGGTGGGCCATATGGGCCAAGGGGAGGGGGCACATCATCCCTCTAAGGGGTTGTGCGCCCCTCCCACCCCATCTCATGTAACGTGGAGAGGTGGGGGCGCTTCCCCTAGGGTAGCCACCCCTCCCGGCTTGGGGGGCAAGTTTCCTAGGGGTGGGGGCGCCCAAACCCATCCAGGGTTTTCCCTGTGGCCGCCACCCCTCCCCTAGGGAAACCCTAGGGCGCCTCCTCCTCCCCCCTTCCCCCTATATATAGTGAGGGAGAGAGACGGCAGCCGCACCCCTTCCCCGGCGCAGCCCTCTCCTCCTCCAACTCCTCCTCCTCCTCCGTAGTGCTTAGCGAAGCTCTGCCGGAGAAGCACGAGCTCCATCGCCACCACGCCGTCGTGTTGTTGGAGTTTTCCCTCAACTTCTCCTCTCCCCTTGCTGGATCAAGAAGGAGGAGACGTCCCCGGGCTGTACGTGTGTTGAACGCGGAGGCGCCGTCCGTTCGGCGCTAGATCGGATCTTCCGTGATTTGAATCGCCGCGAGTACGACTCCATCAACCGCGTTCTTGTAACGCTTCCGCTTAGCGATCTTCAAGGGTATGAAGATGCACTCCCGCTCTCTCGTTGCTAGCATCTCCTAGATTGATCTTGGTGACACGTAGGAAAATTTTGAATTATTACTACGTTCCCCAAAGTGGCATCATGAGCTAGGTCTATGCGTAGATTCTATGCAAGAGTAGAACACAAAGTAGTTGTGGGCGGTGATTTGTTTAATTTTCTTACCGTTACTAGTCTTATATTGATTCGATGGCATTGTGGGATGAAGCGGCTCGGACCGACCTTACACGTACACTTACGTGAGACAGGTTCCACCGACTGACATGCACTTGATGCATAAGGTGGCTAGTGGGTGTCTGTCTCTCCCACTTTAGTCGGATTGGATTCGATGAAGAGGGTCCTTATGAAGGGTAAATAGCAATTGGCATATCACCGTTGTGGATTTTGCCTTGGTAAGAAACGTTCCTGCTAGAAACCCATAGCAGCCACGTAAAACATGCAACAACAATATATGGCCAAAGGATGTGATGAATTATATATGTGATGTATGAGATTGATCATGTTCTTATAATAGGAATCACGACTTGCATGTCGATGAGTATGACAACTGGCAGGAGCCATAGGAGTTGTCTTAATTTATTGCATGACCTCCGTGTCAATGAAAACGCCATGTAATTACTTTACTTTATTGCTAACTATTAGGCATAGTAGTAGAAGTAATAGTTGGCGAGACAACTTCATGAAGACACGATGATGGAGATCATGGTGTCATGCCGGTGACGAAGGTTATCATGCTGCGCCTCGAAGATGGAGATCAAAGGCGCAAGATGATATTGGCCATATCATGTCACTTTATGATTTGCATGTGATGTTTGTCATGTTTACATCTTATTTGCTTAGAACGACGGTAGCATAAAATAAGATGATCCCTTGCTAAAATTTCAAGAAAAGTGTTCCCCCTAACTGTGCACCGTTGCGAAGGTTGGTTGTTTCGAAGCACCACATGATGATCGGGTGTGATAGATTCTAACATTCGCATACAACGGGCGAAAGCCAGATTTACACATGCAAAACACTTAGGTTGACTTGACGAGCCTAGCATGTACAGACATGGCCTCGGAACACAAGAGACCCAAAGGTCGAACATGAGTCGTATAGAAGATACGATCAACATGGAGATGTTCACCGTTGATGACTAGTCCGTCTCACGTGATGATCGGACATGGCCTAGTCGATTCGGATCAAGTATCACTTAGATGACTAGAGGGATGTCTATCTAAGTGGGAGTTCATTAAATATTTTGATTACATGAACTTAATTATCATGAACATAGTCTAAAATTGTCTTTGCAAATTATGTTGTAGATTAATAGCTCGCGCTTTAGCTCCTTGTTTTAATACATTCCTAGAGAAAGACTAAGTTGAAAGATATTGTAAGCAATTGTGCGGAATAGGGTCATAGTCTGAGGATTGTCCTCACTGCTACACATAAGGCTTCTGTCCTTGATGCACTGCTCGGTGTGCCAACCCCTCTGGTGTCGTCTGTGGATGTTGTGAACATCTGGCAGACACGTTCTGATGACTACCTGATAGTTTTGTGCGCCATGCTTTATGGCTAAGAGTCGGGGCTCCAAAAGTGTTTTGAACGCCATGGAACATATGAGATGTTCCAAGAGCTGAAATTGGTATTTCAGGCTCATGCCCGTGTTGAGAGGTTTGAGACCTCTGACAAGATCTTTGCCTACAAGATGGGGAGAATAGCTCAGCTAGTGAGCATGTGCTCAGAATGTCTGGGTACTTCAATCGCTTGAATCAAGTGGGAGTTAATCTTCCAGATAAGAGAGTGATTGACAAAGTTCTCCAGTCACTATCACCAAGCTACTAGAGTTTCGTGATGAACTATAACATGCAAGGGAAGATGATCACAGAGCAGTTCGTCGTGCTTAAGGCCGTAAAGGTAGAAATCAAGAAGGAGCATCAAGTGTTGATGGTTAACAAGACCACTAGTTTCAAAGAAGGGCAAGGGCAAGAAGGGAAACTTCATGAATAGCAAGTCAGTTGCTGCTCCAGTGAAGAAACCCAAGAAGCCAAACCCGAGACGAAGTGCTTCTATTAGGGGAACAGTCACTGGTAGTGGAAATGCCTCAAATGCTTGGTAGATAAGAAGTCTGGCAACTTCAACAAAAGTATATTTGATATGTGTTATTGATGTGTAAGTACTCCTAGTAGCACCTGGGTATTAGATACCGGTTCAGTTGCTAATATTGGTAACTTGAAACAAAAGCTACGGAATAAACGAAGACTAGCTAAGGGTGAGGTGATGATGTGTGTTGGAAGTGTTTCCAAGGTTGATGTGATCACCATCGCACGCTCCCTCTACCTTAGGGATTAGTGTTGAACCTAGATAAATGCATTGGTGTCTACATTGAGCATGAACATGATTGGATCATGTTTATTGCAATACAGTTATTCATATAAGTCAGAGAATAATGGTTATTCTGTTTACATGAATAATACCTTCTATGGTCATGCACCCAATGTGAATGGTTTATTGAATCTCGGTCGTAGTGATACACATGGTCATAACATTGATGCCAAAAGATGTAAAGTTGACAATGATAGTACAACTTTCTTGTGGCACTGCCGCTTAGGTCATATTGGTGTAAAGCGCATGAAGAACCTCCATGCCGATGGACTTTCGAAGTCACTTGATTTTGAATCACTTGACACATGCGAACCATGCCTCATTGGCAAGATGACTAATACCCCGTTTTCTGGAAAATGACTTGTTGGAAATCACACATGCTGATGTGTGTGGTCCGATGAGTGTTGACGCATGCAGTGGATATCGTTATTTTCTCACCTTCACCGATGAATTGAGTAGATATGGGTATATTTACTTAATGAAGCATAAGTTTGAGACGTTTGAAAAGTTCAAGCAATTTCAGAGTGAAGATGAGAATCATCATAACAAGAAGATCAATTTCCTATGATCTGATCAAGGGGAGAGTATCTGAGTTATGAGTTTGGCAATCACTAAACACAAGGTGGAATAGTTTCATAGTTGACGCCACCTAGAACACCACAGCGTAATGGTGTGTCCGAACATCGTAATCGCACCCTATTGGATATAGTGTGATCTATGATGTCTCTTACCGATCTACCGCTATCATTTTGGGGTTATGCATTAGAGATAATTACATTCACTTTAAATAGGGCACCATCTAAGTCCGTGGAGACGACACCATATGAACTATGGTTTGGCAAGAAACCTAAGTTGTTATTTCTTAAGGTTTGGGGCTACGATGGTTATGTCGATAGGCTTCGGTCAGAAAAGCTCGAACCCAAAGCGGAAAATTGTGTCTTCATAGAATACCCAAACAAGACGATTGGGTATACCTTCTATCTCAGATCTGAGGGCAAAGTGTTTGTCGCTATGAATAGGTCCTTTCTCGAGAAAGAGTTTCTCTCGAAAGAATTGAGTGGGAGGAAGATAGAACTTGATGAGGTTGTTGAACCTTTACTTCAACCAGCGAGTAGCGCAGCATAGAAAGATGTTTCTGTGGCACCTACCTCAGTTGAAAGCTAATGATGATGATCATGGAGCTTCAGATCAAGTTACTATTGAACCTCGTAGGTCGACAAGGGTGTGTACAACTTCTGAGCAGTAACCCTGTCTTAAAGGTCATGTTGTTGGACAACGATGAACCTATGAGCTATGAAGAAGCGATTGTGGGCCTGGATTCCAACAAATGGCTAGGAGCCATGAAATCCGAGATAGGATCCATGTATGAGAACAAAGAATGGACTTTGATGGACTTGCCCGATGATCGGCAAGCCATTGGGAATAAATGGATCTTTAAGAAGAAGACATACGCTGATGGTAATGTCACCATTTATGGAGCTCGACTTGTCTCAAAGAAGTTTCCGACAATTTCAAGGAGTTGACTGTGATGAGATTTTCTCAATCATAGCGATGCTAAAGTCTGTTAGAATTATGTTAGCAGTTGCTGCATTTTCATTTACAAAATGTGGCAGATGGATGTCAAAACAAAGTTTCCTTGACGGTTTCCATGAGGAAAGGCTGTATGTGATACAACCAGAAGGTTTTATCAATCCTAAGGATGCTAAAAGGTATGCGAACTCCAGCGATCCTTCTATGGACGAGAGCAAGCATCTCGGAGTTGGAACATACGCTTTGATGAGGTGATCAAAGCATTTGGGTTTATACAAAGTTTGCAAGAAACTTGTATTTTCAAGAAAGTGAGTGGGAGCACTACAACATTTTGATAAGTATATGTGGATGACATATTGTTGATAAGAAATGATGTAGAATTTCTGGAAAGCATAAAGGGTTGTTTGAATGGAGTTTTTCAAAGGAACACCTGTGTAAAACTGCTTACATGTTGGGTATCAAGATCTATAGAGATAGATCAAGACGCCTGATAAGACTTTCACAGAGCACATACCTTGACATGATCTTGAAGGAGTTCAAGATGGATGAGTCAAAGAAGGAGTTCTTGCCTGAGTTGTAAGGTGTGAAGTTGAGTAAGACCCAAAGCTCGACCATGGCAGAAGAAAGAGAAAGGACGAAGGTCGTCCCCTATGCCTTAGCCATAGGCTCTATACGATATGCCATGCTGTGTACCGCACCTGATATGTGGCTTGCGACCTGTCTGGCAAGGGGGTACGAGAGTGATCCAAGAATGGATCATTGGACAGCGGTCAAAATTGTCCTTAGAGGAATAAGGAAATGTTTCTCGGTTATGGGGGTGATAAAGAGTTCGGCGTAAAGGGTTAAGTCGATGCAAGCTTTACAACTTATCCGGATGACTCTGAGTAGCAAACCGGATACGTATAGTGGAGAAACCATTTGGAATAGCTCCAAGTGGAGCATGGAAGCAACATCTACAATATGACATAGAGATTTGCGAAGTACATGAGGATCTGAATGTTGCAGACCAGTTGACTAAAACCTCTCTCACAGGCATAACATGATCAAACCCCAGAACTCACTGAGTGCTAATCACATGGTGATGTGAACTAGATTATTGACTCTAGTAAACTCTTGGGTGTTAGTCACATGGCGATGTGAACTATGAGTGTTAATCACATGACAATGTGAACTAGTTTATTGACTAGTGCAAGTGGGAGACTGTTGGAAATATGCCCTAGAGGCAATAATAAAATGGTTATTATTATATTTCCTTGTTCATGATAATTGTCTATTATTCATGCTATAATTGTATTAACCGGAAACCATAATACATGTGTGAATACATAGACCACAACATGTCCCTAGTAAGCCTCTAGTTGACTAGCTCGTTGATCAATAGATGGTCGTGGTTTCCTGACCATGGACATTGGATGTCATTGATAATGGGATCACATCATTGGGAGAATCATGTGATGGACAAGACCCAATCCTAAGCATAACACAAGATCGTGTAGTTCGTCTGCTAAATCTTTTCTAATGTCAAGTATCATTTCCTTAGACCATGAGATTGTGCAACTCCCGGATATCATAGGAATACTTTTGGTATGCCAAACGTCACAACGTAACTGGGTGGCTATAAAGGCACACTACGGGTATCTCCAAAAGTGTCTGTTGGGTTGGCACGAATCTAGACTGGGATTTGTCACTCCATATGACGGAGAGGTTTCTCTGGGCCCAATCGGTAATGCATCATCATAATGAGCTCAATGTGACTAAGGAGTTGGTCACGGGATCATGCGTTACGGAACGACTAAAGAGACTTGCCACTAACGAGATTGAACAAGGTATAGGGATACCAATGATCGAATCTCGGGCAAGTAACATACCGATGGACAAAGGGAATTGTATACGGGATTGATTGAATCCTTGACATCGTGGTTCATCCGATGAGATCATCATGGAACATGTGGGAGCCAACATGGGTATCCAGATCCCGCTGTTGGTTATTGGTCGGAGAACGTCTCGGTCATGTCTGCATGGTTCCCGAACCCGTAGGGTCTATGCACTTAAGGTTCAGTGACACTAGAGTTGTTCTGGGAAATAGTATGTGGTTACCGAAGGTTGTTACGAGTCCCGGATGAGATCCCGACGTGACGAGGAACTCCGGAATGGTCCGGAGGTGAAGATCAATATATTGGACGAAGGGTATTGGAGTCCGAAATTGTTCCGGGGGCACCGGGTGATGACCAACGTGTCCGAAAGGGGTTTCGGAGGCCCCGGCAAGCGTTGGGGGGCCTTATGGGCCAAGGGGAGGGGGCACATCAGCCCACTAAGGGGTTTTGCGCCCCTCCCACCCCATCTCATGTAACATGGAGAGGTGGGGGCGCCTCCCCTAGGGCAGCCACCCCTCCCGGCTTGGGGGGCAAGTTACCTAGGGGTGGGGGCACCCAAACCCATTTAGCGTTTTCCCTGTGGCCGCCGCCCCTCCCCTAGGGAAACCCTAGGGCGCCTCTGTCACGCCCAATATGCGACCCTATCCAAAAGGAACTCGACGGTCCCACCAAGGATAGACCCGCATATTGAAACGCTTTTGCAAGGTGGATATCATTACATCAACATTACACAATAGTGGGGATACATACATAAGGCACAAGTGCCACAAGAATACATCAACATCAAATACAAGATCAACATCCGACCACGGATGAAACATAAACAGAAGCTCAAACGACATCCACCCTGCTAGCCCAGGCTGCCGACCTGGAACCTATCCCTGATCGAAGAAGAAGCAGAAGAAGAACTCAACGCAAGCAAGCATCGTTCTCGCGTCATGATCATCGCAAACCTGTACCTACAACTGGTGGTGTAGTAATCTGTGAGCCACGAGGACTCAGCAATCCCATTACCATGGGTATCAAGACTAGCAAAGCTTAAAGGGAAAGGAAGGGATAAAGTGGTGAGGTTGCAGCAGCGGCTAAGCATATATGGTGGCTAACCAACGCAAATGAGAGCGAGAAGAGAAACAAAGGAACGGTCGTCAACTAGTAATGATCAAGAAGTGATCCTGAACTCCTACTTACGTCAAACATAACCCAGAAACCGTGTTCTCCTCTCGATCAACCCCGAAAAGAGACACTCACGGTTACGTATTACGGTTGGTGTATTTTAATTAAGATCAACTTCGAGTTTTCTACAACCGGACATTAACAAATTCCCATCGCCACATAACCGCGGGCACGGCTTTGAAAGTTCAAACCCTGCGGGGTGTCCCAACTTAGCCCATGATAAGCTCTCGCGATCAACGAAGGATATTCCTTCTCCCGGAAGACCCGATCAGTCTCGGAATCCGGCTACAAGACATTTCGACAGCAATAAAACAAGACCAGCAAGACCGCCCGATGCTACCGACAATCCCGATAGGAGCTGCACATATCTCGTTCTCGGGCAACACCGGATGAGGCGGCTACGAGTAAAACCAATCCTCAAGTTGCCCCAAGGTGGCCCCAAGAAGTGCTCGGTTCGAACTAGCACTTAGAGAAGCACCGCCCGGGGGCTAAAATAAAGATGACCCTCGAGAGCGAATTCCAAGGAAAAGTAGGTGGTGGTGAGGCAAATGGTAAAACCAATGTTGCGCCTTGCTGGAAAAGTCTTATTCAAAGCGAACTGTCAAGGGGGTCCCATAAATCACCCGACCGCGTTAGGGACGCAAAATCCGGGAACATAATACCGATATGACGGAAACTAGGGCGGCAAGAGTGGAACAAAACACCAGGCATAAGGCCGAGCCTTCCACCCTTTACCAAGTATATAGATGCATTAATTAAACAATAGATATTGTGATATCCCAACAACTAAACATGTTCTAACAAGGAACAACATCTCCATGTTCCAACAAGGAACAAACTTCATCTTCACCTGCAACTAACAACGCTATAAGACGGGCCGAGCAAAGCGGTAACATAGCCAAACAACGGTTTGCTAGGAAGGGAGCAAAAGGTTAGAGGCTGACATGGCAATTTGGGATGGCTTGATAAACAGGTAATAGGTAGCGCAGCATAGCGAAAGAACGAACAACTAGCATAGCAATGATAGTAGTGAGATCCAGGGTAGCGGTCATCTTACCTGAAATCCCGCAAGGAAGAAGAACGAGTCCATGAAGAAGATGAACGGATGAAGCCGAACCAAGCGTAGACGAATGAATCCTCACGATCGCAACGAAACAGGAACTAACAAGAAGAAGCACATAACAAGGTAAACACACCACACATAGACAAGACATGATGCACAACAAGCATGAGGATGACAAAGCTACATGAAGCTACTCATGGCAAGAGATGATCCATACAAGACCAACACATCAAGGCAAGTTTAAATGAGGCCGGAAACAACATATAATAATTCCGGTAAGTCCTCATATGCAAATTTCGAAATTGTTTCCAGATCTGAATAAACCTTATGTTCAAGTTGTTAAACAGCAAGTTAAGATGCACCACGATGATCTACACGAAATTCTAGTCAAGTTACATATAAAGTTCATTTAATTCGGAGCTACGGCCTAGAAGATATGAGCAAAACAAGATAAACATGGCATTGATGCAAAATGCATACAACCATCAAGAAAACACCTCAAAACAAGGATGCAACATGATAATATGAAACTACATGCAAAATCAAGCAAGTTTCATATAGAGCACACCCAAAACGGAGCAACGGTTCAACACATACACCCTATACAAGTTATAGCAACAATCTGTCTATAACAGCAAGTAGGCATATTGCAAGCATCAAAACACTATGCTACAGGACCTCAACAAGAAAACAAAAGGCATGGACATGATTTACAGCTAAAACATTACAAAACATGAACACTAAACTATCTCCAGAAATCACTAGAACATGCTCAAAATGACATGGCAAGATTGCAAATAATAACAGTTTCAGACTTATCAGGAAATAACATCAGGTTGCAATGTTTAGAGCTATCAAACAACATGTTACAGAAACTTAACATGGCAAATAAAGGCATGGCATGATACTACTAAATGCATAGAACAAAAGTCCCTTACTGACCATAAGCCAAAAAGGAACATAAAATATGATGGCACCCATGTAAACATGGCAAGTTATATTACAGATTCATACATGGCAGGAACAACGATAAGTAGGCATGTTGGTGAGCTTGAACCACTCACCACAGAGCAATACATGGCATGTAAAGGCAACAAACAGTAAGAAGACCTGGTATAGAAGCAATACATGGCAAGAACAACATCATAGGGTGCATGGATCAACTACAACAAACTTGGCAAAATTGAATAACATGTAAACAATCTGCCAGGAAACATTTTATAGGAAAAGTAGAGCTCGATTGACTCAAGCTATGGCACTCCATAATTGCAAACAAGGGCATGGATGGATAGATAATAACCATATGTTCAAAACATCCTTACTGAAGTATCTCAAAATAAGCATGGATCTCTCGGTAACATCAAGTTAACATGGCATAAAAATATCAGCAAAACAGGGCTGAAATCAGCAACATTATGAAGCCTAGTTTGCATGCTTGTGCTAGTCACCACAGAGATCACAAAAATACATGGCATACACCCCTGTAAATATGGCATGGCATATTACAAAACACATGTAGGACTCAAGTCCATAGGGTGCACACATCAATCATGGCAAAAATGACAAAAGTGCATGTCCTGATAAGAATCTGAAACTAACATCACATAGCACTCTTCCAACAGCATTTAGGGCATCAAGATGAGCTCAAATGAAAATGATGCAATGGAATGAAATGATCTACTCGTCTAGGCGAACAATTCGACATATTATACACGCAAAACGGAGCTACGGATACAGAGTTATGATGCGATGAAAATGGCTAAAAATATGCTACTAACTCGGGACTTAGCAGTTTTTCTGAAAAAAAAGGACGAGCGCGGGATAACTAATATGCGACCGAGGCGGGTTTTAGACGGGCTGCTCACCATGGGCCACTGGGCCCGGTCGGTGAAGAGGTGAGGTGGGCCCGCAGAGATGGGCCTCGGGGCCCATGCGAGGTGGCCCACGCGGGCGTGTTGGAGGCGAGCGGGGCGAACTGCTCTGCTCGAACCCGAGCAGAGCCATGGCGGCGGCGGCGGCTCGGCAAGGCGGGGTCGTAGGGGGTCGAGGAGGCAGGGAGGAGGCCGAGGACGTCTTGTCGGAGGGCGGATCCGGTGTAGGGCGGCCGGATCTGGCCATCGGAGGCGCCGGTAGGAAGCTGGGTGCGTCCTTCCGCGACGGGAGCACGGGCGCGGCCTCGGCGGCGGAGAAGGGTCGCCGCGAGGAGCTGCGGGCGCGGCAGCCGGACGCTGCAGGAGGCGCAGCGCTGAGAGCAGCGGGTCAGTGTGGGGCGCAGGAGGCGGCGATGAGGAGATCCGGCGTCGGGGTGGCTGGCGGAACGGCGACGGAGGAGCTCGGGGAGCGAGCAGCCGAGCTGCTGGGCGACTTGGCTGGATCGGCCCTGGGCGGGCCGCGGATGGGCCTGGCAGGGCCGCGGTGAAGTGGGGCGCGGGGGAGGACGTGGCGACGCCCGGTTGGAGGGGAGCGGCGGCTGGTGGCGGCGCGGCCATTGGCGACTTGCCAAGTGGCGAGCAGGGGCTAGAGAGGCGCGGAAATGGAGGTGGCTGCGTGCGGATTCCGAGGAGGAGGGGGTGGCTGCGGCTGGGAGGTAGGGGAGGGGCTACGCTGCCCAAAAAAGGAAGGAAGGGGACTATATATAGCAAAAGGGGGCTATGGTTGGGGGTTTCCATCCATTTTCGGACCCTCGGATCACGATCGGACGGCTCCGGACAAGCGGGGCTAAGATTGGGCTGCAGTGGGCTATGAGGAGGGGGCTTGGGCTGAGGGGAGAGAAAAGAAGTGCAGCCCGGCGACAGTTTCGGAGACCGAAACGTCCGACGAATGTACCGATAACGATACCGCTATACACGATGGTTGGGCTATCAAATGGACTCGGAATGCGACGAAACTTGACAGGCGCTCTGTCTACACTATAATAAGACCGCAAGCCAAGTTGCATCCCATTCCGAGAACATTTAACACCCGCACACGAAAAGAGGTAAAAGGGGGCGCCGGGGTGCCGGATTGCAAAACGGACAACTGGGAAAATGCTCGGATGCATGAGACGAACAAGTATGCAAAATGAAATGCACATGATGACATGATATGAAATGCATATGATGACATGGCAAAGTGCAACGCGCACGCACATGACATGGCAAAGATGGCAAATAACTGGCAGACACCTGGCGCATCGAATCCGGGGCGTTACAACACTCCTCCACTAACAAGAGATCTCGTCCCAAGATCTTAGGACCGAGACGGAAGAGAAAAAGGGATGATGTGAAACAAGAACTCAAGAGAAGAAGCAAAGAATCGAGAGCACTCGAGAAGAAGAGAGGAACGACGAGAATGACGAGAACTGAAAGCTCACGGAATCAGATAGACTCTGAAAGCACTCGTTCTAACCGGAGTGGTTAGAATGAGAAAAGAAACGGATAAGACTGAAAGGATTTAGGTAGCACTCCGGCTGAAAATGGAAGGATTAGAACATGAACTTCACATGAAACTTGACGAGATGAACAACACAATGCCTCCGGAAGAATTGGAAGAATTGAAAAGAACCTATAAGGAAGGATTGAATGGAGTTGTTGTAAATTCAACAACAAAAGAATAAGCTTGTTGTGGTCTTATCGGTAACATCTCAAGATCATAAGGTGATAACCTGCCACAACCGGAAATGATTGGATAGCTGAGAAGAACGAAGAAATGCAAAACTCCACTTCAAAATAATATGGAGAATTAATTGCACTTTGAGATGCGAGAAGGAAGATACTAGAACTCCTTGAACAAGAATCTTGATGAACAGTTGAAGAATGAATTAAAACATGAAGAACCGCCATGAAGAACTCCGGTAACGAAAAGGATGATGAGATAGAATGAAGGATGAAAAGAATAAGGATTAAGTCTTGCGGTGATTTAGATGGAGGTTCCGACGAAAAGGCCGAGGAAACTTTGAACTCCGGGAAAGAAAAGATGAAGACACTTGGAACTAGAATTTATTCATCAAGAACAAACTCCAAAGGAAGGGATTAGTCACTTGGAAGAAATAAGAATAAGATTTATTGTATGCTTATCCTTCATCAAGTTAAATTGATAACAAACAATGGATTTTGCATACTACTTATTCTTCTTGAAAAAGAATTGAGAAGGGATAGCACAAAACTTGAGAAAGTCTTCATGAACCACCGGTAGAATTGGAAGAAGGAATGGATTAAAATGATAACCAAGTAAAAAGAATCTTGAACGAACCACCGTAAGAATTCGGAAATGACTGACGAAAGAGGATGAATCACCGGGAAGAATTAGGAAAGCATGAAGATACTTGAGGGAATTAAAATGCAAGAGAACAAAGAGATCGCGAACTGATTGAAGAATGCTTGAACGAAGCACCGGAAGAATATTGAGATGAACGAAGCTGAAAACTTAGAACGAAGATATCTTCCGAAAAGATGGCCTCCGGATGAACGAGACGGAAAGTAACTCCTGAAATACTCCGGATGGATGAAAAGAATTTGCATGACTGGAAACAATTTGATAGCATAACATCGAGCTAGGACCGCGAATCTTCGAGAGAACAGACAAGATTTAGAGAAACTCTTCCTCGATCTTCAAAGTTGAGAAAGACGACGAGAAACACCATCAAAATTGTTGAGGTACTCCAGAAGAATGAAAAGCGAAGAGGTTGAGGCAACAATGAAAAGAATTTGAAAGAGATCTTGGGAAGGCGTCTGACTGATGAAATTCATTCTTACGTCACACTTAGAATTGAGAATTACTCCGGGGGAATTAGAAGAGTCAGGTAAGATCCTGGGAAAAGACCTGTGGGTTAGGGCCCACTGAAGAGATAACACCGTTGGAAAGGATTGTTGAACAGATAGATGATGCACCGGAACAATTGAAATATTTGACAGAGGTGACAACCTCGAATTAATTGGAACACCGACAAATCTCCTGAGATGTCTTGAACACTCCGGAAGGATAAATTGGCGAGAGACGAACGAGCAGGGAGAAAACATTTGAGCCGAGGAAAAGAATATGATCAACCCGAGAAAAAAAAACTTGAATTGAGTGCACCGGAAAAAGAAAGGGATGAAGAATGACGAACAAGACGAGAATTCACCGGTTGAACAATTGAGGGAAGACTCCACACGAATTAAATTGATGCTCGAAAGAGATTCAAACTCCAGGAAGAAGAGGGTGGGAGGGCGGGAAAACAAAGGCAACTTGGAAGGGGAAACTGACGAATGAGTTCAAGAGGAAACACCGGTTGAAATCATTGAGGAAAGAAAGCAAAGACTTCGCACGAGTAGGATGGATACTCGATTACAGACTCCGGTTCCAAGAAGAAAAGGGGTGGGTGGGTGGGAAAAACAAGGACAACTTCGGACAAGGAAAAACAAAGACATCGGAGGAAGAACTGAGGATTGAACTTGGCAAAGATGAAGATGGTCGTGTCGACTTGACGAGAAATGCACCGGATGAAAAGAGCTGAGGAACAACTACCGGAAAACCAACTGCGTGATCCTAAAGAAAATTTGAAGGGGAAGAGAAGTAATTCAAAACACCTACGTCAAGATTTCTCACCAGAGCGACGAAGGGGCAGAGGAGTAAAAAGAATTCCTACTCTCCGATATAACTAGACTCTGAAAACAGTTTTTTTCTAGACTCAACAATGGCCAAACTACACGATCAATCAAGGGGGCTCCTAGGGTCGGTCGAGGCTCTGATACCAACTTGTCACGCCCAATATGCGACTCTATCCAAAAGGAACTCGACGGTCCCACCAAGGATAGACCCGCATATTGAAACGCTTTTGCAAGGTGGATATCATTACATCAACATTACACAATAGTGGGGATACATACATAAGGCACAAGTGCCACAAGAATACATCAACATCAAATACAAGATCAACATCCGACTACGGATGAAACATAAACAGAAGCTCAAACGACATCCACCCTGCTAGCCCAGGCTGCCGACCTGGAACCTATCCCCTGATCGAAGAAGAAGCAGAAGAAGAACTCAATGCAAGCAAGCATCGCTCTCGCGTCATGATCATCGCAAACCTGTACCTGCAACTGGTGGTGTAGTAATCTGTGAGCCACGAGGACTCAAAGAATCCCATTACCATGGGTATCAAGACTAGCAAAGCTTAAAGGGAAAGGAAGGGATATAGTGGTGAGGTTGCGATGGCGGCTAAGCATATATGGTGGCTAACCAACGCAAATGAGAGCGAGAAGAGAAACAAAGGAACGGTCGTCAACTAGTAATGATCAAGAAGTGATCCTGAACTCCTACTTACGCCAAACATAACCCGAAACCGTGTTCTCCTCTCGATCAACCCGAAAAGAGACACTCACGATTCGCATACACGGTTGGTGTATTTTAATTAAGATCAACTTCAGTTTTCTACAACCGGACATTAACAAATTCCCATCTGCCACATAACCGCGGCACGGCTTTCGAAAGTTCAAACCCTGCAGGGTGTCCCAACTTAGCCCATGATAAGCTCTCACGATCAACGAAGGATATTCCTTCTCCCGGGAAGACCCGATCAGTCTCGAATCCGGCTACAAGACATTTCGACAAAGAATAAAACAAGACCAGCAAGACCGCCCGATCGCCGACAATCCCAATAGGAGCTGCACATATCTCGCTCTCGTGGCAACACCGGATGAGATAGGCTACGAGTAAAACCAATCCTCAAGTTGCCCCAAGGTGGCCTCAAGCAGTGACTCGGTTCGAACCAGCACTTAGAGAAGCACCGCCCGGGGGCTAAAATAAAGATGACCCTCGAGAGAGAGACTCCCAAGGGAAAAGTAGGTGGTGGTGAGGCAAATGGTAAAACCAATGTTGGGCCTTGCTGGAAAAGTCTTATTCAAAGCGAACTGTCAAGGGGGTCCTATAAATCACCCGACCGCGTTAGGGACGCAAAATCCGGGAACATAATACCGATATGACGGAAACTAGGGCGGCAAGAGTGGAACAAAACACCAGGCATAAGGCCGAGCCTTCCACCCTTTACCAAGTATGTAGATGCATTAATTAAACAATAGATATTGTGATATCCCAACAAGTAAACATGTTCCAACAAGGAACAACATCTCCATGTTCCAACAAGGAACAAACTTCATCTTCACCTGCAACTAACAACGCTATAAGAGGGTCTGAGCAAAGCGGTAACATAGCCAAACAACGGTTCGCTAGGAAGGGAGCAAAAGGTTAGAGGCTGACATGGCAATTTGGGATGGCTTGATAAACAGGTAATAGGTAGCGTAGCATAGCGAAAGAACAAAGCAACTAGCATAGCAATGATAGTAGTGAGATCCAGGGTAGCGGTCATCTTGCCTGAAATCCCGCAAGGAAGAAGAACGAGTCCATGAAGAAGATGAACGGATGAAGCCGAACCAAGCGTAGACGAACGAATCCTCACGATCGCAACGAAACAGGAACTAACAAGAAGAAGCACATAACAAGGTAAACACACCACACATAGACAAGACATGATGCACAACAAGCATGATGCATGAAAAAGCTACATGAAGCTATTCATGGCAAGAGATGATCCATACAAGACCAACACATCAAGGCAAATTTAAATAAGGCCGGAAACAACATATAATAATTCCGGTAAGTCCTCATATGCAAGTTTCGAAATTGTTCCAGATCTGAGTAAACCTTATGTTCAAGTTGTTAAACAGCAAGTTAAGATGCACCACGATGATCTACACGAAATTCTAGTCAAGTTACATATAAAGTTCATTTAATTCGGAGCTACGGCCTAGAAGATATGAGCAAAACAAGATAAACATGGCATTGATGCAAAATGCATACAAACATCAAGCAAACACCTCAAAACAAGGATGCAACATGATAATATGAAACTACATGCAAAATCAAGCAAGTTTCATATAGAGCACACCCAAAACGGAGCAACGGTTCAACACATACACCCTATACAAGTTATAGCAACAATCTGTCCATAACAGCAAGTAGGCATATTGCAAGCATCAAAACACTATGCTACAGGACCTCAACAAGAAAACAAAAGGCATGGACATGATTTACAGCTAAAGCATTACAAAACTTGAACACTGAACTATCTCCAGAAATCACTAGAACATGCTCAAAATGACATGGCAAGATTGCAAATAATAACAGTTTCAGACTTATCAGGAAATAACATCAGGTTGCAATGTTAAGAGCTATCAAACAACATGTCACAGAAACTTAACATGGCAAATAAAGGCATGGCATGATACTACTAAATGCATATAACAAAAGTCCCTTACTGACCATAAGCCAAAAAGGAACATAAAATATGATGGCACCCATGTAAACATGGCAAGTTATATTACAGATTCATACATGGCAGGAACAACGATAAGTAGGCATGTTGGTGAGCTTGAACCACTCACCACAGAGCAACACATGGCATGGCAAGGCAACCAACAGTAATAAGACCTGGCATAGAATCTATACATGGCAAGAACAACATCATAGGGTGCATGGATCAACTACAACAACCTTGGCAAAATTGAATAACATGTAAACAATCTGCCAGGAAACATTTTATAGCAAAAGTAGAGCTCGATTGACTCAAGCTATGACACTCCATAATTGCAAACAAGGGCATGATTGGATAGATAATAACCATATGTTCAAAACACCCTTACTGAAGTATCTCAAAATAACCATGGATCTCTCGGTAACATCAAGTTAACATGGCATAAAAATATCAGCAAAATAGGGCTGAAATCAGCAACATTATGAAGCCTAGTTTGCATGCTTGTGCTAGTCACCACAGAGATCAAAAAAATACATGGCATACACCCCTGTAAAGATGGCATGGCATATTACAAAACACATGTAGGACTCAAGTCCATAGGGTGCACACATCAATCATGGCAAAAATGACAAAAGTGCATGTCCTGATAAGAATCTGAAACTAACATCACATAGCACTCTTCCAACAGCATTTAGGGCATCAAGATGAGCTCAAATGAAAATGATGCAATGGAATGAAATGATCTACTCGTCGAGGCGAACAATCTGACATATTATACGCACAAAACGGAGCTACGGATGCAGAGTTATGATGCGATGAAAATGGCTAAAAATATGCTACTAACTCGGGACTTGGCAGTTTTTCTGGAAAAAAAAGGACGAGCGCGGGATAACTAATATGCGACCGAGGCGGGTTTTAGACGGGCTGCTCACCATGGGCCACTGGGCCGGTCGGTGAAGAGGTGAGGTGGGCCCGCAGAGATGGGCCTCGGGGCCCATGCGAGGTGGCCCACGCGGGCGTGTTGGAGGCGAGCGGGGCGAACTGCTCTGCTCGAACCCGAGCAGAGCCATGGCGGCGGCGGCGGCTCGGCAAGGCGGGGTCGCAGGGGGTCGAGGAGGCAGGGAGGAGGCCGAGGACGTCTTGTCGGAGGGCGGATCCGGTGTAGGTCGGCCGGATCTGGCCATCGGAGGCACCGGTAGGAGGCTGGGTGCGTCCTTCCGCGACGGGAGCACGGGCGCGGCCTCGTTGCCGGAGAAGGGGTCGCCGGCAGGGAGCTGCGGGCGCGAGCAGACGCCTGACAGGAGGGCCGAGCAGACGGCGGGTCCAGTGTGGGCGCAGGGAGGCAACGATGAGGAGATCCGGCGTCGGGGTGGCTGGCGGGAACGGTGACGGGAGGAGCTAGGGACAAGCGAGGAGCCGAGCTGCGGGCGACCGGCCTGGATCGGCCTGGCGGGCATGGATGGGCCTCCTGGGCATGCGTGAAGTGGGGCGCGGGGAGGACGTGGCGCCCTGTTGGAGGGAGCGGCGGCTGGTGGCGCTGCTGCCATTGGCGACTTGCCAAGTGGCGGCAGAGGCTGGAGAGGCGGAAATGGAGGTGGCTGCGTCACGGATTCCGAGGAGGAGGGGGTGGCTGCGGCTGGGAGGTAGGGGAGGGGCTAGGCTGCCCAAAAAAGGAAGAAAGGGGACTATATATAGCAAAAGGGGGCTAGGGTTGGGGGTTTCCATCCATTTTCGGACCCTCGGATCACGATCGGACGGCTCCGGACAGGGGGGCTAAGATTGGGCTGCAGTGGGCTATGAGGAGGGGGCTTGGGCTGAGGGGAGAGAAAAGAAGTGCAGCCCGGCGACAGTTTCGGAGACCGAAACGTCCGACGAAGGTACCGATAACGATACCGCTATACACGACGGTTGGGCTATCAAATGGTTTCCGAATGCGACGAAACTTGACAGGCGCTCTATCTACACTATAATAAGACCGCAAGCCAAGTTGCATCCTATTTCGAGAACATTTAACACCCGCACACGAAAAGAGGTAAAAGGGGGCGCCGGGGGACATAGGAGTGCCGGATTGCAAAACGGACAACGGGGAAAATGCTCGGATGCATGAGACGAACACGTATGCAAAATGAAATGCACATGATGACATGATATGAAATGCATATGATGACATGGCAAAGTGCAACACGCACGCACATGACATGGCAAAGATGGCGAATAACTGGCAGACACCTGGCGCATCGAATCCGGGGCGTTACAGCCTCCTCCTCCCCCCTATATATAGTGAGGGAGAGAGAGGGCAGCCGCACCCCTTCCCTGGCGCAGCCCTCTCCTCCTCCAACTCCTCCTCCTCCGTAGTGCTTAGCGAAGCTCTACCGGAGAACCACGAGCTCCATCGCCACCACGCCATCTTCCTGCTGGAGTTCTCCCTCAACTTCTCCTCTCCCCTTGCTGGATCAAGAAGGAGGAGACGTCCTCGGGCTGTACGTGTGCTGAACGCGGAGGCGCCGTCCGTTCGCCGCTAGATCGGATCTTCCGTGAGTTGAATCGCCGCAAGTACGACTCCATCAACCGCATTCTTGTAATGCTTCCGCTTAGCGATCTTCAAGGGTATGAAGATGCACTCCCTCTCTCTCATTGCTAGCATCTCGTAGATTGATCTTGGTGACACGTAGGAAAATTTTGAATTATTACTATGTTCCCCAACACAAACATGGTAGCTTTTTTGTATTTTATTCACTCCTGATAAAAACCAATCTAAAAACTACCTAATACAAGATCGACGCTGCCTTTTATATCGGTGACCCACCAGCCGTAACGGCGTCCAACACTCTAACCGACCTGACCCAAACTAACAAAACTAGATCCTCTCCTTTTACATCTCAAAGAAAGCTAGCTAGTAACAAACTTGTCCGTGAACCTCTATCCTAAGTAGTACTCTTTTAATTAAAAAACTAATTAATAAATCCGGCCACATTGATCACATAAGCCTTATTATATTTTAAAATAAAAGGGAAGGACATTTGCATGCTTTGGACTTCTGTTAACCGTTTGGATCACCAAACGAGAAAACCCTTGTTCATCCTGGAGGAGTCCGGAAGTTGGGTGTCACCGGGTCCTTCTTCGGTTCAATCGGTGGAACCTCAAAGAAAAAAGAACCAACTTGCAACACATGCTGAAAATTATATCTTGAAGTCCCTGATATATTTGCATCAAAATATACGGTCGACTGTGTCTTCTGTTCAGTATGTGGAGCAGCACCAAGTAAACCTGTTGTGTTTTGCACTGGAAAAATTATAGAACCGTTGTTGCGTGCATCATCCTCTTCCTCTTGAATCGAAGCCGTCCTCGGCTTCAAAAACGGCTTCAAAGCAGCCTTTGCGATCTTTTGTTGTGGAGAAACATTAGCATCTACCTTGATGGCATTGGCAAACATCGGTCTCAACACATTTCGTTTTCCATTATACCAAAATGAATAAGTATTGGACCTCCCATCATGTGCAGCTCCATGGTCAGATTGCCATGGCCTCCCCAACAATAAATGACATACATCCATTGGCAAGACATCACATATCACCATATCAGTATAATGGCCAACAGAAAAATTCACACGGACCTTATGAGTAACCTTCAGCTTCCCTGTATGATACATCCACTCAACACGGTGTGGCTGAGGGTGCTTCCATGTAGGTAACCCCAAAGCGTCCACCAATCCCTTGCTGACCGCGTTGGTGTAGCTTCCTCCATCTATAATCAACTTACAATTGGTGTTGTTGATTTTGCACTGAGTCTGAAAAATATTCCAACATTGCCCCTTATCCTCAATGCGATCCTCTTGCACTCGTTGCACCATCAATGACGGATATGATTCAACAGCCTCAAAACTCGCAGTCACTTTTTCAACATCTTCATATTTTTCACTAGAAGTGTCAGAAACTACCTCTTCATCACTAGCGGATGTATAGCCATCTTTTATGACCAACACTCTTTTCTCATTAGGACATTCACGCTTCATATGTCCTCTTCCTCCACACTTGAAAGACTCTATGTCACTAGTACCTGTGGTCGACTGCACACTAGAATCAACCCTCGACAGTCCCGAGTTTGGAGCATCCTTTTGCACAGAACCATGAGAGCGATTTGATGTTGCCGTCCTGGAGCTAGGACCGACATCCTCACTCTTATGCTGCGAGCGTCGCCATGTGTTCAAAGTGGTACCGGGAACAATGTTGACTTGGCGTCGCTTAATCTGTTGTTCCACATGCACAATGGTGCACAAGATCTTGTATGTTGTAGTAGACCACCATCTCAACACGATCCGGCACCTCGATATTTAGCCTGTTAAAGAAACGTGCCATAGTCACCTCCGGATCCTCCATTTTCCCTGTACGTATCATAAGCAATTACATCTCCTTGTAATATTCATCAACACTCATATTACCTTGAGAGAGCCGCTGCAACTTGTTGTACATATCTCTTGTGTAGTGCTCAGGAACAAAACGTTGCCTCATGAATTCTTTCATACCTCGCCCAGTCATCGGCCGATGTCTTGAACGACAAATTTGATTCCACCAAATTAGTGCGTAACCGGTGAACTCAATTCCAGCAAGTTGAACTTTCCTCTCCTCGCTATAATGATGGGCATAAAAAATTTGATCAACATGCATCTCCCACTCCAAATAGCCTTCTGGTTCACGCTTGCCAGAGAATGAAGGGACTGAAATTTTTATGCACCCAATTCCATCATCCAAAGGCACACACACAGCTTGACCAACTCGGTCATGCACTCCACCATGAACGGAAGTTTCAGGACGAGGCTCATAGTGTCGTGGTCGTGGCGTGTACCATGTTGCCTCATGGTCAACACCGTCATCGAGGCCATCATCTCCAGCATGTGGTTGTGCCGCCAGACAGCGATCAAGCACGCCGGCAACTCCGTCACGAGCCGGTGGTGCATAAAGCAGTGGAGCAGCCGAAGTAGTCTGTGATGGTGCAGAATTCGTTGCCGGCATATTGATGATGTCTGCCAAACCATCGAACCGAGTGATCAGGACATCTATCCTTTTTTCGAGCGCATCATGACATTGCTTGATGTAGTTGCATGTGTGGTCAACACCATCCCGAATATTTTGCGGAATATCATCCGCATACACTGGACGTACTATTTCCTCAGAATCAGCATCAACCTCATCACCCTTGTTGACCGAGGTTGACATCTTGATCAACACAGTACCGTGAAAAACCTTAGCTCCTGAATACCACTTGATGTAGACTCGACTAGATGGCGAGTCATTCGTCGGTCCGATCTTTCACGGTACTTGTCAAACGAAAACACAAGAAAACAAATGATGAAGATGAAGACGAACAAATACTATGGATCAAACGAGATGCAAGAAAGCAAAGTCACGGAACTAGCACAAGATAGATGAGAATCAATCTCGCTAGCAACTCCCGTCGTGCTCTCGCAGCGACGTAGCAAATCAAAGGATTTTTGCCACCCAAACATGGTAGCTTTTCTGTAATTTCTTCTCTCCTGCTAAAAACTAATCTAAAAACTAGTTGATACACGATCAATGCTGCCTTTTATATAGGTGACCCACCAGCCGTAACGGCGTCCAACACTCTAAGCGACCTGACCCAAACTAACAAAACTAGATCCTCTCCTTTTACATCTCAAAGAAAGCTAGCTAGTAACAAACTTGTCCGTGAACCTCTATCCTAAGTAGTACTCTTCTAATTAAAAAACTAATTAATAAATCCAACCACGTTGATCACATAAGCCTAATTATATTTTAAAATAAAAGGGAAGGACGTTTGCACGCTTTGGACTTTTGTTAACCGTATGGATCACCAAATGAGAAAAGCCTTGTTCATCCTGGAGGAGTCCGGAAGTTGGGTGTCACCAGGTCCTTCGGTTCAATCGGTGGAACCTCAAAGCAAAAAGAGCCAACTTGCAACACATGCTGAAGATTATATCTTGAAGTCCCTGATATATTTGCATCAAAATATACTCTCGACTGTGTCTTCTGTTCAGTATGTGGAGCAGCACCAAGTAAACCTGTTGTGTTTTGCACTGGAAAAATAATAGAACCATTGTTGCATGCTCATCTAGCCTTCCCCAAGTTGCTTTCCACTCAAATCATCTTTCCACCAAATCCAAATCCGTGAGAGAGAGTTGAGTGTTGGGGAGACTATCATCACTACAAAAAAAAGACACATCCGTGACATTTTGGGCCGAACAAAAAAAATTATGTCATACTTATGACACTTCTATGACAATAATTGTGAAAAAACATGGTATCATCATAGATGTGGTGGGGTCCTACTTCTATGATAAAAACTCATGATAGAAAATGGGATTTTCGTCCTGGGCGGGCCGGAGACTCAGCTGCATGACATTCTTTGGGCCGTCCATGACGGAAAAAACCGTGGTAGAAGCGAGGGCGAGGAAAATATCGGGGTGTTCCCGGTTACGGTGGGTGGTCGGGCCGAGCGATGCGCGTTTCTCTCCTACACGCACGTGCATGGGGGCGAGGCATTAGGCTCTAACTGAACCCGAGCGAGGCGTTGGGCACTAACTGAACCCGAGCGATTGCACTGCAGGCTACGCGTTACTGAACCCGAGCGATCGATCGATGGCTGTTAACTAAACCCGATCGAGCGATTCCTTTGCTACTGCTGCTAACTGAAGCCGATCGATGTTGCCTCTGGATGAACAAAGGCGCGCTGGGGGGGCTTTGGATGAACAGTTCCCGGTGGGGGTGGATGAACAGGACCCGGTGGTGTTGCCTCTGGATGAACAAAGGAGCGTTGTTGGGGGTTTGATGAACAGTTCTTGGTAGGGGTGGATGAACAGACCCGTGGTGTTGCTCTCCGGATGAACAGGACCCGATCGACACCGTTGGAGCTGGATGAACAGGACCCCGTGGAGGGCTAGATGAACAGTAGATGGTGGAGGGCTGGATGAACAGTAGCCCATGGAGGGGTGGTTGAACAGTAGCCCGTGGAGCGGGCTGGATGAACGATAGCTGATGGAGTAGCGCGGTGGAGGCTGGATGAATAGGAGCCCGTGGATGAATAGTCGCAGTGGAGGCCGGAGGAGGTCGACAAGGATGAACAAGAGTCCGTGGAGGCCGGAGGGGTCGACGGCAGAGATGAATAATATCCGTGGAGTCTCGCTGCAGATTCCACACCCTCCCGATGAACATGACCCCGTTTCGACCGTAGCGCTCCAACACAAGTCTGTTCCCTCCGATGTGCGGTACGCCACACCCCTCCCGATCAACAGAACCCCTGTTTCGACCGTAGCGCTCCAACACAAGTCTGTTTCCTCCATTTTGCGATACGCCACACCCCTCCCGATCAACAGGACCCCCGTTTCAACCGTAGGAGGTCCATTTCCTTTGTTTTGCGGTATGCCAGACCCCTCCCGATGAACAGGATCACGTTTCAACCGTGGCCGGTCGAACACAAGGCCATTTCCTCCATTCTGTGGTACGCCAGGCCTCTTTTCCATCGGCTATTCCGTCCAAGCCGGTTGGCTCCCACGCGTTCCGTTGCCTCCCGATGAACACGACGCATTTCGTTGCCTCCCCATGAACACGACGACGACGCTGTTTCTCCATTCCGAACCAGCCATGTACATGAGCCCTCGCCGTACGTATGCGCGAGTAGGCGTTCGAGACCCCGCTCATATGTACACATACATGGCCGTATTTTCTTTCTTGCACCTCGCCGCTGTTCAACGCGTGTACATGCTACGTCGGCGCCTCTACTACGACACGTCGCGGCGCCTCTACAACGACCAAGATGTACGCATACCGTCGCGACCAGAATGACAACGCTACGTATGCTTCGACCAGGTGGGTCCCGACTGTCAGGCACTTCCTTGCCTGCGAAGATGTAGCTGGTGGGTCCCAGCAATCAGGGGGGGCGAATCGTTTTGGTTTTTTTTTCCGGACGCACTTCCTTGCGTGCAAAGATGTAGCTGGTGGGTCCCAGCAGTCAGGGGGGCGAATCGTTTTTTGGGACGCACTTCCTTGCGTGCGAAGATGTAGCTGGTGGGTCCCAGCAGATAGGGGGAAACATTTTTTTTCGTGAAATACGGTGGCCCGTCCGGTGGGTCCCCGCTGTCAGGTGGAGGAATAATTATTTTGCGCGTAATAAGGAGGCACCTCCTTGTTTGCGGCCGTGGACCCACTGTCGGCCTCTCCGTCATCCACATCCGATGGAAGCCAT
This sequence comes from Aegilops longissima, assembly GCA_021605205.1. NCBI lineage: Eukaryota > Viridiplantae > Streptophyta > Magnoliopsida > Poales > Poaceae > Aegilops > Aegilops longissima. The sequence continues at coordinate 174,844,647 of CM038681.1, read as the reverse complement.
TCTCGACCACCTTGACCACGCCGCTACCGAGAGCATCTGGCGGTGGACGACGGCGAGGCCTAGGAAGGGGACGACGCGGAGCCGGGAAGACGCGCAGTGGATGCCCACGCGAGAGGAGTATGAGGGTTCACTGCTCGGCTGCGGTGTGAGGCTGTCGTCGCCGCAGAAATAACAGGGGTGTGGTGCGAGAGAATGGCCTGGCCAGCGGTGGGAGTAGTAGGGGGCGGTGAGGCCTCCGCGGCATCACAGCCGGCCACGGGCGGCAGGAGCAGGCGGCCACGGGCGGCAGGAGCAGGCGGCACGACCGGCGCTGCTTTGGGCGGCTAGAATCGTTCATATATTGACTAAAGTTGACAAAGGCCTCCGTCCCAGTCAACTTAGTAGGCCCACAAGTAAGCCTCCCACCAAGGTTGGTCCCAGCTAGCAGGGGGTATTCATTTTTTTGTGCATAATAAGGAGGCACTTCCGGTGGGTCCGAGCTGACAGCGGGGGGAACGTTTTTTTCGCGAAATACGATGGCCCGACCTGTGGGTCCCAGCAGTCAGGGGGAAACGTTTTTTTCATGAAATACTGGTGGCCCGTCCAGTGGGTCCTAGCTGTCAGGTGGAGGAATAATTATTCTCCGCATTATAAGGAGGCACTTCCTTGCAGCTGCCGTGGACCCAGTATCGCCTCTCCACGTCAAGATTTCTTCCGATGGAAGTCGGTCGTTGACCACATTGACCACGCCACGAGAGCACCACGGCGGTGGACAACGAAGAGGCCTAGGAAGGGGACGACGCGGAGCCGGGGAAGACGCGGCAGTGGAAGCCCGCGCGGAGAGGAGTACGAGGTTTCACCGATTCGGCTGCGGTGTGAGGCTGCCGCCGCCCTGTAATAACAAGGGGTGTGGGTGAGTAGAGGATGCCCGCCAGCGGTAGGAGTAGTAGGGGCGCCGAGGATCACATGCAAGACAGCCGCCACGAGAGCGGAGGCGAGCGGTCCCGGCCACGCTTTGGCGGCCGGAGCAAGAAGATCGAGATTGAAGAAACCACGGCCGTTGGATTGACATCCAACGTTACGTCTACTAGAATCGCTTGTTGATGTAGTATATATAATAACTAAAAAATGTTGCATACGCCACAACTAAACAGCCCACAAGTCAGACCACTCCCTCTTTTTAATAATTTATATATAGCTCATGGCGCCTTCTTATGCAATTTATTGCAGTCATGTTTTAGTTGGCGGGGCCAATTTCAGCATATTTCTGTGGGTTCCAAACTATTTTAATACCGAAATGTCGAGCCAGATTTAAAGTACTTTGAAGATATATTTGAATTAGGTTAATGCCCAAAGAAATAGGAATCTGAAAATGTGAAAAAGAAAATCAAAATTATAAAGTAATTGCCAATTTGTCATCTGTTTTGATATTTACAACACATTTCATATTACTTTCAAGATTTGTAGGCATCTTGAAAGAGTTGCAGCCCATCGTATGTAGAAAAATAAGTAGGCCTGGATTGGGTATTCTTCGAAAAAAATAAATCGGGCTCATTTTCACAAAGAAAAATAGCTGGGCTGGTCACATGGTGAACATAAAATATAAGCTGGCTAGACGGGCCACACCAGTTCAAACCCTGCTCCGCCTCAACAATACCAAACAAAAAATACTGACGAGTAGCTACGTCCTGTGTCACCGATCTTGTGTTGTTCTCTTGTCTATCGACTATATACGCCACAATGTCGTGGGTCCCGGATGTCGGAAAACACTAGGAAGCATTTTATTTTTCCATACGCTGACGTGGTGGGCCCCTACTGTCATCACTACTACAAAAAGGGCTATAGATGGAATGGCTACTAATGGCGCACTGTGATGTGGTGCGCCATTAGAGATTCTAATGGCGCACCATGTCTCGGTGCGCCATTAGTAATATATACTAATGGCGCACTGGTGTGTGTGCGCCATTAGTAGTTTGGGAAAAAACACTGAAATTTTTTTGTTACTAATGGCGCACCTTGGAGTGGTGCGCCATTACTAATTTAACTAGTAATGGCGCACTTTCCACCGGTGCGCCATTACTAAGTTTTTTTTTAAAAAATCAAAAAAAATCATTTTTTATTATTTTTTCAAAACTACTAATGGCGCATCATGGAGTGGTGCGCCATTAGTAGTTGAACAACTACTAATGGCGCACCACCCCACGTGCGCCATTAGTAACTTGGCCACCTTCCACCTTCCACGATGCGTCGTCGGTGGAAGGTGGCCAAATACTAATGGCGCATCGGGAGTGGTGCGCCATTAGTAGTTGAACAACTACTAATGGCGCACTACCCCACGGTGCGCCATTAGTAACTTGGCCACCTTCCACCAATGCACACCCCCCACATGGATCGCTTTTTCAGCTTTTAAAAAATAAAAGAAAATGATGAAAATGTCAAAAAATAAAAGAAAATAAGTTTCCCAGGTGATATGTGGTCTACTTGTTGGGAAAATTTGCAAATATGAATTTCGACTTCATTTGCAAAATCTCTAGAATTTGTAAAATGGGCATAACTTTTGCATACGAACTCTGATGAAAAAGTTTTTTATATGAAAAATCATCTACTCGAAAAGTTACATCCAAATTTAACTAGGGGAACCCCGTTAAACATTTTCAAAATCCCCAAAAACCTAACAGAAAAAAGTTACGGGGCTTTCAAGATCTAGCGGCAAAAAATTCAAAAATTTCAAACTTACTAGTGGCGCACCGTAGATGTGGTGCGCCACTAGTAACAGAAAAAAAATTACTAATTTCAAGAAAAAAAATTGAATTTTTTTCCAAAAAATAATACGTAATATGATCGAGAAGTTTGAAATATTTTTCAAAATTTCATCATAGTCATTAACATGAACAAAGTCCTAGACATCAATAAGGTATAACAGATTGATATGCTAGATATATCAACAAGTGCCTCGTGAAGTGAGCCGTTCTTTGGGGTTGGATAAAACTCAAGTTAAGCGTGCTTGGGCTGGAGTAGTGTGAGGATGGGTGACCTTTCGGGAAGTTTGACCACGGAGTGCGATTTGACCTGAGATTAAGCCATAGTGAACTGAGATTAAGCAAAAATTTTAAAAAAAAATTTGAAAAAAATTAAAAAAAATTTGAAAAAATTAAAAAAAAATTTGAAAAAAATTTTAAAAAAATTTGAAAAAAAATGTTACTAATGGCGATTTTATGTGGTGCGCTTATTAGTATCCAGATACTAATGGCGCACTGTGGGCTATACATGGTGCGCCATTAGTATTCTGATACTAATGGCGCACTGTGGTGCGCCATTAGTAAAATTACTAATGGCGTGCTATAATGGCGCACTACGATGCGCCATTAATAGCCATAATAGGTGCGCCATTAGTAGGGTTTTTCTAGTAGTGCATCCTCTCCACGCATTTATGTCGATTCCTGTTGTTTGTTGACCATGTTGACAACCCGAGAGGGCGGGCGCCATGCGAAGTGCACCAAAGCGCTGGAGGACGCCAAGATTAACGATTTAGGAGACAAGTAAGGGTGATGAGTGCACCGAGGCGCAGCCACCGTGGGGGCGGAAGCAGGCGGCCCACGGCTACTGGTTTGGTTTTAGCGGCCGGAGGAAGACAGATCAAGAAACACGACGATCAGTAAAAGCAGCAGTGTACTTAACAACCTTAATCAAACCAGCAGGGCACTTAACAACCAAAGCTGAAAGCAGATGAGTACTTATACAGGTTCAACCGTACAAAGCATGCCTCGAACAGTGCTACTTTGCCTACAGTTAACCAAGGGTGAGGCCGCCAAGGCCCAGGCGCCACCACGCACATCCACAACCTACTGAAAGCGGCTTCATCTCGCAACGTGGTCAATAAACAGGATATTCACTTTAGAGCCATGGAAAAGCATGAACATAATCTTCATCCTATTCTCCAAGATGGATGGGCCTTCATTATCCGAGACCACCCACGAATAAGTATCTTTTCACCTCAAGGGAATTGAGTAGGTCGACATAAACATCATGTGGTGACCAAGCGCAAGTCCGACCCGACCATGGTCGTGCATCCAGATAGGAACAATAGAACTCGACAATTCCTGTTTCAAGAAGATCACAACCAGAAACTGTATTAGCAATAGTTTATGAACAACATATATAACAGAAAACAGCTCGTACCATAAGTTTCTCGACACGCTTGGACCTGTTCAACGAGTGCAGCGATGGGCACACATATCCCACGTGGCCTTCCACCATTGAAACGCCCCACAAGGACCTCAAGACGATCAATAAAGTGTAGGAACTTGTGGATGTCGATCCACCAACTTCAAGTGCCATTAGTAACAGCCGAGTTATTACAGAGTAACAAATGAGCAGATCGTAACTCTGAAAAAACCTACACGTGCCACCAATTATAAGAAAATATTAGTTAGAAGTAGCATCTTCCTGAGAGATTCGTTGCTACTTCTAAAGTTAAATTGTGATTAGTTAGACAGAATAGGTGGATTAAGAAGTAATCGAAGCAACACGCAAGAACCAGATACAAAACTAACATGGATGAACAATTGGAACGACATCGGGGTGGAAGATCGCAGTGAAGATGAGAGCAGGTTCTGCTATTTCCATCAACATTCGTGCGCCAACTTTCAGTCCGTAACACTTGAGAAAGTTTATCCAAGTTTGGCCATAAAAAAGTAGCGATCTTCTTGGTTCATGAACCCAACTCGGAAGTAATATCCATGGCTTGTCTTCACTGTGACCATTAAACTAGTGTATTCATTTATGGCAAGGCCGAGCATCTTGAGTACATGTGTTCTGGCAGAGCAAATAATACACTGCAGGAAAAATAATATGACAACACAGCATGTTAAAAACCCACCCTCCCGGATAGAGAAGAGGATTCTAGGAACATATCAGACGCTGTTTCAAAATGCTGTGGTAGGATGAGAAGGAACAAGTGTGGCGTCTCGCGAGGGCGCAGAAGTCTGTAGGGTACTCAGACTTTGGGCATTGCAACCTGAAACACACTAGATTCAAGATGAAGAAAATGCATCAACGGTGGCGGCTGCCATCCTAGGATTACCCGCGACCAAGGGACTTAGATTTATCGGGGATGGATGAAGAATTAGACTGGTTCTCCATGAGAAAACCCTATGTAATCGCCGAAGGCGGTTTTCTCTGAACAAGCGACGAGGAGATGGGGATTCAGGCCCAAAGAAATATTGTCGCTTCGTCCGTCCAGCTTCGCTAAAGCTGGAAAGGGGGTTGTGATTTGACGGCTCATTGGGCATTATCGCAGCGCTTCGACCGGGTGTGTCTCTCGTGAAGTTGTGCACTCTAATTTGTGCATATGGCACGTGGACCCGTTGCGGTTGCCCACATATCAGCGAAAGGAAGTAGAAAGACAGGAGTAACTAGTTACACATAAATATATATTTTGACAGAGAGATACTCCTCCAGAAAGAAATATACAAATCTTTTATATCACAGGCTCACCTTGCCGAGAAATATACTCCCGCAACGCACGGGCATTATGGGGTTCAGCTTTTTTTATGGGGGTTCAGCTGAAAATATAATACTCGATAGGCTCACGGTTCTCGACTTTGGGCATGCAGCCGACCCTACATGTTTGGGGGCCCATGTGTTCTACCTTAGCGCTTTTCATATTGCAAGCGATCGGCATCTGCACTGGTTTTAGATGTTTGTCGCAAGGCTTAATACACAAAATTGAATAAAGCACGGCATGTTGGAATGAAATCGAACGACAGCTTCCTAACCAGCAATCAGAGTTGCAATTCTATCAACGATATACCATGTGATAAATAATACTATCGTACTACTTATACACAAAGGACACTTGTTTCACCATGCCAGATTATTACATCAAAATCTCTCGGAGGTTAGATCAGTTCGGCGCTATGCGTCTGCATCAAGAATTTCAAAGTTGATTTGGACCAGCTCTCCTTGCCGAGAAAGTTCGATTTTCACATCATCCCCTACCGCAAGATATGATTTAGATTTGGACCTTGACCATCCTTTAGCATCAATCATCATGCGACCATCCTTTGTACTTACGGTATATTGAGCAGGTTCATTCACACCAAGGCTGCGCATGGTAAGAGAAACTTGGCCGCGGTCGCTCGGATAGTTGAACGACTCCCTCGTTGCTCTAGGAATTCTCTATTTGCAAACAAGAAGACATACCCAAACAGTTAGATCAACACAGTGAATCGTGTGAAACAACATGGAAAGAAAAAGAACGAAGCACTTGGGCGGCCAATGCTTACCAAGAAGGTGGACATGTCAGTTTTTGTAAGGACTTCGGTATATGAAGTGCGAACTGCAGCCCAGTCTGTTGCCGGTGCAACTGCACGTGCCAGACCAAATGCAAGTGCAAGTGTTGGTGCAGGTGCCGAAGCCGCTGCTGCTGCCAGACATGGTGCTCCTTGTAGAGCTGGTGCCGGTGTCGATGCCCGATCCTCCGGTAGATCGGACTAATCCGACCGACGCGGTCGGTGCCCAATCCTCACCGGATCAGACCGAGCTGCTGCCATCGCCGGTTCTAGAGCACCGCCGGTGCTCGATCTGTGCAAGACAGCGGCGATCGTGTCTGGTCTGCTATGATCAGCTTTCTAACTTGACTATTATCCGTGACCGTGATCCAGTTTTTTTCTTCATTTCTTTTAAACGCGAGAAGGACTAATTGTGGCGTTTTTGTTAAACCAAACTGCAATTCATCATAGGGATTCATCTTGTACTCAAACAATAGACTGATCCAATTTTTTCCAGTAATACAAGTGATGGAGAGTGCCTTTGTTACTGACACGACATAAGAAGTGAAACCTGCAAAAATAGCCATCGTAGAGCAAACCAAACGGTTTATTCTGTGATGAATGTCACATGGCAAAACCTGCATCGTAAAATTGCAGGAAAAGAAAGAAAACTTGACATTAAATCAATAAGATTTAGACAGTAAATCAATAAGATTTACTTGATGTGACACGAGTGAATCCTTACCAGGAAATCACTATGTTGAAGTACTAAACAGAAGATTGATCGTCCAACTACGCGTGGCATGCAGGGTCCCTGCCTACTCCCACAAGTAGGACAGTCCAAAGGTCATGACAAATCGTATGGACCGAACATCCATGGGACTGGAAATCCTGGTGGGTGCGATAAACCCTGCAATGCATACAGATATTGGAGTGTAACCATAATTGATAAACTGTCCTCACAAAAAATATGATCTGGTTACTTCAAAATGTACAGACTGAATTGAGTGGACAGACATTAACATAGACCGTTGTCAGGACTGACCACACACCAAAAGCGGCAGTATTAATAAACAATACAGGGTTCACAAACACAAATCAAGTACTGAACAATAGTACTTACTACAGACAAGCAAAGTTGCACTAACTAAACTCTGCAGACTATTTCTTGCCACCGACCTACGGGATGAACCCCGCATAACTGACTAGGCAATGGACTTCGTGTGAGATGTCTACATGCAACATCACCATCTTGTCAACCTTGGAGAACCTAATAGAGTGGTCTTTCTACTCATAAACATGATGATGAAGACAGGCCGCATCAGATTTGTTGGGAAGCTTTACAAGAACCACACCCTTCAGAATCGAAGGCACAGCCAGAAATTGTTGTGGTCAAGTACAACCTCGAGAACACGCTCGACAACAATGCTACAGAAAACACTAGTTCAGGACATGTGGCGACAAGGACACAACAGCTGGATAGTTCAGCAATAGAACTCATCATCGGTCTTCCAGTTCACACGGCATGACTTTGAGAACTTCATCTCCACCACGGACCTGGTTCTAATTCAAATGAAACCATATTTCATTACTACCTCCGCTCAGAAATATAAGATGATTTTCGATATTATACTCCATATATGACTACATATACACACGAAATGAGTGAACAAAGACACTAGAACATGTCTTCAAAGGCATGAGAGCAGAGGGATTACATGCAATATCCATAACACAAGTTATTGAGGCAAATATACCCTCTTAAAAGGTAGCATTGATAAATTATAGTATTCCCTCCGTCCCAAAATTCTTGTCTTAGATTTGTCTAGATACGGATGTATCAAGTCACATTTAGTATTAGATACATCCGTATCTAGACAAATCTAAGACAAGAAATTTGGGACAAAGGGAGTAGTTGAAAGTAATCTATAAGAAATCAGTGTCAACCTCTTGCATGTTTTGGTCAAAAGAGGAATTTAGGACTGTCATTTGGCATACAAAAATCACATGCAAGATCACCCAGAAAGTTGTACTACCAGTACTAGTACTGTGTGTTAGATGAAAAAACACGATCAAGATCGAGAAAAAGATTGTCAACAAGAGACATTACCAGGACTTGCTTAATGAGGGATCCCGGAGAGGGGGGTTTGGACAGGGCGATGGCTTTGAGCTTGTCTGCGGTAGTCTCGGTGGGGTGCTTGCGCTTCTTCGTACCATGAGCCTCGACGGTTTTGGACAGAGCCATAGACATCACGTAGCCGGTGCTCCGGCGTCCATCCAAGAGAGGAAGCTGAGAGAGAAGAGTGAAAGGAGGAACGAGATGAGGGAGAAGCGAAGCGAGTGGGGGTTTTCTTCAAGAGAGGAAGCTGAGAGAGAAGAGTGAAATGATGGTTGCTTCGTCCGTCCAACTTACGGCTGGAAAGGAGGGGGTTTTGTGATTTGACGGCTCATTGGGCATTACTGCAGCGGTTCGATCGGGGTAGTCTACCTTCACTCTACTACGGAGTAATTTAGTGCATGGCTGGTGGACCCAGGTGCTGGCTGTCCCACACGTCGGCGAAAGTGAGTAATTTAGTGCATGGCTGGAGGAGGATCCGCATGGTAGAGCGTGTCCACTGTTTTTCATTCTGAAGAAAAAAATGATTATAGCAAGCGTTTCCACTCTTACGACGGAGGAGTGCGAAACACGGCAGCCACTTGAACATACATAGTGCTCCTACTACTAGGCATGTGCAGTGGTTCATACATCAGTACTACAAAATCTTGTTGCTAGTGTAGTAAGATATGTCAACTACTCCTATATGTAACATAGTACCGCTTTTTCGACTGTCCGGTCGAGAATGAACGGTGAGATCAATGTTAATGTAACTAGGTCCACAACAAGACGGAGAGTACGGTGCTACAAAGACTCCACTAAACATGAACCATATGAAGCACATCCTATAGTGTTAGACAGGGGTGTATGAAGGGTGCACGGATGGGAGCAAAGTTCCCTCCTCGACCCACTTTTGGGTGTTTGGCGAGTGCATGAAGGGTGCATGAGTCCACACTAGTAGGTTGACAAAAATACACGAAGAGGAAACAACTATATTGAGATGAGAATGCAACCAAACACACCCACACGCTTTGTGCTACAAATGATCGATCTGCACTGTCTGAGTTTGATCCAACGGTCATGTTGCGCCGAGACATGGACATGCCCATGCAGAGGGCGCCTAAACACCACCAAGTCCTCTCGCTTCTCGAGGCGCACGACATTGGTGACGCAGGTGCAACCGCCCGCAGAGCCCGCTCCCGGTCGACGGGAGCCAGCTCGTCAAAGACGGTGTCCAATGGCACGAATGGATTCCGGTGACGGAGCCCTGAAAGGATTTGCCCGGCAACGGCGACGGCAGCGCGCAACCCCTCCTTGTCCAGCTCAGCCCCCACCATCGCGCGGAGACGGCTCAGCTCCTCAAAGATATAGGTGAAGAAGGAGATCACGTCAGGAAGCCACAACTCGTTGAAGTCGACCGAGTGGTCGAATGGGTTTAGCCCGACGGCCGGCATCGTCACGCTGGCACGACGGTAGGCATCGCGCAGCCGCAACATGTGCGTGGCACCTTGGTTCACCAAGTGGCTGAGGCGATCCTGGACCTCGTCACGATCGGCCCGCTCGCGCTCCAGCCGGCTCCCCTGATGGCCTATCGTATCTCTCGCTTTCTGCAGCAACACCGCCGATGCCTCGAGCATCTTTGTGGTGGACGCCTGCCGCTTTTGAAGCTCCGTGAACTCCCACACATAACGGAGGAGCATGGCACTCCTCTTCTCCTTGAGCTCACGGAGCTCCACGTCCTTGGCCCTTAGCTCCGCATCCTTGGCATGGAGCTCCTGTGTCAGGCGCCTCACCTTGGACTCCGCGATCTGCTCCGCCGCCATGGCACCAGGTAGAAGCAATGGGGAGAGGAAGCAAAGGGGCTAAACGGCTGAAAGGCAATGCAATCTCGGAAGGCGGAGGGAGCCAGCCGAGAGCGGGAATCTTTTGGTTTTCACCACGGTAAAACACCAGCTTGACAACTTCTCACATCGTGGGGCAAAGGGGTTTTACAGCAGAGTCATCGTGACTAATTGCTACCGCGCTTGCTCTCGTCAATCAAAAAATTAAAAATCCTGCCGCGCCTGCTCCCGTCAATCAAAAAATTAAAAATCCTGCCGCACCCAAACACCAGAGCAACACCGCCGTGGATATTTAAATTTACCTGCTGACAAGTAGATAAAAAAAGGGGGTGAAAAAACAAATGTGGCGGCGGCCTAGCTAATCGGTCGAACTAGCCCAACTAGCTAGCCACCGTGCTTCACTGATGTACTCGGCGGGAAAGGTGGTCTTTCGTGATTTGATGACTCATTTACTTGCTTCGGCGCTACGACCGAGGAGGACCCAGAAAACGCGCGGTAGGGTGTCCCACGCCAGGAAGAATATATGTGTGCACCACCCAGGAGGACCCCAAAACCGCGCGGTAGTGTGTGCCACATCTCGGCACAGAGGAAAAATGTGCGTGTAAAAATATACTGTATCAGACGTAGTACCTATGGTTCGACCTCGGGACCCAGCCAGTCGGTCAAAAACACCCCACTAGCCACACAGCTTCATCATGCAAACGTGGCACGGTTAGCTCCATCTCGACCAGCCACAACGACTCTTGTTCTAGGCGATTCTTCTATTTTCCAAGCTTTTTTTAGTTGTAGTAACACCACGGCAAGCTAGCGCCGCTCTTCGTGTGTGCCCGTGCAAAGGTTAGACGATGGAGAGAAGAGAGATTGAGATCGCAAACCTGGGACCCACCCGTAAGTGAGACAACGGTCATGCACGTGTTGACGAGGCACTCCCTCTAGTCTACTCAATGCAAGTACTGTATAAGATCAAGTTATGGGACAAAGCCAACAACCGTTTGTTTTTTCAGGCTATCGACTTACGCTTTGTAGTCCAGGTTGCCAGTTCGAATCTCATCTTTTAGATTTGTTAGTTTTAGGTCCAAATTTGATTAATGACAAGTGGGACCCCCGTGTGTTGTTTCGATATTTCAGTGTAGGATGGTTTTTCTGAACAAACACTTTGCGCGGTTAGAGAAGTAACGACACGAGTTACACGTATTTTGCAAGTTTATGAACAAAAATGACAGCGCCATAGAATATCGCATCCACCCTGCAGCTTAGATACTATGGTGATACGAGTTTTTACACCGTTAGAAGTGAGATCCAATGGCTTGGGAGTAGTCTTTGTAATTATGCGCAATTTCCAAACTCTCCAAAGTTTTTTTTTGCAAATAAAACATTTAGGCCTCGTGTGTGCCGCTGCATCTTTGATCCAACGGCTCCACAGTGCTCATATTAGGTGCTCCCCGTAGCTTAATTACCTGCTACGGTGATATGAGCATCTAGGTCGTATGATCAGTGATCAAATGGCACATGCATAATACTTGTACTTTCTGCGCATTTCCCAAACTCTATCAGTTGTATATTGCAAAAACATTCAAACCTCCTATTGTGGGCCGTTAGGTCTCAGTGAACTCGTATCACCATAGAATCTACGGTAAAGGGAGCACCTCATACTCCCGCATGAGAAAACATAAGGTGCTATCGCAGCTTGGATGCTACGGTGATACGAGCTTGGAGGTCGTTTGATCTGAGATCCAATGGCATCTGAGCAGTCTTTGTGCTTGTAAGTAGTGGCCGGACTCTTTTGGGGCTTTTCTGCAAAAAAACATTCGAACCACCGAGGAGGTGTTGGGTCACAAATCCAACGCCTCCGAAGATCTTGTATCACCAAAGCATCTAAGGTGTGGTAGCACATGATATTCTTACATACAGGAGAATATGATGTCCTCCATCATCTTAGATGCTACGGCGATACGAGCTTCGAGGTCGTTGGATATGGGATGAAAGGGCATCTAAGTAGTTTTTGTACAAATTGTGTGCAATTATCAAACTCATCAAGGTTTCCTGCAAAAAAATTAAGACACATCATGTGAGCTGCTATATCTCAGATCTACAAGCTCCAAGCAACTCAGACGGGCATATAGCATCTAAGGTATGGGGGCACATGATATTCTCCCAGGGAGGAGGGTGGGGGGTGCACAACCAATCGGTGGTTTGCAGGGTGGGGACAAATATAATCTAAACAACCCTAAACAGAGCTCCACAATTTTATCTAAGGTCAAGGGGTTGACCCCCGACAATCATAGCTCCGCCTAAACACAACATTTGCATGTACTATAGTACTAGACTTAATATTCATGTTTCAATTTCATGTTCATTTTAAATATTGAACTGAGGACCATGGATGTCTTACATTTTACTCCCTTCGTTCCTAAATATTAGTCTTTTTAGAGGCTTCAAATGGACTGGCACATAAGGATGTATATAGACATATTTTAGAGTCTAGATTCACTCATGTTGCTCCGTATGTAGTCACTTGTTGAACTCTCTAAAAGACTAATATTTAGGAATAGAAGGAGTATTTTTGAACTTGTGTCATACATGCATGGGTTGGAAAAATAGATGCACTATACTTATTGGATTGTTGTTGTGTTCGTGCGTGTGGGTCTGTGTGTCTCTCTCTGTCTGTCTGTCTGTGTGTGTGTGTGTGTGGTCATATGCTTGATACATACAAAGTTTTCTCACCTCCATATTGTTCATCTTTTAAATTTGAATTTGCATTGGAAAACTTACTTGGGATACCATGAAATGTGAAATCCATGTTGAGATCACTATAGCACAAATTCACTCTAATTCAACAACTCATCATAAATCAATTACCACGTTGAGGTTAGTATTTGCAAGGAAAATACGAGTATTGTAATACACATAGATTCGTTCGGCAATTTAAAAGGTTCCTTTCGTATTCTCAAATGTTAGGACCCAACGGCGTACCAGCCAGACCTTGGCTCATGTTGATCCTAAAAAAACGGGCTCGTGTCCTTCGGTGGTGTAACGCCCCCGATGCGGCTATATCTCCCACGTGTCGAGGCACGACTTAGAGGCATAACCGCATTGAAAGCAATGTCGCAAGTGGGGTAATCTTCACACAACCCATGTAATAATTAAGGTAAAGAGATACATAGTTGGCTTACAGTCGCCACTTCACACAGTACATAAATAAACATCCATCATTCAGAGTACACTCAAGGTCCGACTACGGAACCAAAATAAAAGAAGATACCCCAAATGCTACACAGATCCCCGATCGTCCCAACTGGGCACCACTCTGATCATCTGGAAAAGACACATAGTAACGACCACGCCTCGTCGAACTCCCACTTGAGCTCGGTTGAGTCACCTGACCGCATCGCCGGAACTCGCAACTGTTTTGAAGTATCCGTGAGTCACGGGACTCAGCAATCTCACACCAGCGAGATCAAGACTATTTAAGCTTATAGGAAGGGCAGGTAGTAAAGTGGAGCTGCTGCAAGCGACTAGCTTAATATGGTGGCTACTTCAAAAGAGAGCGAGAAGAGGAGCAAAGCACGGACGTGAATCTAGTAGCGATCAAGAAGTGATCCTGAACTACTTACGCCGACATAACTCCAACACGTGTTCACTTCCCGGACTCCGCCGAGAAGAGACCATCACGGTTACACACGCGTTGATGTGTATTTTAATTGGGGTCAACTTTGGGTTTTCTACAACCGACATTAACAAATTCCCATCTGCCTCATAACCGCGGGCACGGCTTTGAAAGATATTACCCTGCAGGGTGTCCCAACTTAGCCCATTATAAGCTCTCACGGTCAACGAAGGATATTCCTTCTACCAGAAGACCCGATCAATCTCGAATCCCGGACTACAAGACATTTCGACAAAGAATAAAACAAGACCAGCAAAGCCGCCCGAATGTGCCGACAAATCCCGATAGGAGCTGCACATATCTCGCTCTCGTGGCACACCGGATTGTCCAAACTTCCGATAGGCCAGCTCGAGTTGCCCTGATGGCCACCGCGGTCGACAGGTTTGGACCAGCACTCAGAGGAGAACTGCCCGGGGTTAAAATAAAGATGACCCTCGGCTCGCGAAAACCCGGGGAAAAGGCTTAGGCGGCAAATGGTAAAACCAAAGTTGGGCCTTGCTGGACGAGTCTTATTCAAAGCGAACTGTCAAGGGGGTCCCATAAATCACCCAACCGTAAGGAACGCAAAATCAAGGAACATAACACCGTATGACGGAAACTAGGGTGGCAAGAGGGAACAAAACACTGCATAAGGCCGAGCCTTCCACCCTTTACCAAGTATATAGATGTATTAATTATAGCAGGTATATATTGTGATATCCCCAACAAGTAAACATGTTCCAACAAGGAACAACATCTCCATGTTCCAACAAGGAACAAACTTCAGCTTCACTGCAGCTAGCAACGCTATAAGAGGGCTGAGCAAAGCGGTAACATAGCCAATCAACGGTTTGCTAGGAAAAGGATGGTTAGGGCTGACATGGCAATATGGGTGGCATGATATAGCAAGTGGTAGGCATCGCAGCATAGGCATAGCAAAAGAGCGAGCAACTAGCATAGCAAAGATAGAAGTGATTTCGAGGGTATGGTCATCTTGCTCGCAATGTTCTCGAGAGTTGTCGAAAGCTTGATCCTCGTAAGCATTCTCAACTGGTTCCTCGCTCACGTACTCGCCTCCGACTCTACCCAAAGCAACAACACAAACAAAGGAACCACAATAAATCACGGTGCAATGCACAATCAACATGATGCAAAACATGACATGATATGCGAGATGCGATATGCAATGCGATAAAAAGCGCCCGAAGGTAATGATGAACCAGGCATCAACTTGACAAACCAAGTATGCCACTGAAGATGAGATGATTTCGCTGAAATCGATATAAAGATCACCGAATCGGATGCACGGTTTGCAAATGGCAAGCAAAACAAGAATGGCACAAATCTGCCATTAACAGCATGATGCCACTTTGCAAGCAACAAATAATTAAGCTACTGCACCCAAACGTACCAACAAAGCACATGGCAGTGATCTACACATGATGCTCGACAAAAGATGAGCACTGAGCTACGGCTAGTTCACATCATAACAGGTTCAAACAAGCATGGCAAAAGTGCACAAAATATCAGGCTGGACATGGCAAAAACAGCATCAGGTTGCAAAGTTCAGAGCAACAAAACTACATGCTACAGGAACTTAAAATAGCAAAACATGGCATGGCATGAATCTACTCAAAGCATAGAACAAAAGTCCCTTACTGGCCATAAGCCAAAAAGGACTAGAAAATATAGTAACACCCATGTCAATATTGAAAGTCTCGTTAACAGATTCAGCAACATGACATGTCAAAAACTGATAACGAGAGGGCATGTTTACAAGCTCAATGCACTCACTACAGAGCCTTATATGATAAACTAAGCATACATACATCAAGAAGACATGGCATAGAAGACATATATGGCAAGAACACTAACATAGCATATATGGATCAACCACAACAAGCTAGGCAAAATTGAATAACATGTATACAATCTGCCAGGAATCATTTGATAGCAAAAGTAGAGCTCGATTGACTCAAGCTATGGCACTCCATAATTGCAAACAATGGCATGGATGGATAGAGCAAGACATGTTTTACAAAACACCCTTACTGAAGTATCTCAAAATATGCATAGATCTCTCGGTAGCATCAAGTTAACATGGCATCAAAATCAGCTAAAACAGGGCTGAAATCAGCAACAGCAGGACACCTACTTTGCATGCTTGTGCTAGTCACCACATAGATCACAAAAATACATGGCATACACCCCTGGAAAGATGGCATGGCATATTACAAAACACATGTAGGACTCAAATTCATAGGGTGCACACAATAATCATGGCAAAAATAACAAAAGTGCAAGTTCTGTTAAGAAACAGAAACTATCATCACATAGCACTCTTCCAACAGCATTTCGGGCATCACGATGAGCTCAAATGAAAATGATGCAATGAGATGAAATGATCTACTCTTCGAGACGAACATTTTGACATATTATACGCGCAAAATGGATCTACGGATGCGAAGATATACCACTTCGAAAAATGCACAAAATAACAATAGATGCAAAAACTTAGAGAAAATGGAGGGGAGAGAGAGGTCAACGGGCTCTCGTGGATCGAGGCCGGATCGGGGCCCGATCTGTATCGGCGGCGGCGGCGGTGGTGAGCTCCGGCGGGGAAGGAGGAGAGGTGGCCGGGCTCGGCCGGCCGGGAGGGGAGAGGTCGCCGGCGGGGCCGGCGCAGGCGCGTGAGCGGGCGGCGACCACGCTGCGGGCCGGGCGAGGAAGGCCGGGAGAAGCGGGCGCGGCCGGACGCGAAGCTCGGGCGGTGGAGGCCGGGCGGCGGGCGGCGCGGTGCCTCGGGCGGCGGGCGACGGGCGGCGAGGCGGAGGCGGCGATACATGGCTGCGGCGCGCGGGGCGGCGGCGGCGGCGCAAGCCGCCGCAAGGGCCAGCGGGCGGCGGATCTGGCTCGCTGCGGCTCTTGCTGGCTGCGGGCGGGCGGGCGGCGTGGGGAGACGGCGCGGCGCGACGTGGCGCGACCGGTTGGAGGAGAGAGGCGGCGGGCGACGTGGCACAACGGGATTGGCCGGGCGAGGTGGCGGTTGACGCGTCCGGCCGGGCGGACGTGTCCGGCATGGAGGAAGAAGGGCTAGGGTTTCGGGTGGAATTGATCCGGGATTTTCGGGGGAGGTGCTTAAATAGGCATAGAGGGAGCTAGGAGAGTCCAAACGAGGTGTAGTTTTCGCCCACACGATCGTGATCGAACGACAGAGAGCATGGAAGTGACTTAGATGGGTTATTGGGCTGTTTTGAAGGGGTGTTGGGCTGCAACTTAAAAGAGGCCTTTGCGAGAGTGCGGTTAACCGTTGGAGTACCAAACGAGCTCCAAATGACCCGATGCACATGATGACATAATAAAAAATGCATGACATGGACAAAATGCAAAAAGAGGAAAAATCCAACCACGGAGGGAATATCATATATCAATGCCGAAAATGGCAAGAGTTGGAGTTACAAATATGGAAAGTTACTTCCGGGGTGTTACAGGTGGCGTGCGTGGTATGCACATTAGGCAACCCCAACCAGTCGAGCCTCAAGATTTCAAGTCGAAATATCCGGGCGCCGAATTCCAGCCCTAGGAAATTCCCTCATGTCCCCGGTCCATAATGACTACCGATGAACAAGGGAGGGATGCTTTAGTAACTAGACAATGTTACCTACCGTGCCGAGCACGGTTCAATTCCCTCGGTCGCTGCTCGTCAAGGTCACCCACAACTTCATTGCCTAGTACTACTACTACTACACCAGGATGAGCACATAATTGAGCCCGCTTTGTTCGTGCCTAGTACTTGAGTTAATATATCAGAAATGCACTAGTACGGAGGGATTATCGCTTTTACTCCCTCCTTTCCTAGCTTATAGGGCTTATCTCAAAATTTTAGTTTTCCCATTTTATAAGTCTCAATTTGGTTGTTCCCAATCACATGTTCAGATTTCAAGGTGCAATAAATCATTGCATGCAAGTATTAAGAGAAAATTGACCAATGCATGTACTTTACGCATGCATGCATTGCAATTAATGCATTCGTAAACACAATTTTTGAGGAAAACAAGCGCATTAATTGAGTGGTTTTGCAAACTACAACAATTGTTCCACCACTCACCATCTACCTTGGTTGGTGAGATTTTTGAATTGAGACCTATAAACCGGAAAGGAGGTTTAACTAAGCAAAATGTTTGACCAAATCCTTTCTTAAGAAGTACAACAGGACAGATGTACGGCTTGAAAATTTATTGCATTATGCAGGTTATGATATTGTTTTGAATCCTGGATCTTAAATTTCAGAAAATCCAAAAGTGAGCATAAATTCTTGAAACTGAGCATGGTCACGTGATATGGCACAAATATTACTTCGTAAGTTTTTTCTTCAATTCGAGACAAGCTGCATATGACAAGTTGCATAAATGAAGAGCCAAGGTATTTTGGAACAAAGACCTGTCACGTTAAGGCGAACGCTTTCACTATTGAAACCGTGGGCATTTACGTGCCGCCACGAGTCCCCGCTTCTCATCGGCAGGTGCCATCCCAACAAGCGTGTGAGTCGACGGGAGGCGTGCGAGCAGATCGCTGCGCCGCTATCGTGGAGGCGTCGAAAGGACCATGCAGGCAGACTCACCGGAGGCGAGCCTTTGACCAGCTCCGCCGCCCACCGCTGCTCCAACTGCTCCCACTTTTAATGTCACCGGCGCCGCAGTTTAAAATCAACCCCGCACTACCCGGTATCACTACAATCCTCTCTCTTCCTCTCCGATTCTCCTGTCGTCTACCTCCAACTAGCCTGACCTAAACGTACGCCATGCCGCATCACGATGGTCTGCCCTTAGTGTTCCAGTTTCATGAGGAAGACACCCAGCCGAAGTCTCAAGAACATAAGGCGCTTTGGGACGAGCTTGAACTGGCCTTGCGGGAAGACGTCGCGCATGTCCCCGCTCCCGTTCCGGCTCCCATCGCCCCGACTGCGCCAGCGCCAATCTCCGTGGCATTGATGGGCTGCGAGCCACACATTGTCGCCGAGCTTGATTCCATGGGGTTTCACGAGGTCCCCGCCGACTTTCACGCGCTTGTGCACCTGCCAGCGCATGCGCCTGTGCATGCACTGACGCGCACGCCTGTGCCGGTGCCCGTGCACCTGCCAGCGCATGCGCCTGCGTGTGCACTCACGTGCGCGCCCGTGCCGGTGCCCGTGCACACGAATGTCTCCGCCGCACCGTTGACAGCGCATGTCCCCGCGCGGGTGCGAGTGCCCCCCTCAGCGACATGGATGGCTGCCGTCGACCTCTTTCTTGCACCAACGCCAGTAGCCTCCTCCCGCCAGTTGACTCGCTCCGAAGTCCAGAACATTTTGGCCTTCCTTGAAGCTAGGCCAATGTCCAGGAGTACGCCAACAACAGAGCAAGACGCCACCGTCGCCGTCGGTCAGTGGCCCGACGACACAAAGAGCACGGAAGAGGAGCCGCTTCCCACCGCGAGACGCCCCCGCCGCCACCGCGTAATCTAAATTTGCCATGAAAAACGTTCGGATTGCCATGATTAAAATCCGAACGTTTATCATTTCCGTTTATTTTATATCGATCGTCGTATAATTTAAAGTCGGAGTCAGACTGAACGAAATTCATGGTTTGATCGATTGAATGTTCAGCTAGAGCCGATCAAATTAAATATAAAACGCCATCAAGCCACATGTATTCCTTGTCATCCAACGACCTAGATCTGCTTCAATGTCGAAGCGCCAACACGCTTAGCGCTCAGTTAATTTCATGCCAAAAATAGTGCTAATCACATGACAACACGCAAATAATATCCTAGTAGTTAATATCCGCATGCACTTAATATATGTAACGCCCCCGATGCGGCTATATCTCCCACGTGTCGAGGCACGACTTAGAGGCATAACCGCATTGAAAGCAATGTCGCAAGTGAGGTAATCTTCACACAACCCATGTAATAATTTAAGGGAGAAAGGTACATAGTTGGCTTACAATCGCCACGTCACACAGTACATAATTAAACATACATCATTCAGAGTACACTCAAGGTCCGACTACGGAACCAAAATAAAGAAGATACCCCAAATGCTAACACAGATCCCCGAATCGTCCCAACTGGGCACCACTATCGATCATCTGAAACGACACATAGTAACGACCACGCCCTCGTCGAACTCCCACTTGAGCTCGGTGGAATCACCTGCACCGCCTCATCGAACCTGCAACTGTTTGAAGTATCTGTGAGTCACGGGACTCAGCAATCTCACACCCGCGAGATCAAGACTATTTAAGCTAATAGGAAGGACAAGGTATTAAAGTGGAGCTGCAACAAGCGGCTAGCATATATGGTGGCTACTTCGCAAAAGAGAGCGAGGAGAGAAGCAAAGCGCGGTCGTGAATCTAATAGCGATCAAGAAGTGATCCTGAACTACTTACGTCAGACATAACTCCAACACCGTGTTCACTTCCCGGACTCCGCCGAGAAGAGACCATCACGGTTACACACGCGGTTGATGTGTATTATTATTTGAGGTCCACTTTAGGTTATCTACAACCGGACATTAACAAATTCCCATCTGCCTCATAACCGCGGGCACGGCTTTCGAAAGATAATACCCTGCAGGGGTGTCCCAACTTAGCCCATTATAAGCTCTCACGGTCAACGAAGGATATTCCTTCTACCGGAAGACCCGATCAATCTCGAATCCCGGACTACAAGACATCTCGGCAGCAATAAAACAAGTCCAAGAAGCCGCCGGATGTGCCGACAAATCCCGATAGGAGCTGCACATATCTCGGTCTCGGGCACACCGGATCGTCTAAGCTTCCGTAGGCCAACCCAGAGTTGCCCCCGGTGGCACCGGCGGTCGACAGTTTGGACCAACACTCAAGGAGCACCGCCCGGGGTTAAAATAAATGATGACCCTTGAGTCTGCAGAACCCAAGGAAAAAGGCTTAGGTGGCAAATGGTAAAACCAATGTTGGGCCTTGCTGGAAAAGTCTTATTCAAAGCGAACTGTCAAGGGGGTCCCATAAATCACCCAACCGTGTAAGGAACGCAAAATCAAGGAACATAACACCGGTATGACGGAAACTAGGTGGCAAGAGGGAACAAAACACTGTGCATAAGGCCGAGCCTTCCACCCTTTACCAAGTATATAGATGTATTAATTATAGCAGATATATATTGTGATATCCCCAACAAGTAAACATGTTCCAACAAGGAACAACATCTCCATGTTCCAACAAGGAACAAGCTTCAACTTCACCTGCAACTAGCAACGCTATAAGAGGGCTGAGCAAAGCGGTAACATAGCCAAACAACGGTTTGCTAGGAAAGGATGGTTAGAGGCTGACATGGCAATGTGGGTGGCATGATATAGCAAGTGGTAGGCATCGTAGCATAGGCATAGCAAAAGAGCGAGCAACTAGCATAGCAAAGATAGAAGTGATTTCGAGGGTATGGTCATCTTGCCTGCAATGTTCTCAGAGTTGTCGAAAGCTTGATCCTCGAAAACGTTCTCAACAGGCTCCTCGCTCACGCACTCATCTCCGACTCTACCCAAAGCAACAACACAAACAAGGAACCACAATAAATCACGGTGCAATGCACAACCAACATGATGCAAAACATGACATGATATGCATGATGAGGTATGCAATGCTTATGTGCGCCCGAAGGTAATGATGAACCAGGCATCAACTTGGCAAACCAAGCATGCCACTGAAAGATGAGATGATTTCGTTGAAATCGATATAAAGATCACCGAAACGGATGCACGGTTTGCAAATGGCAAGCAAAACAAGAATGGCGCAAATCTGCCATTAACAGCATGATGCCACTTTGCAAGCAACAATTAATTAAGCTACTGCACCCAAACGTAACAACAAAGCACATGGCAGTGAGCTACACATGATGCTCGACAAAAGATGAGCACTGAGCTACGGCTAGTTCACATCATAACAGGTTCAAACAAGCATGGCAAAAGTGCTCAAAGTAACAGGCTGGACATGGCAAAAACAGTAACAGGTTGCAATGTTCAGAGCATCAAAACTACATGCTACAGGAACTTAAAATAGCAAAACAAGGCATGGCATGAATCTACTCAAAGCCTATTACAAAAGTCCCTTACTGACCCTAAGCCAAAAAGGACTAGAAAATATAATAACACCCATGTCAATATTGAAAGTCTTGTTAACAGATTCAGCAACTTGACATGTCAAAAACTGATAACGAGATGGCATGTTAACAAGCTCAATGCACTCACTACAGAGCCTCAAATGATAAACTAAGCATACATACATCAAGAAGACATGACATAGAAGACATCCATGGCAAGAACACTAACATAGCATATATGGATCAACCACAACAAGCTAGGCAAAATTGAATAACACGTATACAATCTGCCAGGAATCATTTGGTAGCAAAAGTAGAGCTCGATTGACTCAAGCTATGGCATCCCATAATTGCAAACAAAGGCATGGATGGATAGAGCAAGTCATGCTTTACAAAACACCCTTACTTAAGTAACTCAAAATATGCATAGATCTCTCGGTATCATCAAGCAAACATGGCATCAAAATCAGCTAAAACAGGGCTGAAATCAGCAACATTGGGACACCTAATTTGCATGCTTGTGCTAGTCACCACATAGATCACAAAAATACATGGCATATACCACTGGAAAGATGAGATGGCATTTTACAAAACTCATGTAGGAATAAAATCCATAGAGTGCACATATTAATCATAGCAAAAATAACAAAAGTGCAACTCCTGATAAAAATCAGAAACTATCAGCACCATGCACTCTTCCAACAGCATTTCGGGCATCAAGATGAGCTCAAATGAAAATGATGCAATGGAATGAAATGATCTACTCTTCGAGACGAACATTTTGACATATTATACGCGAAAAATGGATCTACGGATGCGGAGATATAGCACGTTGAAAAATGCACGAAATTAACAAGATAAAGGACTTAGAAGAAAAAGAGAGAGAGAAGAGGTCAACGCGCGGCGCGGAGCCCGAGGTTGGATCGGGCCTCGACCGACGGGCGGATCGGGCGCGGGGTTCGCCGGGCGCTGGGAGGAGGACGCTTCCGGCGGGCGGCGCGGCTGTCGGCCGGCCGGAGCGGGCGCGGCGTGAGGTTTGGGCGAGGGGTCGCCACGGAGTCGCCGGGCGCGGGCGGCGCGGCCCCGGCCGGGCGCGGGCGAGGAAGGCGGCGGGCGCGGGGCGGCCGGGCGCCGAGGCGGCGGGCGCTGGAGGCGGCGGCGCGGGCGGGGAAGCTCGCCGCGCCGGGAGGCCTCAGACGGCCTCGCGAACGCTGGGTCGGCGGCGAAGGGGGCGCGGCTCGCCACGGGCGGCGCGCGATAGGTCCGGGCGGCGGGCGGACGACGTCCGTATCGCCGGACACGTCCGTGGGGCGGAGGACGAATTAGGGTTTCGGGGAGGAATTGATCCGCGAATTTGGACGGGAGGGGTTTGCTTAAATAGGCATAGAGGGAGCTAGGAGAGTCCAAATGAGGTGTAGTTTTCGCCCACACGATCGTGATCGAACGACGGAGAGCATGGAAGTGACTTAGATGGGTTATTGGGCTGTTTTGAAGGGGTGTTGGGCTGCAACTTAAAAGAGGCCTTTGCGAAGGTGCGGTTAACCGTTGGAGTACCAAACGAGCTCCAAATGACCCGAAACTTGACCGGTGGTCTCCGGGTGTTATACCAAGGCCACTAGACAAACCTCGGTCCATTTCGAGACGGTTTAATACCCGCACACGGAAAAACATAAAAGGGACCGCCGGGAGAGATAGGAGTGCCGGATTGCAAAACGGACAACGGGAAAAATGCTCGGAATCATGAGACGAACACGTATGCAAATGCGATGCACATGATGACATAATATAAAATGCATGACACGGACAAAAAGCAAAAAGGAGAAAACCCAACCACGGAGGGAATATCATATAACAATGCCGAAAATGGCAAGAGTCGGAGTTACAAATATGGAAAGTTACTTCGGGGTGTTACAACACTCCACCACTACAAGAGGATCTCGTCCCGAGATCTAGGACTGAAAGAACTCCGGATACTCAGAACGGAGGTGATCCTCGCGCTCCCAGGTAGCTTCTCGGTCGGAATGGTGTGACCACTTCACTTTCAGGAATTTGATTGACTTGTTGCGAGTCTTGCGCTCGGTTTCTTCAAGAATAGCAACGGGGTGCTCCTGATAAGAGAGATCTTCTTGAAGGTCAATCTCTTCAAGTTGATAGTGCGCTCAGAGTCTTGAAGCACTTGCGGTTGTGACACGTGAAACACATCGTGCACGCTTGCAAAGTTGGATGGAAGCTCGTTGATAGGCGAGATCGCCTCTTTCCCAATGATCTTGAAAGGACCCACGATCTAGGGGCAAGCTTCCCTTTGATACCGGGTTTACGTACCTTTCATTGAGAGACGCGAGGTAGACATGGTCTCCTAATTCAAAAGCCACATCACGGTGCTTATCATCATAATAGCTCTTCCGCGCGATTATGCGGCTTTGAGATTCTCACGAATGACTTGGCACATTTCTTCCGCTTCGTGATCAAGTCATTGCCAAGAAGTTGGCGCTCACCTGCCTCGCACCAATTGAGAGGAGTACGCACTTTCGCCATAGAGAATTTCAATGGGGCCTTGCCCAACTCGCTTGGAAGCTGTTGTTGTAAGAGAACTCGCATAAGGAAGACAATCTTCCCACTTCATACCGAAAGAAATGACACAAGCCCCGAGCATATCTTCAAGAATTTGATTAACTCGCTCAACTTGGCCACTTGTTTGAGGATGGAAAGCTGTCTGAAACGAATGTTGGTGCCCATGGCCTTCAAAAGACTCCCAAAACTTGGAGGTAAAGATGCTGCCACGGTCTCAAGAGATCACTTGTGGAATGCCGCAAGGAGACAATCTCGAGGTGTATAGCTCGCCAACCGAGCTGCAGTGATGGATTCTTTGATAGGAAGAAAATGAGCCACTTTAGTAAGCTTGTCAATGACAACGAAGATAGCATCATTTCCACGCTTGGACTTTGGAAAGCCATCACGAAGTCCATTTCAATATGATCAAACTTCCATTCAGGAATAGCAAGAGGTTGAAGGAGACCAGCTGGTCTTTGGTGTTCGCTTTCACTCTTCTGCAGACATCACACTCATTCACGAATTGAGCAATTTCTCGCTTCATTCGAGTCCACCAATATGACTGCTTGAGGTCATGGTACATCTTCGCACTTCCTGATGAATGGATAGAAGCGAATTGTGAGCCTCGCTCATAATGACTTTTCGCAGATCACCCTTAGGTACCACAATCCGTCCTCAAAGAACATAGTGTCTTTGTCATCAACACGGAAGCACTTGTACTTGGAAATGCCCTTGTCAATACCACGTTTCACTTTCTTCACCATGGCATCCGGAAGTTGAGCCTCACGAATCTGATCTTCCAAAGTAGGAGATACTATGAGGTTGGCAAGAAAGCCTTGAGGACAACTTGAAGATTCAGCTTGCGGAAAGATTCACAGAGATCCGGCTGAAAGGGCTTGAGGATTAGACTGTTGCAGTAAGCTTTCCTGCTCAAAGCATCTGCAATGACATTGGCTTTGCCCGGAGTATACTCAATACTTGGGTTGTACTCTTGAATCATTTCACCCATCGAGTCTCGCCTGAGGTTGAGGTTGGGCTGAGTGAAGATGTACTTGAGACTCTTGTGATCAGTGAAAATGTCCACTTTCCTTCCCAACAAGAGATGTCTCCATGTAATCAATGCATGCACAACGCCGCCAACTCAAGATCGTGAGTGGGGTAGTTCTTCTCGTTGGGCTTCAATCAAGCGAGATGTATAAGCCACAACTCTTTTCTCTTGCATTAACACAGCACCGAGACCTTGAAGAGAAGCATCACGTAACACTTCATATGGCTTGGATTCATCAGAGGAGTCGAACAGAGCTGTGACGAGTTTCTCTTTGAGGGTATTGAAAGCAACGCCACACTCGGGAGACCGACATACTTCACCTGCTTCGAGAAGGTTGGAAAGAGGCTTTGCAATCTTGGAGAAATTCTCAACGAATCTTCGCAATAGCTTGCAAGACCAAGAAAGTCATGGAGCTGCTTGACATTCCGAGGAGGTTCCCAATTCACAATTGCGGACACCTTCTCGGGATCAACAATGATGCCCTTGGCGAGATGATATGACCAAGATAAAGCACTTCATCAAGCCAGAATTCACATTTGGAGAACTTAGCATAGAATTGATACTCTCTGAGCTTGTCTAGCACCAATCGCAAATGTTTGGCATGATCCTTCTTATTCTTGGAGAAGACCAAAATATCATCAAGATAGACCAAGACAAATTCATTGGTGTAGGGATTGAATATGAAGTTCATCATCCGCGAGAATGTTGGAGGAGCATTGACGAGGCCGAAAGACATGACAGTATATTCATAAGAACCAAAGCTTGTTCTGAATGCTGTCTTGGGAATATCTTGTTCACGAATGCGAATCTGATGATACCCCATACGAAGGTCAAGCTTAGAGAACACTGTAGCACCTTTGAGTTGCTCGAAAAGCTCATTGATGTTGGGAAGTGGATACTTGTTCTTGATTGTCTTCTTATTCAATGGACGGTAATCGACGCAAAGTCGGTCCGCGCCATCCTTCTTCGGACAAAAGAACACCACAACCCCAAGGAGATGAACTCGGTCCGATCAAACCCAGACGCTCTTGTTCATCGAGCTGCTTCTTCAATTCCTTCAGCTCATCAGGTCCAAGCTTGTAAGGACGCTTGCAAACGGGTTCAATGCGTGCTCAAGATCGATAACGAACTCCACCGGCCGATGAGGAGGCATACCCGAAGCTCTTCCGAAAGACATCTTGGTACTCACAAACGATCGAATCGAGAGATGGCATTCAATTCGCCCTTCTCATTGAGAGAAAACAACCAATGGTTTCATCACGAGAGGCATAAATGATCACATCATTAGAAGAATGAGTCAATTGAATTTCCACAGCAGCACAATCAATTTGAGCTTTGTGCCGATAAAGCCACCCATTCCGAGAATAAGATCAATATCCGAGTCACCAAGGACAACTGGTTTACCAGAAATCTATAATCGCCCATCTTGATAGAGACATCCGAACCATGTAGCTTGCATGCATGAATTTACCCGAGAGACAACCGTAATGGTTTAGGCAATTCTTGAAAAACCAACTCATGCTTAGATGCAAAAGGTCTAGAAATGAAAGAATGCGATGCACCAAGATCAAATAAGACTTAAGTTAATAGCTGGACAAATAAAATTACAGGGAGCTGGAGAAGTTGTGAGAAGGCTTAGAAATCAATACAAAACTTATGCTCTTAGTACCAACGATCCTTCTTCGAGGAAACATTTGTCATAGCCATTGTGTGATAAAATTGCACCAACGTGAAAGACGATTAATGCCTCCACGCAACCAAGGTGAACTGACGTAGGATATCATCTTGTGCTAGTAAGCAAAGAGCACCGATGGAAGACAGCTTGTTTTTCATTGAAAATCGATCAGCTTCACCAGCCGACGCAACCATGAGGCGCAACCATGAGCATCGACAGGTCATCATGGTGATGCATCATCCATTTGGCATCAAGTTTGGGTGAGGCACCTATGAAGTTCGACAAATCCTCACTGTGGTCTGTTTCTTCTCAAGAATCAAGCTCGAGGAAGGAAGAAACATGGCAGAGGACAAGAGGCGGAATAACAATGGCCATCCAATTTTTGCAGTTCCACTAAAATTGAGGAAGATGCCCGGTATGGAGACACGACGCTGTTTCCAAAAATATAAAAGGGTTAGCAACGACATCTCAATTGTCAATAAGAATTAATGAAAAGTACACCAACAAATGTAAGCATCATAATTATATTGATGGGAACTAAACCAGGATACCCGAGAAAAAAGCATTTCTTCATTTAACCAGGATAGTACTACCACCATATGGACAATGACCGCACAACCACCATGTACTTTTTGTCGAAACAACATGTATACCCCACCGAGGCATAAATCAGACAACTTTTCGAGTGGCATTTCTCTATAATAGTACTAGTAGGTGATGTTGACCAGCCGATTAACCCTAGCTACTACTATGCATGGGGAGTTGGGGAGTAGCGACCGAGCTGGACCAAGACAAGAAGTTATACCGTGTGGGCGATGTCATTTACGCTAAGGGCGGATCTGCCCACACAACGGCAGCGTAACAAGGGAGCGGAGGATCTTCGCCCCACTCACGCCGGCTCGAGAGGACGGGCGATCGGTTTCTCCATCGCCGATTTCGGCATAAACATCAACGCTGCACCTCCTCACCTCCCCAGCCGAACGGGATTCAGCCGGATCTGGTGACCACCGTGAGGAGAGAGATAGAGGACACTGTCATCTTGTTTTGATATGGAGAGGGTGAGAGAGCGAGACGCGAGAAACTCTATCAAACAAGAGGCTATAATGGAGTAAAAAATCTCTCCATAGCAGTGGTTTTAAATAGAATACTGCCTCGAAAAAAAGAAACAAACTGGAGGACAATTTTTATGGTCTGTTTAGACATCTAGATGTGACATAGTTATGTCACATCTAAGTTGATGTCCACTGCTTGTGGTCTATTTTTTGTCCTAGTTTTTTGTTTCTTGTTACATTATATACTTGTGGGAGCTTAGATGTGATATCCTTAAATAACATCTAGATGTGAATTAGACAAACTGATTTTCTAACGCATCAAGAAAGAAAACTCGACAAAAACACGCACCGCCTGTGTCGCAGAGTCACGCGACACACACATAGACATAGACATGCATATCCGTGTTTACGAAATTCCATTTCCATCTCCATCTCCAATCATATTTGTCCAATCGGCACATTATTTACATTGTTAATTATATACGCAACAATATTAACGACATAAACATCTTTTTGCGACGTCCGACCACTACACGGCCGTCCCGACCAACCCGAACCCTTCATCACCCGCTGCTTCCGCCGAAACGGTCGCAAGATTCATGCCCGCTAGAGCGGACGCGCCCTCCACAAGCGCTGCATTGAAGCGCGTTGCCCGAGAGGCCGCCGCTCGCCTCGGTGCACACGCTGTTCGCTGCTCAAAGGTCGCAATAGCCGCTACAACATGCGTAAAAAGTTCTGGGAGTCCGTATATAGTTAGCTGTCCTCCCCAACTCATCAATCTTCCAGAAAGTGCCCATGGCGATCCATAGACAAGCAGCGGAAAGTTATCGATACCGGTTTGCGTGGTGGCATGCCGAGCGCACCGTGGGGGCTGCGGAGGAGGGTGAGACACCACGATGACGTGATTTAAACGTTGGTTTTGCTCGATGGCATGATCCAACTAAACGAACGTTGTTTCTTCCGCTTCCATTTTTTCCTCGAAAACGGAACTTTCCACTCCATTTTCATTCCTATTCCAAGGTCCCTGCACAACATTCCATCAAATACAAAGGAAAACTAACACGATGTCGATGCATCTCAATGATTCACAGATCATAGCTAATATTTACCACAACTAAAAGAAAAAGTTGTGAGAGCGTAGAAAGAAAACTACCGATGGGGTCACTACGACTTAAACCCTAAACCCTAAACATGATTTAATTCCCTGGCCGTAGAACCGTCAAGGAAAGACGGCCGCACCCTCGGATCATACGATGCTTTGTGCAGTTCCACTAAAATCGACTTGAGCATCCCTAATGGCAGCAAAGATATTGAAGAAGTGTGATTTAATAGTATCGCACTAGTTCATGAGACATAAACTCATCACAAGTAGAAGCCATAGAAGTAGAGAAAGATCGACATGGAGATGGAGCTACGGCAGTGAGCAAGTCTCCAAAAGGAAGATGGACTACCCGACGCTGGCAGAAGCTAGAAGGGCGGTTGGACGGACATCGCCCATACCAAGGTGACCCCGATTGGGACGCACCGACTGGGGTTTTCCGCCGATGTCGACGGTTTACCCCATCCCCACCGTGGGATCAGGCCCGTCGCTCTATGCTTGTGAAGAGAGCAACCTTAGCAAGGGCTTATAGCTTAGGCCCTGCTAGTGTATATATAGTGGTTTTATTTTTCTCCATATCAACCATTTTATATTACAAGTGGTCTCAAGAGTGAAATGATGGTTGCTTCTTCCACTAACTTATCGTGTGATTGATGTTCCTTAGTGGCCCCTACACGACTACCCTACGTATGCAACAGTACACGCATAACATGGACGCAAAATGCCACATTTCTAATGCATGCATGTCCCAGCACATGATTTGAACACACACGGTCACGCTTAAGTGCTCAACCTATACGTGCATGCACACACATACTCACCGTAGTGAGCTAGTGACCGAGATAAACACCGGAAAATATATATATTCGCAAGAATGAGCGATTATGAAGTCCACTGATCGATTTTTACAAATATACAATGATGCATTGTATTTATCTCGCTTTGAAATTGCCATATTAACCCAAGAGGAGGCAGATGGACTAGTATTTTGTTGTGTCCCGTCAACTTGCCGAACGAGGAGAAGGTTGCAGGATCGGAGAAGCTTGCGCGCGGTGGCTCGCAGGAAAGGAGAAACTTTTACTAATGCAAGCCCTCGCCAGCGGTGGACGGCAATGCTTAATTCGTGTTAGATTGCCGTAAGCATACACTATACTACTAGTGCTAGTACTATTGTTCGACTTTAATAGGCTAACAGCCAAGCTTAAAGTTTACTAGTACTAGTACTACTACTATAGTCTATAAAGGTACATACTATACTAAGTACTAGGAACCGGATGGAGGAGCGCCTGCATTTTATTATAATTTTAAATGTGATAAAGCAATCTATAACACATTTGGTTCTCTTCGAGGGTTCTCGCATGTGATAATGGAAGTTGATTGCATGGAACACTCACCACAATTCTCGCTTAATTTCGCTCTATATCCTGTTACAAATAGTAGCGCCGTAATATTTCCTCTTTTTTGTTATTCAGCATGTAAACGGTCAAGAAACCTTGCGGCGCATCTTCGCGTAACCTGCTTGCTGCACTTTGAATGTGGCCGAGCTGGCTTGATGAAACACCTCGCCTACTACTTTTTTTATGGGTACTCGCTTAGTGACCAAGGTCTTGGCTGATCGTCCCAAGAATGCTTATATATGAATAAAGCTCTCATTTACCAACAAAAAGATTAAGCCATATTACTGGAAAGGAGGGAGTATGGACTAGCACTACTTTTTGGTGTGTCTCATTAACTCAAGAACGAGGAGAAGCTTGCGTGACAAGGTGAAGCTCGCCACGCTTTTGACTAATGCAGTTACCCTCGTGGACATGCATCACCATTCGTGTCGATTGTCGAGGCATACATCGAGTACCCAACATGCGGAGTACCTTTGTTCGACTTCACGAAGAGGCGAAGAGCTGCGCAGTAGTATGGTAGTACTACTACTAGAACCGCATGGTGGAGCGCCTCATTTTATTTTTTTTATCTCTCGATAAAGTACACATTTATTCCGGAGAAGGGCGAAAACGCAGCCCAACATGTAATGAATGATATCGATCAACCAACCTTGCTCGAATATATCTTGGCCTCCGCAGCCCGCCTGTGCATTCTCTCGCCTCGCCTCTCTCAAGGAACGGTGGGTTGGCTCTTGCCACAATTGAGATCGGTTTGCTCACACTCCTGTCCCACATGTCGCTGATATGCCAAGAGGAGGTGTGTTGACCGACTCGCCTTACGCTGCATTTCTGGTTTTGCACCTTCATACTACTTCCTCCTCCACACAGTTTACGTGGCGCGCTTCATTATGATGCATTTCTCTCAATGCATTTCCACCACCGTAGAGACTTTTAGACGATGGTTTAACACTCAATTAATTAGGCGTGGTAACCGCAATCAAGCCCACAATTTTCTCCATGTATTGTACTACTACGAGTGGGAGGTGCATGCGTGTGTACTGCAGAAGCACTGCATGCATGTGTGTACGCCTATGCTATAACTACTAATGCTATTTTTCAGCCGTCGCTAGTCGCCTTTGGTCCCACAGATTTTTTTTTCTTTAGCGCCGCTGTATAACGGTGACGGATGGAGTAGTATGAGCGGATTCAAAGAAGAGCGATTGATGGTTGCTTCTTCAAAGCAACTTACAGGGGAAAGGGGGGCTTATGATTTGACTGCTCATTACTCACTATTAATGCGGCGCAACGACGGGCTGAATCTCCCATGCGGTTGTGCACTACCCTCGGTTCTTAAATATATCGGAGTATATTTGTCTTTCTAGATATTTCAACGAGTGATTACTCAAATATTTGTCTTTTTAGAGATTTCAAATGGATCGCACATACGGATGTATATATACATATTTAGAGTGTAGATTCACTCATTTTGTCTGTATGTAGTCACTTGTTGAAATCTCTAGAAAGACTTAATAAAATATTTAGGTAACGGAGGGAGTACACATACAAAAATGAGTGAATCTACACCTCAAAATATGCCCGCTTGAAATTTGTAAAAAGACAAATATTTAGGAATGAAGGAGTATAATTTTGTGCATGGCACATGGACCCGATGATGAAGAGGCTTCGCAATGCTATCAAGCTTCCATCATTTGTTTACATAATTGACGATTATACAAATAATTTTCCAGCGACATGAAATTGTACAATGGTGTGAGCTTTGCTTTGTTTCACGTGTCTTGCCATCGATGCTTTTTCGGAAACAATAAAAACTAACTTCCTTGTTAATGCATGTCAATTATTAGCAGATCGAGCTAATAATTACATCACAACCGAAGACAGAGTTGTGAGAAGGTGTTAAATTAAAATTGATCCATGCTTTCATTGGCAGCAACGCCCCCAGTCGCCTAAATCAACAAGGCATGTTGGGAAAAAGTAGCTGTTCGAGCATGCAATATTCGATCATTTTGTGCAGTTCCACTAAAATAGAGCTGAGCGCCCCTGTTCTAAAGATATTAAGTGTGATTATGATAATAGAGGATCGTGATCAAACAATAAACACACAAATAGAAGCCGGTCACCTTTGGAGTCTCTTAAGAAACTAGTTGGAGAAGATTAGGCTCGGAGTTGGATGAGGAGGATAGAGCAAACCAATTCCCTTTGTGCAACAAGACCGAATGTAGAGACGCTGTTCGTGACATTTAGTACAACGCACAAAACACTCTTAAGAAAAATTGATTTGTGCAGTTCACCAAAAGGTCGCAATAGCAACGAGGTGAAATGGATAGCATTGCTAAAAAAAAGAGGTAGAAAGGAAACAATTATCGCCAATAACAGTTGATGACACATGCGACAAAAAGAAGCATATTCCTCGCCAGGGAAGATAACAACACGGTTTTGTTTGTCTAAAACAGTGTGAGGATGAGAATGCAATATGGAAAGTACGCTGGATGAGCTACGCTTTTGGGCAAAGAACTATGGAAGATCCACATGCAGCGACGGAAGACGGCAAGGGAGCAAGGCCGGAGGATACCGAGGTCGCGGGATGTAACTAGGTGAGCTGGCGGGGCGGAATCATGGCAGGTGGCGAGGGCCCCTGCCGTACCGGAGCTTGGTCGAGAGAACAGTGTACCGCAGATTGGGACGTGCTGCCTCGCGCCGCCGAATGGAGAAAGATGCACCTCCCTTTCCGGCGGACGGATGCGCGCCGGATCAAGACCAACGTGAGAGAGAGAGAGCCACCGACTTTTCTCGCGGACGGGATGCGGCCGATCTGACCAACGGTGAGAGAGAGGCCACCACAACCTTGTGTGAGATACTCAAGAGCGACAAACTGTGCATGCAAGGCTCCATTGTATATAGTGAGCGGACTACCTTTTTCTCCATAAAATCATTTTATATTCTGTAATGTGCCATTGAGCTATAACTTTATTTAAAATAACGCGCAACGCATAAGTCGAACTTTGTTTCGCAGGCGTGGTACACGACCTCCCTAGGTAAACAACCGCTACAAAGCGCTCAAATTAGCACGCATGCCATTTCAAAGAAATGAGCTCCACTGTACCTGGTGGCTGGGCACAAGCGTGAGTACGTGCACGGTGCACCTATTCTCTTCTTGTATACGTACACCACCTACGTGGGGTTGTGGAGAGATACAAACCTAGATAGATATAGTGTGGGTTCTGAGAGTTTTTTGGGGGGTCAATCAAAAATGTAACATATGCAATGTGTGTGAAATAGAGTCCGGATATAACATATATATATAGAGGGGGTGATCCACGAGAAGAGAGTGGAGGTATCATCGCTTGAGGTGTCCATAGAATCAAAGAGAGGGATGATGTGTGTGTATGCCACGATCGATAAAGAGTGCCATCGAATTTGTGTGTGCCCACGCCAAAGATATAGGAGGCTGGCCTATCGAACGTGAGGGGACATGTGTTTGTCTCGTGGCATGGATACCTACTGCAGCGCCGACTATCGTGTGGTGGGGAAGAGGAGGCCCAATTAACTATAGAGGTACAATGGCTGGTATATGTGTGGAGGAGGAGAGGCCACCTCATGTATTAAGGAGATCGATCCGCTCATGTATTAAGGAGATCGACGGCATCCATGCAGCAATGTGTGAGAGGAATAAGGTTGGGAGAGAGAACAGCTAGAGTGTTGGAGGGTGGTAGTGGAGTTATTCTAACAAATGGTGGGATAGGCTTGCTAGACAAAATGGAGGGAACACCGCAATATCAATAAGAGAGGAGATGGCTGCTTGTTGTTCAGGCACGTGCATGTGAGAGACGGGTCAGAGGCATGCACGAATGATGAGGGGAATGTGGCTGTGGTAAGGCATAACTACATAGGAAGATCAATCGCCTTTGTTAGAGAAAGGAGAGACATAACTTGTGAGGTACGCCGATCGATGGGGGGTAGAAGTCCATCTAGGTATATGTTGGGAGATCGATTGGTATACATGCATGTGTGTGTTAGAAGCAAATGAGGCACGAGGAGGGATAGAGAGAGAGGGATGCATGTAGGAGGTGGTACGAGAGGCATACTATATCGAAAGGGAGGAGGTAAGAGTACGAGAACGATGAAAAGAGTGGTGGGAGGAGGCATGGACGGTGACAAGAGAAGAGGGAAGCTTGTGTTTGTGCTAGGCACACCTGGCTAGAGAGGCATATCAACGATGTGTCAGAAGAAGAGCTGGGGGGCTTACACACGTGGTGAACGACCTAAAGTGAAAAGATTAATTTGCACGATGGAGCTAGAGAATGCCGAGGGAGGGTGAGAGGATGGACGGTGCATGCACAAGAGAAAGTTAGCTACTAGCTACAAAGATAAGAGGGTTGTGTGGTGTAAAAGATTAATAGAGATCATATATACTTCATTATAAAAAGCTTAATTCGATATTTGAAGAATTTATCATAGTGTTTTAAACCGACGATATGTGAATATATATAACGGTGATACACATGGTGTGTTTATGAACATGTTATACTACATTTAATATATTTTATCTCTACTCTTATAAAAAACGGAGTTGTTGATGATGGTGTGCCTGCCATCCCGCATTATAGGTCGTCCGATTTATATCTCATGATAGCAAGGAAACTATGATGGTTGAAGTTGGCAACAATCATGATTGTAGATTCTTATTGAAATAGAGAAACTAATTCAAATTTAGTTCGAATTGCAGCGTAGTATAGACATTTGGAATGCACTAAAATGTTGGTATGAGTAGGTTACATGCATTATACAGCAATAAAAAATTAATCGACATAACATGGATTCATATTCTCCTTCCATCTATATAGGGCGTAATGAGATTTTTAGACCGCTTTGACTATTGACAAGATTAATAGTACATGACATGCACAATGTAAAATTATATCATTGAAAGAACCTTTCAGAGACGGTTAACGTGTGCTTTTGTGTGTTGCATGTCATATATCATTGCTCTAATATCAGGTCAAAGTTAGCATCGAAAAACGATTAGGCCCTATATAGATGGAAGGAGGAGTAGCTTTGAATAGCATTTGTATAGTAAAATGGGGCAAGATTCTCTTTGTGTGGTATGAATAGTTTTATTTTTTTGTTTTCTTTTTGGTTGAGGGAAGTGCGAATTGATTTGGTACGCATAAGTACAATATTACTACACATTAGGCTTGTCCTCAAAATTCAACCCGCTGCCTTGTTATATCCCGAAAATTCAGATATCATGCTCCCAAACTGGTGCCTTCACAACCCAGGCTTTGCTATCCCGAAATTAACGCGAAACTCCCCCTCCACCAAAACCTCGACACGCGAAATCCCCTTCTAACCCTGAGCCAAAGGCCGCTTAGTTCAAATCGGTACTTTTGTAACACACCCACATTTTGGACAAGCGCCCTAAGTCATGCTTCACCCTCTCCCATCGCCCTTTTCACCATTCAAATCCCAGCCGCCATAACCTCTTCGCCCGCCGTGGAAACCCCACCTCCTCCGTCCGCCATGTCACCGCTGCCCAGCCGAGTTTCTTCCCCGACGACGTTGTCCACCGCAACAGCTACATCCTCATCCACCTCCCGATGAGGATCCGTCGTCCATCTCGCCGCCCCGCCGTTCACCGCCTGCCCCTCCACCTCCAAGGAGCTGCTCGACGATCGCCTCATCTATCGCGCTGCTCCATCCCCCACAGCGCCGCTTAACCTGCTCCACCGAACCGCAGATCTCACCGACTCCTGGACGAAGCCGAGGCCTACTCGGCGCCACCAAATAGGTTGTACACTCATCGCATCGCACCTTCTCCTTAACTCGACCTCCCGGCGCCGACGGCAGCCCATCCCGCACCCCATGGAGCTGCTACCCAAGCCGGGCGCTGGCGACATCTCCATGGTGGCTCTCCCGGCGGGCCTTCGGGCGGCCCATACCATCCGGATCCGCTGTCATCGCTCGCCGTCAGCCAAGGCCGCTACTGCCTCCCGCCTCGCCATCGCCGCCGCCCAGCTGCTGCTGCTGCCGCTGCTCTCCTCAGCTGTGTTGCTGCTCGCCCGATTAAGCCACACTTCACGAATCAATCGACTTTTGGGTCACTAATTTTCGGGTTGGGGGGCTCACGAGTTAAGGAAGAACCACCCAGCGGGCCGGGGCTCACGGAGAGGTACCCACTATCTTTCTTAGGGTTCAGGGGCGGGGCCTAGAGGGCTGGCCGGGCAGCGTAGTTGTTTTGGGGGCGGCGAAGGCTCAAGCGGTTCTACGGTGGTGGTCAAGGCTCAGGTGCAGGTTGAAGATGAACTGAGGTTTCCCAAACTACATGTCAAGTGCCTCTTCGCTACCATTGTGCTCTGGGCCCACAAGAGTATTCAGATTCCACAAGAATTTCAGTTTCGAAGCTAATTTCAGAGTCAACGGTTTTTACCTCATCTGCTAGTCGTGGTTTTTGTGATGTTAATTTTACATCCATTTTACATCATCTATTGGAGATGCTATTAGAATCCCACTTGAGATTGACTATGTCTGTCTTGTTGCCCCAGCCTGACGCTCACGGCTCACCGGGCTGTCTCAACACGTAACCATCCATCACAACAGAAAGCGCGCCTCGACACCGCTCATGATTCCTCAAATCTTCCTCCACACCTCCGACAATTTCCCGCTCAACTGCTCAAATGACCAACCCAATGATGCTCGAGGTCGACACGGCACGCAAAGAGGTTGTACACTTGTTGCATCACTTATTACTATGCATTCACGCCGATCCATTAGGGATATTTTGGTTCAACGAAAACGCCGATCCACCGGTTGTTACCATCACTCTAAATTTCGCATGCTCTCCTTACATAATCTCACCATATTTTTCAGATGCATGTAGATATTGTACAAATCATGCTGAACATGTAGAGAAAAAGAGAAGAGTTTTATGGCAATACAATGTCATGACATCGCCCATGGTGGGTTCAATGGAAACCCTCCCCCTCCGCATTGTAATCCGTGAGACGATATCTTTCTGAGGCGGATCTGACGCCACGACCACCCTATTTACCCCAAGGTGTTTTTTCACCTTGGCATGATGATGTTAGTCATATCATGCATTGTTGCCTTGTAGGCCTACTTTTGACATCATATATGTCATCTCTTAGTTTAGACATGTTCTGTAATGCCACTGCTTAGTTTCTATATCATATATGGGAATTATGCAGCCTCATGTCTTTAGCCAGCCATAATATATGTGAAATGTGCAATGCCATCCTGCTTAACCAGGCATCATATATTTGAATGATATCTTGCCCATCCTTTCTTCATTACATTTCCATTTGTCGACAATGTTTGTACATTAAACTACTCTCCCGTGAATCAGCCATTTGGGGGGAGATGGAAAATCTGAGTGAAAACAAGGCCTCTTCAGAGCGCATTGCTATGTGTCAAGCAGATCTCTTGTTGTCCCGATAGTCCTCGTAGATGGATTCAGATGATGATAACAGTCCTATTCCCCACCGAGGTGTATGCTCTAACTTGGCACGGTTATACTCGCTCATATCATGCATAATGTGTCTTGCATTGCATAGTTTAGACATCATATACACAATATTCAACACCATGTTCTTAGTCTCATATATCAAATGCCCTCTGCTTAGCATATAGATCACATATGTGAAATTAAATGATGTGATCCTGATTACTTAGATAACATGTAGGTGAATTATGTCATGCGATCATGTTTAGTTATTCATCATATCTTTGAATTATGTTATGCTATGCTATCCAGTTTAGATAGACATCATATATGTGAAATTATGTCATGCTATCCGCTTTAGTTAAACAATATACATGTCAACTATTTCATGCCCTCTTTTTCCACACTATCTATTGCATCTGCTCTCATACAATGTCTGTACATTCAACTATGTTTCCTGTTATCAGCCATTTGAATTGGAGCGGTGATGCCGATTCAGCGGAATAAAAACACGGTCTTCGGAATAAAACATACCTCTTGGTGGAGATAGCACCGCTGTACATGCACAAGAACTAGCCCTACCACACATAACCCAAACTCTCGCAGATTAACCTCATCACGATGGATGCAGAGAACCAGCTTCACCCAATCTAACCCCAACCCCACCGATAGTAACCTGGGCCTCATGACACAAAGACCATCTCCACCATAGAGCTCCCAAACAAGAGCAAAGTAAGGCAGCTCCAGGCCCAAAGGGCCAGACTATCACGGTAACCCCAACTCCACCAGTTAGTACGCCTATTCATGTGGAGGAAGCACAACCAAATGGTAGTTTAGCATCTATCGTGATTTGATGTTGTTAAATCGACGCATGTATCTTCCCATCTTGGAAATATTATAATCAAGATGAAGGAAATGCCGCTTGTGTGTTCAGAGTTATGTGTAAGTAATGTTATTCATGGCAATTACTTTGCTTCGCCCCATACATCCTACCGCCACGATGGTTATAATACAGCAAATTTTCCCATTTTTCTCTATAGAGAAGGACCGATTTGGAAACTCAGATGAGGTAACCTGTGCTAATACCTCTTCTATCTTCAAGAATGCTTGGTGGCGATCGAATTACCAAGAAAATGTACTTCACCGTAAAGAAACTCATCAAATTTCCCTTTCCTTCTGAGACACACATCGGACGATGATGGAACACCTTGTTCGATCGTCCCTAACCAAGAATGTGGTAAGGTCTATGAGCTCATTTTCTATTTTAAGTATTTTATTCTGCGTTCATCAGTACTGCTCATGTAGAACAAGTGCCTAAACCTCAAGATTATCGTGTGAAGTACTTCCGATATTTTACTAGTCTAAATCGACCAACCAAGCGCCTTCGCCCGAGACCATCTCGCTTAATTTACAAGCGCCAGTTTTACAAGCAGTTTTGGTTGGAAAACGACGATCCAATCATGGCCTAATATCATGAGTTGGTCGAAGATCATATGGTTTCACGCCTAACCTACCCGACTTGTCGATAGGCTATGAATGAAACATCGACGATGAACTTCTTAACGGAAACAATGTAAGAGGATGATCTTCAACAAGCAAACTGGCATTAGATCAACATGCAAAACAATACAAAGCATTATTCGGAGGCACGGTGAACAGCTCGATGCCGCATGCCACAACATTCCAAGCTCAAC
Source organism: Aegilops longissima (assembly GCA_021605205.1). Taxonomy (NCBI): domain Eukaryota; kingdom Viridiplantae; phylum Streptophyta; class Magnoliopsida; order Poales; family Poaceae; genus Aegilops; species Aegilops longissima. The sequence continues at coordinate 174,804,731 of CM038681.1, read as the reverse complement.
TTTGCAATCAAACACAAGGCCCGGCATTACATAGACAATATTCAGAACAAACTCTAACACAGGAATATATCACCAGAGTAACTATTTACTTCTAAACTGAACACAAGAATAGAAAAACACTGACGCTGCTCACAAAGAAGGCCCCACCAAAATATCAAATGCATGTCTTCCGCTAACATCAATGAGCAAATTTTGACAAGGTTTTCCAATTTCAATATATTAAACTAACGCCTTCTTGCTAACATCAATGATTAAACTTGACAAGCTTTTCCCATTCAAAATATGTAATGCCTATGATCATGGAGTCCTGCGCTTGCTAACATTAATGATTAAACTTTGACAAGCTTTTCCCATTCAAAATATGTAATGCCTATGATCGTGAGTCCTGGCGCTTCTTGTACTTGTTTGGGCACTTTTTGCCCAGGGCACTAATGGTTGTTAAATTGCCAATGGTCTCTAAGACTAGTCATGTCACCGTGTCTAATATTTATGGCACCGCTGAAGCAATGGAGGATTCGGTGCTTCAACTAAGAAAAGGTGAAATTGGCACCCTTTGGCCACATAGTGGAAGGCCTAATACCAGAAGCCTCGGTATTCTTCTATAATGTAGCGCAAACAGTGACTACTTATTTCGCAAAGGAACCACCAACTAGACCCAAAGAATGCAGCAGCTTGCCTTGGACACATTGGCCTTTTGTGCAGTTGAACTAAAATCAAGTCGAATAAAACCAAGCTTTAATTGTGATATCCTCAGAAGCAACAAAGTATAAGGGAAACAATTACTAAGAAATAACGGTTGATGACTTGTATTCCCGTAAGAAAAACATCTACTGATCTACCTTATCTTAATGGGAAACAAAGGAGAGTAGCATTCTCAATCGCAGATTCATTCATATTAACTGAGACATTATCTTAACAATGCCTTGTTTCAACATGTATAAAGAATCTAAAAGGTAAAAGTATCATTCTAAAACAATGCAACTGATTCATTTTAATAGAGACATTATCTTAACAATACCTTGGTTAAACATGTAGAAAGAACTACAAAGCAGGATAGTACCATTCCTAACAAGTGTTGCAGTTTTGAACTAAGATTCAGAGTTAATTAATTCTGAGAGTGGCATTGCTTAATTTTACCAAAGAGCATTAGATTAACGAAAAGCATAAATAGTTCCAGGGAGAGTAGGCCAACAACAAGATGTGCTTCCATCTACTTATAAAGGGGTTGATGCGAGTTTGTTGTAACAAAGCAACAAGCATCATGTCCGGTTGGTCCCATTTTGTTCACTACTTAATGGGAAAAGACAGTACAATAGCTTCAATTCAACATTTATTTAAAACAACACCAATACAAGTAGCACAACATCTCAAAGCACATCAGACAATCATGTGGATGAAGGCCCACGACCTTTCATGAGACCACGATAAAATATGAATCTGCCACTAATAGGAAATCTAACTGCTTGTGCAGCTGCAATCAAATCAAAGTGTTTCAAGGTGGCGAAGCAAAATGTCGCAATAGCAACAAGTTGAATAGATATCCCTGTTTAAACAGAGGCAAAAAGGAATCAATTATCGCTAATAAAGGAGGATGAAACATGGCCACAAAATGGTAATCCCGCCAATCCCTAACAAGTGTTGCAGTTTTGAAATAAGATTCAGAGTTAATTCGAGAGTGGCATCAATTATGGCTTATAAAGGGTGATGCTGAATTTGTTGTAACAAAGCAACAAGCATCATGGCTGGGTTGGTCCCATTTTGTTCACTACTTAATGGGAAAAGACAGCAATACAATATTCAATTCAACATTTATTTAAAACAGTACCAAAACAAGTAGCACAACATCTCAAAGCACACGCACATCATGGATGAGACCAAGATTTGAAACAACTCGCCACTAAGAGTGGAAACAAATTCATCCTTTGTGCAGGCCACAAAATTAAGCAAAGTCACCGTGTGACATCTGTTGAACTGCACAAAACACTCTAAAACATAAGTGTTTCGAGTAGCGAACAAAATGTCGCAATAGCAACAAGTTGAATCGACACTTTGTTTTAACAGAGGCAAAAGGAAACAATTACTTGCCGATAAAGGAGGATGAAACAAATGGTGACAGAAGAAGCATCTAACTTATCTTGATGGAAAACAAAGTAGGATAGTAGCATTTCTAAAACGGTTGCATTGATTCATATTAACAGAGACATTCTTGAAACAACATTCGCAAAAAATGTAATTTACTTTTAACAAAGGCATTGCTTCAATTTTCCGCGGCATTCTTAGATTAACAACAGCAAAATAGATGTATGGGACATGCCAGCACCATGTGCGCCCACACGATAAATGGGTGATGCAGAGTATGTAGCAAGCTAGCATATATGCATTGGTCCCATATTTGTTCTCTTTGAACCTTTTTTCCTAGTGAGGGCAGCAAATCTAGTCCTGCACAAACTACCCCGACCCCCAGCTTTTCCCTTTCAACAAAGAGATCGGTTCCTACAGATGTGTACGGGTTACCCCTTTTCCCTTTTCGACCTACAAAGCGCTGGATAGCCAACATACTACTTTTCTCTCCTCCTTTCCTCATTGAAACACGCCCCAGATTCTGATCCAGCCCACCCACCTTCTTTCCTCTTTGAACCAAGACCTAGATTCAACTACGATCGAAAAAGATCCACATGCAGCTAGAGCAACGACGGTTTCAAAGAAACTTATACCTTAGGGTCGCTGGATGTGGCAAGGCGTGGCAGGGGGAGGCCGGATCCCCACACCACGTGACGGCAATGAGAAGAAGGTGGTGGCCCTCCCACAGCGCCTGGGTGAGAACGAGCTGGCAGGGATTGCCTCCTCACCAAGGCGATAGAGTGAACGTTGCAGCCCCCCTTCCCGGCGACGATGGATGACGCCCCTTCACCAGCCTGGGGAGAGAGAGACAAGAGGCCACCAGTCTTGTTTAGATCTCGTGAAGAGAGGGTGAGATCGTGAATATAGCAAACCCTAGCAATGAACGAGCCTCCAAAGATGTAACATATATGTAGTGTGGTGAGCGTGGAGAGTAAACCCTAGCGTAACAAGCTGAGGCTCCCGCTATATATATACTCATAGTACTGGACGAGCTTCGTTTCAAGACTGCTTGGTTGTATGACAGAGCCAGCCACATTTTGGGCCCACATCATAAACCCAAAGGCAGGTGCACTAAGTCAAGCCAAGGCCCATATAGTACTGTATATGACTAATATATACTAGTGGAGTGGCTTATTCTCCATAACAATCGCTTTAAATTGTGTAAGTACTAAACTAAACTGTTTATTTAATGCAAGTGAAGAAAACTAGTACTACTCGATGAACTAACGATCCACGCCCATGCATCCAAGCACTTCCTTCACATGTGGTACACTACCTCCCTTAGTGAACAACAACAAATGCGCCAAATTATCAAAAACGTGGAGAGTGTGTACAATAAAGAATTTTAATTTCAATTATCGGAAGGTTTGAGAGTATTACAAAGTTTGACTTCAGGAAATCTAATATGCGGAGTAAATAAAATGGAGGGCTACGCCCATCCGGTTTTTAGTCCACACCATTTTTAAATCAAAGTTAATAGCTGGACAAATAAAATTACAGGGAGCTGGAGAAGTTGTGAGAAGGCTTAGAAATCAATACAAAACTTATGCTCTTAGTACCAACGATCCTTCTTCGAGGAAACATTTGTCATAGCCATTGTGTGATAAAATTGCACCAACGTGAAAGACGATTAATGCCTCCACGCAACCAAGGTGAACTGACGTAGGATATCATCTTGTGCTAGTAAGCAAAGAGCACCGATGGAAGACAGCTTGTTTTTCATTGAAAATCGATCAGCTTCACCAGCCGACGCAACCATGAGGCGCAACCATGAGCATCGAGAGGTCATCATGGTGATGCATCATCCATTTGGCATCAAGTTTGGGTGAGGCACCTATGAAGTTCGACAAATCCTCACTGTGGTCTGTTTCTTCTCAAGAATCAAGCTCGAGGAAGGAAGAAACATGGCAGAGGACAAGAGGCGGAATAACAATGGCCATCCAATTTTTGCAGTTCCACTAAAATTGAGGAAGATGCCCGGTATGGAGACACGACGCTGTTTCCAAAAATATAAAAGGGTTAGCAACGACATCTCAATTGTCAATAAGAATTAATGAAAAGTACACCAACAAATGTAAGCATCATAATTATATTGATGGGAACTAAACCAGGATACCCGAGAAAAAAGCATTTCTTCATTTAACCAGGATAGTACTACCACCATATGGACAATGACCGCACAACCACCATGTACTTTTTGTCGAAACAACATGTATACCCCACCGAGGCATAAATCAGACAACTTTTCGAGTGGCATTTCTCTATAATAGTACTAGTAGGTGATGTTGACCAGCCGATTAACCCTAGCTACTACTATGCATGGGGAGTTGGGGAGTAGCGACCGAGCTGGACCAAGACAAGAAGTTATACCGTGTGGGCGATGTCATTTACGCTAAGGGCGGATCTGCCCACACAACGGCAGCGTAACAAGGGAGCGGAGGATCTTCGCCCCACTCACGCCGGCTCGAGAGGACGGGCGATCGGTTTCTCCATCGCCGATTTCGGCATAAACATCAACGCTGCACCTCCTCACCTCCCCAGCCGAACGGGATTCAGCCGGATCTGGTGACCACCGTGAGGAGAGAGATAGAGGACACTGTCATCTTGTTTTGATATGGAGAGGGTGAGAGAGCGAGACGCGAGAAACTCTATCAAACAAGAGGCTATAATGGAGTAAAAAATCTCTCCATAGCAGTGGTTTTAAATAGAATACTGCCTCGAAAAAAAGAAACAAACTGGAGGACAATTTTTATGGTCTGTTTAGACATCTAGATGTGACATAGTTATGTCACATCTAAGTTGATGTCCACTGCTTGTGGTCTATTTTTTGTCCTAGTTTTTTGTTTCTTGTTACATTATATACTTGTGGGAGCTTAGATGTGATATCCTTAAATAACATCTAGATGTGAATTAGACAAACTGATTTTCTAACGCATCAAGAAAGAAAACTCGACAAAAACACGCACCGCCTGTGTCGCAGAGTCACGCGACACACACATAGACATAGACATGCATATCCGTGTTTACGAAATTCCATTTCCATCTCCATCTCCAATCATATTTGTCCAATCGGCACATTATTTACATTGTTAATTATATACGCAACAATATTAACGACATAAACATCTTTTTGCGACGTCCGACCACTACACGGCCGTCCCGACCAACCCGAACCCTTCATCACCCGCTGCTTCCGCCGAAACGGTCGCAAGATTCATGCCCGCTAGAGCGGACGCGCCCTCCACAAGCGCTGCATTGAAGCGCGTTGCCCGAGAGGCCGCCGCTCGCCTCGGTGCACACGCTGTTCGCTGCTCAAAGGTCGCAATAGCCGCTACAACATGCGTAAAAAGTTCTGGGAGTCCGTATATAGTTAGCTGTCCTCCCCAACTCATCAATCTTCCAGAAAGTGCCCATGGCGATCCATAGACAAGCAGCGGAAAGTTATCGATACCGGTTTGCGTGGTGGCATGCCGAGCGCACCGTGGGGGCTGCGGAGGAGGGTGAGACACCACGATGACGTGATTTAAACGTTGGTTTTGCTCGATGGCATGATCCAACTAAACGAACGTTGTTTCTTCCGCTTCCATTTTTTCCTCGAAAACGGAACTTTCCACTCCATTTTCATTCCTATTCCAAGGTCCCTGCACAACATTCCATCAAATACAAAGGAAAACTAACACGATGTCGATGCATCTCAATGATTCACAGATCATAGCTAATATTTACCACAACTAAAAGAAAAAGTTGTGAGAGCGTAGAAAGAAAACTACCGATGGGGTCACTACGACTTAAACCCTAAACCCTAAACATGATTTAATTCCCTGGCCGTAGAACCGTCAAGGAAAGACGGCCGCACCCTCGGATCATACGATGCTTTGTGCAGTTCCACTAAAATCGACTTGAGCATCCCTAATGGCAGCAAAGATATTGAAGAAGTGTGATTTAATAGTATCGCACTAGTTCATGAGACATAAACTCATCACAAGTAGAAGCCATAGAAGTAGAGAAAGATCGACATGGAGATGGAGCTACGGCAGTGAGCAAGTCTCCAAAAGGAAGATGGACTACCCGACGCTGGCAGAAGCTAGAAGGGCGGTTGGACGGACATCGCCCATACCAAGGTGACCCCGATTGGGACGCACCGACTGGGGTTTTCCGCCGATGTCGACGGTTTACCCCATCCCCACCGTGGGATCAGGCCCGTCGCTCTATGCTTGTGAAGAGAGCAACCTTAGCAAGGGCTTATAGCTTAGGCCCTGCTAGTGTATATATAGTGGTTTTATTTTTCTCCATATCAACCATTTTATATTACAAGTGGTCTCAAGAGTGAAATGATGGTTGCTTCTTCCACTAACTTATCGTGTGATTGATGTTCCTTAGTGGCCCCTACACGACTACCCTACGTATGCAACAGTACACGCATAACATGGACGCAAAATGCCACATTTCTAATGCATGCATGTCCCAGCACATGATTTGAACACACACGGTCACGCTTAAGTGCTCAACCTATACGTGCATGCACACACATACTCACCGTAGTGAGCTAGTGACCGAGATAAACACCGGAAAATATATATATTCGCAAGAATGAGCGATTATGAAGTCCACTGATCGATTTTTACAAATATACAATGATGCATTGTATTTATCTCGCTTTGAAATTGCCATATTAACCCAAGAGGAGGCAGATGGACTAGTATTTTGTTGTGTCCCGTCAACTTGCCGAACGAGGAGAAGGTTGCAGGATCGGAGAAGCTTGCGCGCGGTGGCTCGCAGGAAAGGAGAAACTTTTACTAATGCAAGCCCTCGCCAGCGGTGGACGGCAATGCTTAATTCGTGTTAGATTGCCGTAAGCATACACTATACTACTAGTGCTAGTACTATTGTTCGACTTTAATAGGCTAACAGCCAAGCTTAAAGTTTACTAGTACTAGTACTACTACTATAGTCTATAAAGGTACATACTATACTAAGTACTAGGAACCGGATGGAGGAGCGCCTGCATTTTATTATAATTTTAAATGTGATAAAGCAATCTATAACACATTTGGTTCTCTTCGAGGGTTCTCGCATGTGATAATGGAAGTTGATTGCATGGAACACTCACCACAATTCTCGCTTAATTTCGCTCTATATCCTGTTACAAATAGTAGCGCCGTAATATTTCCTCTTTTTTGTTATTCAGCATGTAAACGGTCAAGAAACCTTGCGGCGCATCTTCGCGTAACCTGCTTGCTGCACTTTGAATGTGGCCGAGCTGGCTTGATGAAACACCTCGCCTACTACTTTTTTTATGGGTACTCGCTTAGTGACCAAGGTCTTGGCTGATCGTCCCAAGAATGCTTATATATGAATAAAGCTCTCATTTACCAACAAAAAGATTAAGCCATATTACTGGAAAGGAGGGAGTATGGACTAGCACTACTTTTTGGTGTGTCTCATTAACTCAAGAACGAGGAGAAGCTTGCGTGACAAGGTGAAGCTCGCCACGCTTTTGACTAATGCAGTTACCCTCGTGGACATGCATCACCATTCGTGTCGATTGTCGAGGCATACATCGAGTACCCAACATGCGGAGTACCTTTGTTCGACTTCACGAAGAGGCGAAGAGCTGCGCAGTAGTATGGTAGTACTACTACTAGAACCGCATGGTGGAGCGCCTCATTTTATTTTTTTTATCTCTCGATAAAGTACACATTTATTCCGGAGAAGGGCGAAAACGCAGCCCAACATGTAATGAATGATATCGATCAACCAACCTTGCTCGAATATATCTTGGCCTCCGCAGCCCGCCTGTGCATTCTCTCGCCTCGCCTCTCTCAAGGAACGGTGGGTTGGCTCTTGCCACAATTGAGATCGGTTTGCTCACACTCCTGTCCCACATGTCGCTGATATGCCAAGAGGAGGTGTGTTGACCGACTCGCCTTACGCTGCATTTCTGGTTTTGCACCTTCATACTACTTCCTCCTCCACACAGTTTACGTGGCGCGCTTCATTATGATGCATTTCTCTCAATGCATTTCCACCACCGTAGAGACTTTTAGACGATGGTTTAACACTCAATTAATTAGGCGTGGTAACCGCAATCAAGCCCACAATTTTCTCCATGTATTGTACTACTACGAGTGGGAGGTGCATGCGTGTGTACTGCAGAAGCACTGCATGCATGTGTGTACGCCTATGCTATAACTACTAATGCTATTTTTCAGCCGTCGCTAGTCGCCTTTGGTCCCACAGATTTTTTTTTCTTTAGCGCCGCTGTATAACGGTGACGGATGGAGTAGTATGAGCGGATTCAAAGAAGAGCGATTGATGGTTGCTTCTTCAAAGCAACTTACAGGGGAAAGGGGGGCTTATGATTTGACTGCTCATTACTCACTATTAATGCGGCGCAACGACGGGCTGAATCTCCCATGCGGTTGTGCACTACCCTCGGTTCTTAAATATATCGGAGTATATTTGTCTTTCTAGATATTTCAACGAGTGATTACTCAAATATTTGTCTTTTTAGAGATTTCAAATGGATCGCACATACGGATGTATATATACATATTTAGAGTGTAGATTCACTCATTTTGTCTGTATGTAGTCACTTGTTGAAATCTCTAGAAAGACTTAATAAAATATTTAGGTAACGGAGGGAGTACACATACAAAAATGAGTGAATCTACACCTCAAAATATGCCCGCTTGAAATTTGTAAAAAGACAAATATTTAGGAATGAAGGAGTATAATTTTGTGCATGGCACATGGACCCGATGATGAAGAGGCTTCGCAATGCTATCAAGCTTCCATCATTTGTTTACATAATTGACGATTATACAAATAATTTTCCAGCGACATGAAATTGTACAATGGTGTGAGCTTTGCTTTGTTTCACGTGTCTTGCCATCGATGCTTTTTCGGAAACAATAAAAACTAACTTCCTTGTTAATGCATGTCAATTATTAGCAGATCGAGCTAATAATTACATCACAACCGAAGACAGAGTTGTGAGAAGGTGTTAAATTAAAATTGATCCATGCTTTCATTGGCAGCAACGCCCCCAGTCGCCTAAATCAACAAGGCATGTTGGGAAAAAGTAGCTGTTCGAGCATGCAATATTCGATCATTTTGTGCAGTTCCACTAAAATAGAGCTGAGCGCCCCTGTTCTAAAGATATTAAGTGTGATTATGATAATAGAGGATCGTGATCAAACAATAAACACACAAATAGAAGCCGGTCACCTTTGGAGTCTCTTAAGAAACTAGTTGGAGAAGATTAGGCTCGGAGTTGGATGAGGAGGATAGAGCAAACCAATTCCCTTTGTGCAACAAGACCGAATGTAGAGACGCTGTTCGTGACATTTAGTACAACGCACAAAACACTCTTAAGAAAAATTGATTTGTGCAGTTCACCAAAAGGTCGCAATAGCAACGAGGTGAAATGGATAGCATTGCTAAAAAAAAGAGGTAGAAAGGAAACAATTATCGCCAATAACAGTTGATGACACATGCGACAAAAAGAAGCATATTCCTCGCCAGGGAAGATAACAACACGGTTTTGTTTGTCTAAAACAGTGTGAGGATGAGAATGCAATATGGAAAGTACGCTGGATGAGCTACGCTTTTGGGCAAAGAACTATGGAAGATCCACATGCAGCGACGGAAGACGGCAAGGGAGCAAGGCCGGAGGATACCGAGGTCGCGGGATGTAACTAGGTGAGCTGGCGGGGCGGAATCATGGCAGGTGGCGAGGGCCCCTGCCGTACCGGAGCTTGGTCGAGAGAACAGTGTACCGCAGATTGGGACGTGCTGCCTCGCGCCGCCGAATGGAGAAAGATGCACCTCCCTTTCCGGCGGACGGATGCGCGCCGGATCAAGACCAACGTGAGAGAGAGAGAGCCACCGACTTTTCTCGCGGACGGGATGCGGCCGATCTGACCAACGGTGAGAGAGAGGCCACCACAACCTTGTGTGAGATACTCAAGAGCGACAAACTGTGCATGCAAGGCTCCATTGTATATAGTGAGCGGACTACCTTTTTCTCCATAAAATCATTTTATATTCTGTAATGTGCCATTGAGCTATAACTTTATTTAAAATAACGCGCAACGCATAAGTCGAACTTTGTTTCGCAGGCGTGGTACACGACCTCCCTAGGTAAACAACCGCTACAAAGCGCTCAAATTAGCACGCATGCCATTTCAAAGAAATGAGCTCCACTGTACCTGGTGGCTGGGCACAAGCGTGAGTACGTGCACGGTGCACCTATTCTCTTCTTGTATACGTACACCACCTACGTGGGGTTGTGGAGAGATACAAACCTAGATAGATATAGTGTGGGTTCTGAGAGTTTTTTGGGGGGTCAATCAAAAATGTAACATATGCAATGTGTGTGAAATAGAGTCCGGATATAACATATATATATAGAGGGGGTGATCCACGAGAAGAGAGTGGAGGTATCATCGCTTGAGGTGTCCATAGAATCAAAGAGAGGGATGATGTGTGTGTATGCCACGATCGATAAAGAGTGCCATCGAATTTGTGTGTGCCCACGCCAAAGATATAGGAGGCTGGCCTATCGAACGTGAGGGGACATGTGTTTGTCTCGTGGCATGGATACCTACTGCAGCGCCGACTATCGTGTGGTGGGGAAGAGGAGGCCCAATTAACTATAGAGGTACAATGGCTGGTATATGTGTGGAGGAGGAGAGGCCACCTCATGTATTAAGGAGATCGATCCGCTCATGTATTAAGGAGATCGACGGCATCCATGCAGCAATGTGTGAGAGGAATAAGGTTGGGAGAGAGAACAGCTAGAGTGTTGGAGGGTGGTAGTGGAGTTATTCTAACAAATGGTGGGATAGGCTTGCTAGACAAAATGGAGGGAACACCGCAATATCAATAAGAGAGGAGATGGCTGCTTGTTGTTCAGGCACGTGCATGTGAGAGACGGGTCAGAGGCATGCACGAATGATGAGGGGAATGTGGCTGTGGTAAGGCATAACTACATAGGAAGATCAATCGCCTTTGTTAGAGAAAGGAGAGACATAACTTGTGAGGTACGCCGATCGATGGGGGGTAGAAGTCCATCTAGGTATATGTTGGGAGATCGATTGGTATACATGCATGTGTGTGTTAGAAGCAAATGAGGCACGAGGAGGGATAGAGAGAGAGGGATGCATGTAGGAGGTGGTACGAGAGGCATACTATATCGAAAGGGAGGAGGTAAGAGTACGAGAACGATGAAAAGAGTGGTGGGAGGAGGCATGGACGGTGACAAGAGAAGAGGGAAGCTTGTGTTTGTGCTAGGCACACCTGGCTAGAGAGGCATATCAACGATGTGTCAGAAGAAGAGCTGGGGGGCTTACACACGTGGTGAACGACCTAAAGTGAAAAGATTAATTTGCACGATGGAGCTAGAGAATGCCGAGGGAGGGTGAGAGGATGGACGGTGCATGCACAAGAGAAAGTTAGCTACTAGCTACAAAGATAAGAGGGTTGTGTGGTGTAAAAGATTAATAGAGATCATATATACTTCATTATAAAAAGCTTAATTCGATATTTGAAGAATTTATCATAGTGTTTTAAACCGACGATATGTGAATATATATAACGGTGATACACATGGTGTGTTTATGAACATGTTATACTACATTTAATATATTTTATCTCTACTCTTATAAAAAACGGAGTTGTTGATGATGGTGTGCCTGCCATCCCGCATTATAGGTCGTCCGATTTATATCTCATGATAGCAAGGAAACTATGATGGTTGAAGTTGGCAACAATCATGATTGTAGATTCTTATTGAAATAGAGAAACTAATTCAAATTTAGTTCGAATTGCAGCGTAGTATAGACATTTGGAATGCACTAAAATGTTGGTATGAGTAGGTTACATGCATTATACAGCAATAAAAAATTAATCGACATAACATGGATTCATATTCTCCTTCCATCTATATAGGGCGTAATGAGATTTTTAGACCGCTTTGACTATTGACAAGATTAATAGTACATGACATGCACAATGTAAAATTATATCATTGAAAGAACCTTTCAGAGACGGTTAACGTGTGCTTTTGTGTGTTGCATGTCATATATCATTGCTCTAATATCAGGTCAAAGTTAGCATCGAAAAACGATTAGGCCCTATATAGATGGAAGGAGGAGTAGCTTTGAATAGCATTTGTATAGTAAAATGGGGCAAGATTCTCTTTGTGTGGTATGAATAGTTTTATTTTTTTGTTTTCTTTTTGGTTGAGGGAAGTGCGAATTGATTTGGTACGCATAAGTACAATATTACTACACATTAGGCTTGTCCTCAAAATTCAACCCGCTGCCTTGTTATATCCCGAAAATTCAGATATCATGCTCCCAAACTGGTGCCTTCACAACCCAGGCTTTGCTATCCCGAAATTAACGCGAAACTCCCCCTCCACCAAAACCTCGACACGCGAAATCCCCTTCTAACCCTGAGCCAAAGGCCGCTTAGTTCAAATCGGTACTTTTGTAACACACCCACATTTTGGACAAGCGCCCTAAGTCATGCTTCACCCTCTCCCATCGCCCTTTTCACCATTCAAATCCCAGCCGCCATAACCTCTTCGCCCGCCGTGGAAACCCCACCTCCTCCGTCCGCCATGTCACCGCTGCCCAGCCGAGTTTCTTCCCCGACGACGTTGTCCACCGCAACAGCTACATCCTCATCCACCTCCCGATGAGGATCCGTCGTCCATCTCGCCGCCCCGCCGTTCACCGCCTGCCCCTCCACCTCCAAGGAGCTGCTCGACGATCGCCTCATCTATCGCGCTGCTCCATCCCCCACAGCGCCGCTTAACCTGCTCCACCGAACCGCAGATCTCACCGACTCCTGGACGAAGCCGAGGCCTACTCGGCGCCACCAAATAGGTTGTACACTCATCGCATCGCACCTTCTCCTTAACTCGACCTCCCGGCGCCGACGGCAGCCCATCCCGCACCCCATGGAGCTGCTACCCAAGCCGGGCGCTGGCGACATCTCCATGGTGGCTCTCCCGGCGGGCCTTCGGGCGGCCCATACCATCCGGATCCGCTGTCATCGCTCGCCGTCAGCCAAGGCCGCTACTGCCTCCCGCCTCGCCATCGCCGCCGCCCAGCTGCTGCTGCTGCCGCTGCTCTCCTCAGCTGTGTTGCTGCTCGCCCGATTAAGCCACACTTCACGAATCAATCGACTTTTGGGTCACTAATTTTCGGGTTGGGGGGCTCACGAGTTAAGGAAGAACCACCCAGCGGGCCGGGGCTCACGGAGAGGTACCCACTATCTTTCTTAGGGTTCAGGGGCGGGGCCTAGAGGGCTGGCCGGGCAGCGTAGTTGTTTTGGGGGCGGCGAAGGCTCAAGCGGTTCTACGGTGGTGGTCAAGGCTCAGGTGCAGGTTGAAGATGAACTGAGGTTTCCCAAACTACATGTCAAGTGCCTCTTCGCTACCATTGTGCTCTGGGCCCACAAGAGTATTCAGATTCCACAAGAATTTCAGTTTCGAAGCTAATTTCAGAGTCAACGGTTTTTACCTCATCTGCTAGTCGTGGTTTTTGTGATGTTAATTTTACATCCATTTTACATCATCTATTGGAGATGCTATTAGAATCCCACTTGAGATTGACTATGTCTGTCTTGTTGCCCCAGCCTGACGCTCACGGCTCACCGGGCTGTCTCAACACGTAACCATCCATCACAACAGAAAGCGCGCCTCGACACCGCTCATGATTCCTCAAATCTTCCTCCACACCTCCGACAATTTCCCGCTCAACTGCTCAAATGACCAACCCAATGATGCTCGAGGTCGACACGGCACGCAAAGAGGTTGTACACTTGTTGCATCACTTATTACTATGCATTCACGCCGATCCATTAGGGATATTTTGGTTCAACGAAAACGCCGATCCACCGGTTGTTACCATCACTCTAAATTTCGCATGCTCTCCTTACATAATCTCACCATATTTTTCAGATGCATGTAGATATTGTACAAATCATGCTGAACATGTAGAGAAAAAGAGAAGAGTTTTATGGCAATACAATGTCATGACATCGCCCATGGTGGGTTCAATGGAAACCCTCCCCCTCCGCATTGTAATCCGTGAGACGATATCTTTCTGAGGCGGATCTGACGCCACGACCACCCTATTTACCCCAAGGTGTTTTTTCACCTTGGCATGATGATGTTAGTCATATCATGCATTGTTGCCTTGTAGGCCTACTTTTGACATCATATATGTCATCTCTTAGTTTAGACATGTTCTGTAATGCCACTGCTTAGTTTCTATATCATATATGGGAATTATGCAGCCTCATGTCTTTAGCCAGCCATAATATATGTGAAATGTGCAATGCCATCCTGCTTAACCAGGCATCATATATTTGAATGATATCTTGCCCATCCTTTCTTCATTACATTTCCATTTGTCGACAATGTTTGTACATTAAACTACTCTCCCGTGAATCAGCCATTTGGGGGGAGATGGAAAATCTGAGTGAAAACAAGGCCTCTTCAGAGCGCATTGCTATGTGTCAAGCAGATCTCTTGTTGTCCCGATAGTCCTCGTAGATGGATTCAGATGATGATAACAGTCCTATTCCCCACCGAGGTGTATGCTCTAACTTGGCACGGTTATACTCGCTCATATCATGCATAATGTGTCTTGCATTGCATAGTTTAGACATCATATACACAATATTCAACACCATGTTCTTAGTCTCATATATCAAATGCCCTCTGCTTAGCATATAGATCACATATGTGAAATTAAATGATGTGATCCTGATTACTTAGATAACATGTAGGTGAATTATGTCATGCGATCATGTTTAGTTATTCATCATATCTTTGAATTATGTTATGCTATGCTATCCAGTTTAGATAGACATCATATATGTGAAATTATGTCATGCTATCCGCTTTAGTTAAACAATATACATGTCAACTATTTCATGCCCTCTTTTTCCACACTATCTATTGCATCTGCTCTCATACAATGTCTGTACATTCAACTATGTTTCCTGTTATCAGCCATTTGAATTGGAGCGGTGATGCCGATTCAGCGGAATAAAAACACGGTCTTCGGAATAAAACATACCTCTTGGTGGAGATAGCACCGCTGTACATGCACAAGAACTAGCCCTACCACACATAACCCAAACTCTCGCAGATTAACCTCATCACGATGGATGCAGAGAACCAGCTTCACCCAATCTAACCCCAACCCCACCGATAGTAACCTGGGCCTCATGACACAAAGACCATCTCCACCATAGAGCTCCCAAACAAGAGCAAAGTAAGGCAGCTCCAGGCCCAAAGGGCCAGACTATCACGGTAACCCCAACTCCACCAGTTAGTACGCCTATTCATGTGGAGGAAGCACAACCAAATGGTAGTTTAGCATCTATCGTGATTTGATGTTGTTAAATCGACGCATGTATCTTCCCATCTTGGAAATATTATAAT
Organism: Aegilops longissima; assembly: GCA_021605205.1. NCBI lineage: Eukaryota > Viridiplantae > Streptophyta > Magnoliopsida > Poales > Poaceae > Aegilops > Aegilops longissima. The sequence continues at coordinate 174,789,139 of CM038681.1, read as the reverse complement.
CAAGATGAAGGAAATGCCGCTTGTGTGTTCAGAGTTATGTGTAAGTAATGTTATTCATGGCAATTACTTTGCTTCGCCCCATACATCCTACCGCCACGATGGTTATAATACAGCATGCTCATATACAGAACAAGTATCTCACCCGTGAAAATATTTTGCTGAAGGAGCATATCGTCGCACTCAAGGACATTATCTGCAAGCTGGAGGACTTCTTACGCTCGATATGCGACTATCCGTCAACTCCACCACCTTCCTCACCAACAAGGGAGATATAATCACATGGGTATGGGCACTCCCCTTGGCAACTGCCAAGCTTGGGGGAGGTGCCCCGGTATCGTATCACCTTCACACTCCTATCTTTACCGTTTTTCTTAGTTCGATCCTTTTAGTAATATCTTGATCTAGTAGAATAAAGTTTTGGTATGATCTAGTTTTGAGTTTTGCTTTATGATCCCTCTATGTAATCGAGTCCGTGAGCTATATAATAAAGATTAGTGTTGACTTAAGGGCTTGATTATTTTTCCATGATCTTGAGTGAATAAAAGAAAAGAGAAAAGAATAAAAAGAAATAAAGAGATCATATTGATCTTATGGAGAGTAATGACTTCACATAGAAAGAGTATGATGATTAAAATTGTTGAGAGTTGACAAACATAGCTTTGGTCATCGCTTAAATTAATAGGAAGTAATAAAGAAAGAGAGGTCTCACATATAAATATACTATCTTGGACATCTTTTATGATTGGGAGCACTCATTAAAATATGACATGCTAAAGAGTTGATGTTGGACAAGGAAGACACCGTAATGGGTTATATTTTCTTATATATAAGATAAAGTATGGTGTCATGGATCATCTAACGTGTTGAGCTTGCCTTTCCCCCTCATGCTAGCCAAATTCTTTGCACCAAGTAGAGATACTACTTGTGCTTCCAAATACCCTTAAACCCAGTTTTTCCATGAGAGTCCACCATATCTACCTATGGATTGAGTAAGATCCTTCAAGTAAGTTGTCATCGGTGCAAGCAATAAAAATTTCTCTCTAAATATGTATTATTGATTGGTGTGGAGGAAATAAGCTTTATACGATCTTGTGATGTGGAAGAAACAAAAGCGACGGACTGCATAATAAATATCCATATCACAAGTGGCAATATAAAGTGAAGTTCTTTCGCATTAAGATTTTGTGAATCCAACCCCGAAAGTGCATGGCAACCTCTCGCTTCCTCTCTGCAAGGGCCTATCTTTTATTATTATCTTCTACCTTATGCAAGAGTCATGGTGATCTTCACCTTTCCTTTTACATTTTATCCTTTGGCATGCACAAGATGTTGGAAAGATCCTATATATATATATATATATATATATATATATATATATATATATATATATATATATATATATATATATATATATATATATATATATATATATATGTCTAATTGGATGTAAGTTAGCATGAACTATTATTGTTGACATTACCCTTGAGGTAAAAGGTTGGGAGGCGAAACTATAATCCCATATCTTTCTCTCTGTCCGATTTAAAACTCCGTAACCACAAGTATTGCGTGAGTGTTAGCAATTATGAAAGACTAAATGATAGTTGAGTATGTGGACTTGCTAGAAAGCTCTGACATAGACTCATTCTAATGTTATGATAAATTGCAATTGCCTCAATGACTGAGATTATAGTTTGTTAGTTCTCAATAAAGTTTCTGATTCATACTTTGCATTCTGAATAGATTATTACTTGAGTATAAGAAATCATATGACATTATCCTTATATGTTGCTGTTATGAGAATAATCATGATGCCCTCATGTCCGTATTTTATTTTATTGACACCTCTACCTCTAAACATGTGGAAATATTTATCATTATCGGCTTCCGCTTGAGGACAAGCGAGGTCTAAGCTTGGGGGAGTTGATACGTCCATTTTGCATCATGCTTTTATATCGATATTTATTGCATTATGGGATGTTATTACACATTATATCACAATACTTATGCCTATTCTCTCTTATTTTACAAGGTTTACATAAGGAGGGAGAATGCCGGCAGCTGGAATTCTGGGCTAGAAAGGAGCAATTATTAGAGACCTATTCTGCACAACTCCAAAAGTCCTGAAACTCCACGAAAGTTGTTTTTGGAAATAATAAAAAATACTGAGCAGAAGAAATACCAGAGGGGGCCCACACCCTGGCCACGAGGGTGGGGGCACGCCCTACCCCCTAGGCGTGCCCCCTGCCTCGTGGGCCCCCTATTGGCCCTCCGGTGCCCATCTTCTGCTATATGAAGTCTTCCGTCCGAAGAAAAATAAGAAGCAAGCTTTCGGGACGAGACTCCGCCGCCACGAGGCGGAACCAATCTAGGGCTCCGGCAGAGCTGTTCGGCTGGGACACTTCCCTCCGGGGGAAATCATCGCCATCGCCATCACCAACGCCTCTCATCGGGAGGGGCCAATATCCATCAACATCTTCACCAGCACCATCTCCTCTCAAACCCTAGTTCATCTCTTGTATCCAATTCTTGTCTCTAAGTCTGGGATTGGTACCTGTAGGTTGCTAGTAGTGTTGATTACTCCTTGTAGTTGATGCGAGTTGGCTTATTTGGTGAAAGATCATATGTTCAGATCCTTTATGCATATTAATACCCCTCTGATTATGAACATGAATATGCTTTGTGAGTAGTTAGGTTTGTTCCTGAGGACATGGGAGAAGTCTTGCTATTAGTAGTCATGTGAATTTGGTATTCGTTCGATATTTTGATGAGATGTATGTTGTCTCTCCTCTAGTGGTGTTATGTGAACGTCGACTACATGACACTTCACCATTATTTGGGCCTAGAGGAAGGCATTGGGAAGTAATAAGTAGATGATGGGTTGCTAGAGTGACAGAAGCTTAAACCCTAGTTTATGCGTTGCTTCGTAAGGGGCTGATTTGGATCCATATGTTTCATGCTATGGTTGGGTTTACCTTAATACTTCTTTTGTAGTTGCGGATGCTTGCAATAGGGGTTAATCATAAGTGGGATGCTTGTTCAAGTAAGAACAACACCCAAGCACCGGCCCACCCACATATCGAATTATCAAAGTACCGAACGCGAATCATATGAACGTGATGAAAACTAGCTTGACGATAATTCCCATGTGTCCTCGGGAGCGTTTTCCTTCATATAAGAAATTGTCCAGGCTAATCCTTTGCCACAAAAAGGATTGGGCCACCTTTCTGCAGTTTATTTACTTTTGTTACTTGTTGCTCGTTACAAATTATCTTATCACAAAACTATCTGTTACCTATTATTTCAGTGCTTGCAGAGAATACCTTGCTGAAAACCGCTTATCATTTCCTTCTGCTCCACGTTGGGTTCGACACTCTTACTTATCGAAAGGACTACGATAGATCCCCTATACTTGTGGATCATCAAGGCTCTTTTCTGGCACCGTTGCCTGGGAGTGAAGCGCCTTTGGTAGGTGGAATTTGGTAAGGAAAAATTTATATAGTGTGCTGAAATTTACTGTCACTTGTTACTATGGAAAGTAATCCTCCGAGGGGCTTGATTGGGGTATCTTCACCCACCAAGAGAGCAAAGAGTTGCTCCTCAACCCATCAACCTATCGAAACGAAAATGTCTACTTTGAAATTACTTCGGGTATGTTAGAAAAACTGCTAGCTAATCCTTTTGCAGGAGATGGAACATTTCATCCTGATGAGCACCTAATATTTGTGGATGAAGTTTGTGGATTATTTAAGCTTGCAGGTATGCCCAACGTATCTATAATTTTTGATTGCTTCATGCTATATTATATTCTTTTTGGACATTGTTGGGATTTATTATACACTTTTATATTATTTTTGGGACTAACCTAGTAACCAGAGGCCTAGCGCAGAATTGCTATTTTTTTGCCTATTTCAGAGTTTCGCAGAGAAAGAATATCAAACGGAGTCCAAACGGAATGAAACCTTCGGGAATGTGATTTTCGGAACGAACGTGATCCAGAGGACTTGGACCCTATGTCAAGACATCAACCAGGAGGGAACGAGGTAGGGGGCGCGCCTACCCCCCTTGGGCGCGCCCTCCACCCTCGTGGGCCCCACGTTGCTCCACTGACGTACTTCTTCCTCCTATATATACCTACGTGCCCCCAAACTACCAGATACGAAGCCAAAAACCTAATTCCATAGCCGCAACCTTCTGTACCCATGAGATCCCATCTTGGGGCCTTTTCCGGAGCTCCACCGGAGGGGGCATCGATCATGGAGGGCTTCTACCACTAACAAAAAAGACACATCCGTGACTTTTTGGGCCGAACGAAAAAAAATTCTGTCATACATATGACACTTCTATGACGATAATTGTGACAAAACCCAGTATCATCATAGATGTGGTGGGCTCCTACTTCTACGACAAAAAATCATGACAGAAAATGGCATTTTCGTCCTGGTGGGCCGGAGATGCAGCTGCATGACATTCTTTGGGCCGTCCAAGATGGAAAAAACTATGGTAGAAGCGAGGGCGAGGAAAATTTTGGGAGTTGCTTTACGGTGGGAGGTCGGGGCCGAGCGATCGCTGCTTTCTCTCGACACGTCTGTGCTGCGTGTGTGAGGCGTTATTCTAATCAACCCGAAGCGAGGCGTTGGGCTCTAATCGAACCCGAAGCGATTGCACCGCAGGCTTACGCTACATTAAACCCGAGTGATCGATCGATGGCTGTTAATCGAACCCGATCAAACAATTCCTTTGCTACTTCTGCTAACTGAAGCCGATCAATGCTGCCTCTGGGATGAGCAGTGAGTGTTGCGGGGGTGTTGGATGAACACTGAGCGGTGGCGTTTGCCTCTGGATGAACAGGACCCCGTGGTGTGGAGGGCTGGATGAACAGTAGACGGTGGAGGGGTGCCCGTGGAGGGGTGGTTGAACAGGACCCCGTGGTGTGGAGGGCTGGATGAATAGTAGATGGTGGAGGGGTGCCCGTGGAGGGGTGGTTGAACAGTAGCCGGTGGAGTAGCGCACGGTGGAGGCTAGATGAACAAGAGCCCGTGGAGGCTGGAGGAGGTCGACGGTAGCCCGTGGAGGCTGGAGGAGGTCGACGGTGGACATGAACAGATCCGTGGAGTCCTGCTTTGCGGCACGCCACACCCACCCGGCGAACAGACCCCTGCTTCACCGACCGTAGGCCCAACACAAGTCCGTTCATCCGTTTTGCGGTACGCCACACCCTCCCGATCAACAGACCCCGTTTTGACCGTGGGAGGTCCGTTGGTCCCTTTTGCACGCCACACCCCACCCATCAACAGGACCCATGTTTCACCATAGGAGGTCCGCTTCTCCATTTTGTGGTACGCCACACCCTCCCGATCAACAGACCCGTTCGCTCCGTGGGAGGTCCGCTTCCTCCGCCAGCGCGACGCCAGCCTCGCTTCCATCGCCTGTTCCATTCAAGCCTCCCGGCGAACACGACCACGCATTCCGCTCCGACCCAGCCGGTTGGCTCCCACGCGTTCCATTGCCTCCCGATGAACACGATGCATTCCGTTGCCTCCCCATGAACACGACGACGACGCTGTTTCTCCGTTCTGACCCAGACATTTAAATGAGCCCTGGCCGTACGTACACATACGTGGCCGTATTTTATTTCTTGCACCCTGGCCGCTGTACATACGTGTACATGCTACGTGCGCGCCTCTACTACGACACGTGCGCGCCTCTACATCGACCAATATGTACGTACAAGTTCGCGACCAGAATGACAACGCTACGTACGCTTCGGCCTGGTGGATCCCGACTGTCAGGCACTTCCTTGCGTGCGAAGATGTAGCTGGTGGGTCTCAGCAGTCAGGGGGCGACTCGTTTTTTTGTGCCCGCACGCACTTCCTTGCGTGCGAACATGTAGCTGGTGGGTCCCAGCGGTCAGGGGGGCGAATCGTTTTTTTTTTGCCCAGACGCACTTCCTTGCGTGCGAAGGTGTAGCTGGTGGGTCCCAACAGTTAGGAGGGAAACGTTTTTTCGTGAAATACGGTGGCCCGTCCGGTGGGTTCCTGCTGTCAGGTGGAGGAATCATTATTTTCCACGTAATAAGGAGGCACTTCCTTGATGCGGCCGTGGACCCAGCTGTCGGCCTCTCCACGCATACCCACGTCCGATGGAAGTCGCCTCGACCACGCTGACCACGCCCGCCGAGAGCAGCAGGGCGATGGGCGACGGCGAGGCCTAGAAAGGGGACGACGCGGAGCCGGGCGAAGACGCCCAGCGATGGATGCCCACGCCAAGAGGAGTATGAGGGTTCACTCTCTCGCTGCGGTGTGAGGCTGCTGCCGCCGCAGGCCCGGCCAGCGGTGGGAATAGTAGGGGCGGTGAGGCCTCCACGGCAAGACAGCCGCCACGGGAGGCAGGAGCAGCGGCACGACCGGGCGCTGCTTTGGGCGGTCAAGCAAGAAGACCAGAGGTTGAAGAAGCACTACGGCCGTTGGATGGACATCGTATGGTCACTGGAGCTAGAATCGTTCATATTGACTAAGTTGACAAAGCCCTCCGTCCCCGTCAACTTACTAGGCCCACAAGTCAGCCACCCACCAAGGTGGGTCCTAGCTAGTAGGGGGAGTATTCATTTTTTTTGTGCAATAAAGAGGCACTTCCGGTGGGTCCGAGCTGACAGCGGGGGGAACGTTTTTTCACGAAATACGGTGGCCCGACCGGTGGGTCCCAGCAGTCAGGGGATAAATGTTTTTTCACGAAATAAGGTGGCCCGTCCGGTGGGTCCCTACTGTCAGGTGGAGGAATAATTATTTTGCGCGTAATAAGGAGGCACTTCCTTGCGGCCGCCGTGGACCCAGCTGTCAGCCTCTCCATGTACAGTACTCTTCCGATGGAAGTCGCTCATTGACCACGTTGACCACGCCGCGCCGAGAGCACCAGGGCGGTGGACGACGGCGATGCCTAGGAAGGGGACGACACGGAGCCCGGGAAGACACAACAGTGGAAGCCCGCGCGGAGAGGAGTACGAGGGTTCACTGGTTCGGCTGCGGTGTGAGTTTGCCATCGCCGCAGAATAACAGGGGGTGTGGGTGAGTGGAGGGATGGCCTGGCCAGTGGTGGGAGTAGTATGGGGGCGGTGAGGCCTCCGCAGCAAGACAGCCGCCACGGAGGCAGGAGGCAGCGCACGACCGGCGCTGCTTTGGGCGGCTGGACCAAGAAGACCAGAGGTTGAAGAAGCACTACGGCACCGGATGGACATCGACGGTCACTGAAGCTAGAATCGTTTATATTGACTAAGTTGACAAAGCCCTTGGTACGCTCCAACTTAGTAGGCCCACAGGTCAGCCTTCAAAACGGTGCGCCCCAGATGTCAGGGAGAGGAATCGTTTTTTGGGCGGCCGAAACTAACAATATTCGAGATTGAAGAAGCACGACATCCATTGGATAGACATCCAACGGCCACTACTGCTAGAACCGTGTGTTGACTATAATAAGTTGACAAAGCCTTGCAGACGCGTCAACTTATTTTTTTAGGGGACGCTTCACTTAGTACGCCCACAAGTGTGTGGTAGAGAACTTATAGCCCATTTGCGTTTTGTAAGAATGTACAACCCATTTTTGCATTCTAATGGAATTTACAACAGCTCGTTTACAGTTTTTTAAAAGTACAACCCATTTTCTAGCTAGGACAAGATTAATAATTTCAACCAACCGTTGAAGACAGAATTCAATAAAATTTCCCACATTTTGATGGGATCCGAAATATTTTTATCCCGAAATTTCTAGTCGATTAAATATAAATTTGTATTACGTAAAAATCCAACGAAACATTGCACAAGAACAATGAAAATTTAAGATTTTCAAAATCCATAAATAATATTTTATAAACTAATTTCGTGTTTGGTGCATTTTTTATAGTTACTGCCAGTTTTTATAATTACATCCCATTTTTTTAAAGCCCATTTTCCTGTTAAGCCTAATGCATCCCTCCTAGGAAAGATTTGCAGCCAGTGAGGCGGAGAATAACAAGTTGACCTTGCCTCGGTATTCCTCAAAAGAGGTATAGCTGGGCCAGCCATTTTCATCTTGAAAAATTAGTATCCGGGCTGGATATCTAGCTTTGGGCTAGACGGGCCACAGCCCCCTATTAATACCCTGCTCTCCTCACGAACAACAACGAAATCATCGCCAAGAAAAACTCTGCAGTTCTCAAGCCTCAAAAACACAAATACTGCTCGAGCTGCTTGGTCCCAGCTGTCGGCCGCACCTTGTGCAATTCTCTTGTTTATATTGACTACATAGGTTGACAATGGTGTGGGACCGTGATGTCAGGAAACCAGGAGAAAGCAAAAAAAAAATATAGTTGTACATAATAAGGAGGCACTTGCGTACATACGACTATGGCCCTAGTGGGTCCCTAGTGTCATCCAGTCAAAATAAAGTCATCTCCTAAATCCTCATGTTCGTTGACCATGTTAACAATGCTCGGCGCCACGGCGAGCACAGCAAGGACAACGGAGAGGGCCTCGCGGGCCCTACGGAGGTCTGATACAGCGCTCGCTGCTCATTCAGGAAGCCAGGATCATCGGACACCTATCAGCACCTTCGAGAAACTGAGACGGCATGAAACGGTAAGGCCGCGCTTGGGAGCTCTGGTTTATTTCAAACCTGTATTAACATACAAGTGTAATTTACTCGTAGTCGGAAACAACGCATAAATACAGGCGTAATGAAACCGAGGGCCCGAGGTCTGTAAGTAAAACCGGCGGGTTACGCGTGTAATTTGAGAGACCAGTGTATATTTTACGAGCACTGCTATATGGACGACATTACCAGACGATACATGCATGACATGCGATCATGCCATCCATGGGCAAGGCTGAAACAGCAGCTAACGGCTGGATTAGCAATCGTCCGAGTGTCGCTCAGCGTTTTATCGTGTGTGAAGTACTTCCGATATTTTACTAGTCGAAATCGACCAACCAAGCGCCTTCGCCAAGACCATCTGCTTTAATTTACAAGCGCCAGTTTACAAGCAGTTTTGGTTGGAAAACGACGATCCAATCATGGCCTAATATCATGAGTTGGTCGGGAAGATCATATGGTTTCACGCCTAACCTACCCGACTTGTCGATAGGCTATGAATGAAACATCGACGATGAACTTCTTAAGCACGGAAACAATGAAGAGGATGATCTTCTTAACAAGCAAATCACGGCATTAGATCAACATGCAAAACAATACAAAGCATTATTCTCAGGAGGCACGGTGAACAGCTCGTGATGCCGCATGCCACAACATTCCAAGCTCAACTTTGCAATCAAACACAAGGCCTGGCATTACATAGACAATATTCATAACAAACTCTTAACACAGGAATATATCACCAAAGTAACTATTTACTTCTAAACTGAACACAAGAATAGGAAAAAACACTCAACGCTGCTCACAGCAAGGGCGTCCCACTCAAAAATATCAAATGCATGTCTTCTGGCTAACATCAATGAGCAAATTTTGACAAGGTTTTCCAATTCCAATATATTAAACTAACGTCTTCTTGCTAACATCAATGATTAAACTTTGACAAGCTTTTCCCATTCAAAATATGTAATGCCTATGATCATGGAGTCCTGTCGCTTCTTGCTAACATTAATGATTAAACTTTGACAAGCTTTTCCCATTCAAAATATGTAATGCCTATGATCGTGGAGTCCTGTCGCTTCTTGTACTTGTTTGGGCACTTTTTGCCCAGGGCACTCCACGTGTTGTTAAATTGCCAATGGTCTCTACAGACTAGTCATGTCACCGGTGTCTAATATTTATGGCACCGGCTGAAGCAATGGAGGGATTCGGTGCCGAACTAAGAAAAGGTGAAATTGGCACCTCTTTTGGCCTACATAGTGGAAGGCCTAATACTCTGTAAAGCTTCTCGGTAATTCCTTCTATAATGTAGCGCAAACAGTGACTACTTATTTCTGCAAAGTGGAACGACCAACTAGACCCAGTAATGCAGCAGTTTGCCTTGGACACATTGGCTCCTTTTGTGCAGTTGAACTAAAATCGAAGTCGGAATAAAACCAAGCTTTAATTGTGATATCCCTGTAAGCAACAAAAGATATAAGGGAAACAATTACTAAGAAATAACGGTTGATGACTTGTACTCCCAGAAGAAAAACATCTACTAATCTACCTTATCTTAATGGGAAACAAAGCAGGAGAGTAGCAATTCTCAATCAGTGTGATTCATTCATATTAACTGAGACATTATCTTAACAATGCCTTGTTTCAACATGTATAAAGAACGAAAAAGCAGAAAAGTATCATTCGTAAAACAATGCAACTGATTCATTTTAATAGAGACATTATCTTAACAATACCTTGGTTAAACATGTAGAAAGAACTACAAAGCAGGATAGTGCCATTCCTAACAAGTGTTGCAGTTTTGAACTAAGATTCAGTAGTTAATTAATTCTGAGAGTGGCATTGCTTAATTTTACCAGCAGCATTAGATTAACGAAAAGCATAAATAGTTCCAGGGGAGAGTGGGCGCAACAACAGTATGTGCTTCCATCTACTTATAAAGGGGTTGATGCAGAGTTTGTTGTAACAAAGCAACAAGCATCATGTCTGGGTTGGTCCCATTTTTGTTCACTACTTAATGGGAAAAGACAGCAATACAATAGCTTCAACTCAACATTTATTTAAAACAACACCAATACAAGTAGCACAACATCTCAAAGCACACTGCACAATCATGTGGATGAAGGCCCAGATCGACCTTTCATGAGACCACCAGATAAAATATGAATCTGCCAACACGAATAGGAAATCCAATCTCGTTTTGTGCAGTTGCACTCAAATCAAGCAAAGTGTTTCAAGCGTGGCGAAGCAAAATGTCGCAATAGCAACAAGTTGAATAGATATCCTGTTTAAACAGAGGCAAAAAGGAATCAATTATCGCTAATAAAGGAGGATGAAACATGCCACAAAATGGTAATCCCGCCAATCCCTAACAAGTGTTGCAGTTTTGAAATAAGATTCAGTAGTTAATTCCGAGAGTGGCATCAATTATCGGCTTATAAAGGGGGTGATGCTGAATTTGTTGTAACAAAGCAACAAGCATCATGGCTGGGTTGGTCCCATTTTTGTTCACTACTTAATGGGAAAAGACAGCAATACAATAGCTCCAATTCAACATTTATTTAAAACAGTACCAAAACAAGTAGCACAACATCTCAAAGCACACTTGCACATCATGTGGATGAGACCAAGATTTGAAACAACTCGCCACTAAGAGTGGAAACAAATCTCGATCTCCTTTTGTGCAGGCCACAAAATTAAGCAAAGTCACCGTGTGACATTCAAGTTGAACTGCACAAAACACTCTTAAAACATAAGTGTTTCGAGTAGCGAAGCAAAATGTCGCAATAGCAACAAGTTGAATCGATACCCCTGTTTTAACAGAGGCAAAAAAGGAAACAATTACTTGCCGATAAAGGAGGATGAAACAAATGGTGACAGAAAGAAGCATCTAACTTATCTTGGATGGAAAACAAAGTAGGATAGTAGCATTTCTAAAACGGTTGCATTGATTCATATTAACAGAGACATTCTCTTGAAACAACATTCGTTAAAAAATTTAATTTACTTTTAACAAAGGCATTGCTTCAATTTTCCGGCGCATTCTTAGATTAACAACAAAAAATAGATGTATGGGACATGCCAGCACCATGTGCGTCCACACGTATAAATGGGTGATGCAGAGTATGTAGCCAAGCAGCATATATGCATTGGTCCCATATTTGTTCTCTTTGAACCTTTTTCCTAAGTGAGGGCAGCAAATCTAGTCCTGCACAAACTACCCGACCCCCCCAGTTTCTTTCCCTTTTCAACAAAGAGATCGGTTCCTTACAGATGTGTGTACTGGGTTACCCCTTTTTCCTTTTCGACCTACAAAGCGGCTGGATAGCCAGTCTATACTACTTTCGCCCTCCTTTCCTCATTGAAACACGTCCTAGATTCTTGATCCAGCCCACCGCACCCTTCTTTCCTCTTTGAACCAAGACCTAGATTCAACTACAGATCAAAAAGATCCACATGCAGCTAGAGCAACGACGGTTTCAAAGAAACTTATACCTTAGGGTCGCCGGGATGTGGCAAGGCGTAGGGAGGCCGGATCTGACCACACCACGACGGCAGCGAGGAAGAAGGGTTGGTGGCCCTCCCAGACAAGCGCTGGGTGAAAGAGAACATCGCAGCGGCAGGTGGATTGCCTCCTCACCAAGGCGATAGAGTGAATGTTGCACCTCCCCCCTTCCGGTCTGACGGGATACGGACGCCTCCTTCACCAGCTGTGAGGGGGAGAGAGAGACAAGAGGCCATCCAGTCTTGTTTAGATCTGGTGAAGAGAGGTGAGAGATGTGAATATAGCAAACCCTAGCAATGAACGCTGAGCCTCCAAAGATGTAACATATATGTAGTGTGGTGAGCGTGTGGAGAGTGCAAACCCTAGCTAACAAGCGCTGAGGCTCCCGCTTATATATATACTACTGTAGTATGGATCGAGCTCGGTTCCTTCATCAAGACTGCTTTTGGTTGTATGACAGTGAGCCAGCCACATTTTGGGCCCACCTGTCATAAACCCAAAGGCAGTGCACTAAGTCAAGCCAGCCCATATAGTACTCTCGTATATGACTAATATATACTAGTGGAGTGGTTTTCTTATTCTCTCATAACAATCGCTTTAAATTGTGTAAGTACTGAAACTAAACTCTTTATTTAATGTACAAAGTGAAGAAAACTAGTACTACTCGATGAACTAACGATCCACGCCCATGCATCCTGGTTGCACTTCCTGTCCTTCACATGTGGTACACTACCCTCCCTTAAGTGAACAACAACAAATGCGCCAAACTATCAAAAACGTGTGAGAGTGTGTACAAATAAAGAATTTTAATTTCAATTATCGGAAGGTTTGAGAGTATTACAAAGTTTGACTTCAAAGGAAATCTAATATGCGGAGTAAATAAAATGGAGGGCTACTACGTCCATCCGGTTTTAGTCCACACCATTTTTAAATCAAAGTTAATAGCTGGACAAATAAAATTACAGGGAGCTGGAGACAAAGTTGTGAGAAGGCTTAGAAATCAATACAAAACTTATGCTCTTAGTACCAACGCCGATCCTTCTTCGAGGAAACATTTGGTTCATAGCCAATTGTGTGATAAAATTGCACCAACGTGAAAGACGATTGCGTCTCCAACGCAACCAAGGTGAACTCGACGAAGGATATCATCTTTGTGCGTAACAAGCAAAGAGCACCGATGGAAGACAGCTTGTTTTTCATTGAAAATCGATCACTTCACCAGCCGACGCAACCATGAGGCGCAACCATGAGCATCGATAGGTCATCATGGTGATGCATCATCCATTTGGCATCAAGTTTGGGTGAGGCACCTATGAAGTTCGACAAATCCTCACCGTGGTCTGCTTCTTCTCAAGAATCAAGCTCGAGGAAGGAAGAACCACATGGCGAGAGGACAAAGGAGGCGGAACAACAATGGCCATCCAATTTTTGCAGTTCCACTAAAATTGAGGAAGACATGCCCGGTATGGAGACACGATCGCTGTTTCCAAAAATATAAAAAGGGTTAGCAACGACATCTCAATTGTCAATAAGAATTAATGAAAAGTACACCAACAAATGTAAGCATCATAAGTATATCTTGATGGGAACTAAACCAGGATACCCGAGAAAAAAGCATTTCTTCATTTAACCAAAGGATAGTACTACCACCATATGGACAATGACCGCACAACCACCATGTACTTTTTGTCGAAACAACATGTATACCTCCACCGAGGCATAAATCAGACAACTTTTCGAGTGGCATTTCCTCTATAATAGTACTAGTAGGTGATGTTGGACCAGCCGACTAACCCTAGCTACTACTATGCATGGGGAGTTGGGGAGTAGTCGCTTTGAGGGAGCTGGACCAGTACAAGAAGTTATACCTCGTGGGCGAGATGTCATTTAGGCGGGCGCGGGATCTGCCCACACAACGGCAGCGTAACAAGGAGCGGAGGATCTTCGTCCGCACCAGCTGCTCGAGAGGACGGTGCGCATCGGCTCCTCCATCGCCGACGGCGCACAACATCAACGCTGCACCTCCTCACCTCCCGCAGCGCAACGGGATTCAGCCGGATCTGTGACCACCGTGAGGAGAGAGATAGAGGACACTGCCATCTTGTTTTGATATGGAGAGGGTGAGAGAGCGAGACGCGAGAAACTCTATCAAACAAGAGGCTATAATGGAGTAAAAAATCTCTCCATAGCTGTGGTTTTAAATAGAATACGCTGCTGTTCCGGAAAAAAGAAACGAAAACTGGAGGACAATTTTTATGGTCTGTCTAGACACATCTAGATGTGACATAGTTATGTCACATCTAAGTTGATGTCCACTCTGCTTGTGGTCTATTTTTTGTCCTAGTTTTTTGTTTCTTGTTGCTACATTATATACTTGTGGGAGCTTAGATGTGATATCCTTAAATAACATCTAGATGTGAATTAGACAAACTGATTTTCTAACGCATCAAGAAAGAAAACTCGATCAAAAACACGCCGCCTTCCAGTCGCGAGAGTCATCGCACACACACATAGACATAGACATGCATATCGTGTTTACGTAAAATTCCATTTCCATCTCCATCTCCAATCATATTTGTCCAACTGGCACATTATTTACATTGTTAATTATATACGCAACAATATTAACGTATACAACATCTCTTTTTTGCGCACGTCCGACCACTACCACGGCCGGTCCCGACCAACCCGAACCCTCTTCATCACCGCAAGTGCTTCCTCGCCTCAAACGGTCAAGGCCGCATTCATGCCCGCCAGAGCGGACGCGACCTCACAAGCGCCCGCATTGAAGCGGTAGCGGGCCGAGAGAGCGCCGCCGCGCCGCTTCCGGTGCACACGGCTGCTCCGCGTTCAAAGGTCGCAATAGCCGCTACAACATGCATGTAAAAAGTTCTTGGGAGTCCGTACTACAGCTTAGCTGTCCTCCCCAACTCATCAATCTCTTCCAAGAGTGCTAGTACTCCATGGCGCGATCCATCGACAAGCAGGCGGAAAGTTATCGTATACTCGGTTTGCGGTGAGTGGCATGCCGAAATGCACCGTGTGGGTCGAGCCGTGGAGGAGGGTGAGACACGAACACGACAGACGTGATTTAAACGCTGGTTTTGCTCGATGGCATGATCCAACGAAACGAACGTTGGTTTCTCTCCGCTTCCATTTTTTCTCCGGAAAACGGAAACTTTCCACTCCATTTTCATTCCTATTCCAAGGTTGCCCTGCTACAACATTCCATCAAATACAAAGGAAAACTAACACGGATGTCGATGCATCTCAATGATTCACGATCATAGCTAATATTTACTTCACAACTAAAGAAAAAGTTGTGAGAGCGTAGGAAAGAAAACTACCGATGGGGTCACTCGACTTAAACCCTAAACCCTAAACATGATTTAATTCCCTGGCCAGTAGAACTCGTCAAGGAAAGACGGCCGGCACCCTCGGATCATACGATGCTCTTGTGCGCTCCACTAAAATCGACCTGAGCATCCCTAATGGCAAAGATATTGAAGAAGTGTGATTAGAATAATAGTCTCGGCACTAGTTCATGAGACATAAACTCATCACAAGTAGAAGCCGATAGAAGTAGAGAAAGATCGACATGGAGATGGAGCTACGGCAGTGGAGCAAGCCGGCTCCAAAAGGAAGATGGACTACCTGGGACGTCGGGCTGTAGCTAGAAGGGCGGTTGGGACGGGACATCGGCCCATACCGCGGTGACCCCCGATTGGGACGCACCGACTGTGGGTTTTCTCCCTCGCCGATGTCGATCGCGTCTACGCAGAACATTGTTCCCATCCCCCAGCTGTGGGATCAGGCCCGTCGTTCTATGCTTGTGAAGAGAGCAACCTTAGCAAGCAGGCTTATAGCTTAGGCTCCTGCTAGTGTATATATAGTGGTTTTATTTTTCTCTCCATATCAACCATTTTATATTGCGTACGTGTCATTCAAGAGTGAAATGATGGTTGCTTCTTCCGACTAACTTATCGTGTGATTTGATTGCTCCTTAGTGGCCCCTACACGCACTACCCCTACGTATGCAACATCACACGTACACATGGACGCAAAAACGCACATGACGCCTCTAATGCATGCATGTCCGAGCACATGACGGAACACACACGGTCACGCTAAGTGCTCAACCTATACGCATGCACACACATACTCGGTCGGGGTGAGCTAGTGACCGATAAACACCGGAAAATATATATATTCAGCGAATGAGCGATTATGAAGTCCATCGATCGTATTTTACAAATATACAATGACAGACGTGTATTTATCTCGCTTTGAAATTAAGCCATATTAACCAAGAGGAGGCAGTATGGACTAGCATTACTTTGTTGTGTCCCGTCAACTTGCCGAACGAGGAGAAGGTTGCAGACGGAGAAGCTTGCGTATGTGGCTCGCGAAAAGGAGAAACTTTTACTAATGCAAGCTCTCCTCGCCAAGCGGTGGACGGCAACAGCTTAATTCGTGTTAGATTGCCGAAGCATACACTATACTACTAGTGCTAGTACTATTGTTCGACTTCCTAATAGGCTAACAGCCAAGCGCAAAGTTTACTAGTACTAGTACTACTACTATAGTCTATAAAGGTACATACTATACTAAGTACTAGGAACCGGATGGAGGAGCGTCTGCACTCTTATTATAATTTTAAAATGTGATAAAGCAATCTATAACACATTTGGTTCTCTTCGAGGGTTCTCGCATGTGATAATGGAAGTTGATTGCATGGAACACTCACCACAATTCTCGCTTAATTCTGTCTCATATCCTGTTACAAATAGTAGCGCTCGGTAATATTTCCTCTTTTTTTGTTATTCAGCATGTAAACGGGTCAGCAAACCTTGCGGCGCATCTTCGTGCGAACCGTGCTTGCTGCACTTTGAATGTGGCGAGAGCTGGCTTGATGAAACACCTCGCTCACTTACTTTTTTTTGGGGTACCTCGCTTAGTGACCAAAGGTCTTGGCTGATCGCCCTAAGAATGCTTATATATGAATAAAGCTCTCTCATTTACCAACAAAAAGATTAAGCCATATTAGCGGAAAGGAGGGAGTATGGACTAGCACTACTTTTTGGTGTGTCCCGTCAACTCGCAGAACGAGGAGAAGCTTGCAGGACAAGGTGAAGCTCGCCACGCCTTTTGACTAATGCAAGCTACCCTCGTGGACATGCATCAGTCCATTCGTGTCGATTGTCGAGGCATACACTGTAGTACCCAACATGCGGAGTACCTTGTTCGACTTCACGAAGAGGCGAAGAGCCAAGAGCAGTAGTACGAGTAGTACTACTACTAGAACCGCATGGTGGAGCGTCAGATTTTATTTTTTATCTCTCGATAAAGTACACATTTATTCCGGAGAAGGGCGGAAAACGGCAGCCCAACATGTAATGAATGATATCGATCAACCAACCTTGCTCGAATATATCTTGGCCTCCGTGCGAGCCCGCCTGTGTTCTCGCCTCGCCTCTCTCAAGGAACGGCGGGTTGGCTCTTTGCCGCCAATTGAGATCGGTTTGCTCACACTCCTGTCCCACATGTCGCTGATATGCCAAGAGGAGGTGTGTTGACCGATCGCCTTACGCTGCATTTGGTTTTGCACCTTCATACTACCCTCCCTCCGTCATACATTTTGTAGCGCTTCATTATGATGCATTTCTCTCAATGCATTTCCACCACCAGAGAGACTTTAGACGATTTGGTTTAACACTCAATTAATTAGGGCGTGGTAACCGCAATCAAGCCCACAATTTTCTCTCCATGTATTGTACTACTACGGAGTGGAGTAAGTGCATGCATGTGTGTACCTGGTGTGAAGCACCACTGCATGCATGTGTGTACGCCTATGCTATAACTACTAATGCTATTTTTCAGGCGATCGCTAGTCGCCTTTGTCCCACAGATTTTTTTTTTTTCTTTAGCGCGCTGTATAAACGGTGACGGATGGAGTAGTATGAGCGGATTCAAAGAAGAGCGATTGATGGTTGCTTCTTCAAAGCAACTTACAAAGGGGAAAGGTGGGGCTTATGATTTGACTGCTCATTACTCACTATTAATGCGCGCAACGACCGGGCTGAATCTCCCATGCGGTTGTGCACTACCCTCGGTTCTTAAATATACTCCGAGTATATTTGTCTTTCTAGATATTTCAACGAGTGATTACTCAAATATTTGTCTTTTAGAGATTTCAAATGGACTGGCACATACGGATGTATATATATATTTTAGAGTGTAGATTCACTCATTTTGCTCGTATGTAGTCACTTGTTGAAATCTCTAGAAAGACTTAATAAAATATTTAGGAACGGAGGAGTACACATACAAGCAAAATGAGTGAATCTACACTCTAAAATATGCCCGCTTGAAATTTGTAAAAAGACAAATATTTAGGAATGAAGGAGTATAATTTTGTGCATGGCACATGGACCTGGATGATGAAGAGGCTTCGGCAATGCTATCAAGCTTCCATCATTTGTTTACATAATTGACGATTATACAAATAATTTTCCAGCGACATGAAATTGTACAATGGTGTGAGCTTTCAGCTTTGTTTCACGTGTCTTGCCATCGATGCTCTTTTCGAAACAATAAAAACTAACTTCCTTGTTAATGCATGTCAATTATTAGCGATCGAGCTAATAATTACATCACAACTCAAGACAGAGTTGTGAGAAGGTGTTAAATTAAAATTGATCCATGCTTTCATTGGCAGCAACGCCCCCCAGCTCTTCTAAATCAACAAGGCATGTTGGGAAAAAGTAGCTGTCTGGAGCATGCAACATTCCGATCATTTTGTGCAGTTCCACTAAAATAGAGCTGAGCGTCCCTGTTCTAAAGATATTAAGTGTGATTATGATAATAGAGGACTGTGATCAAACAATAAACACACAAATAGAAGCCGGTCACCTTTGGAGTCTCTTAAGAAACTAGTTGGAGAAGATTAGGCTCGGAGTTGGATGAGGAGGATAGAGCAAAACCAATCTCCCTTTGTGCAATCAAGACTGAATGTAGAGACGCGTTCGTGATATTTTAGTACAACCGCACAAAACACTCTTAAGAAAAAAGTGATTTGTGCAGTTCACCAAAAGGTCGCAATAGCAACGAGGTGAAATGGATAGCACTGTTTGCAAAAAAGAGGTAGAAAGGAAACAATTATCGCCAATAACAGTTGATGACACATGCGATGACAAAAAGAAGCATATTCCTTGCCCTAAGGGAAGATAACAACACGGTTTTGTTTGTCTAAAACAGTGTGAGGATGAGAATGCAATATGGAAAGTACCGATGAGCTACGTTTTGGGCAAAGAACTATGGAAGATCCACATGCAGCGACGGGAAGACGGGCAAAGGAGCAAGGCCGAGGATACCGGAGGTCGCCGGGATGTAACTAGGTGAGCGGTGGCGGGCGAATCTGCGAGCAGTGTGGCGAGGCCCCTGCCGGAGCTTGGTCGAGAGAACAAAGTGTACCAGATTGGGACGTGCTGCCTCGGCGCGCCGTCGAATGGAGAAAGATGCACTTCCTCCTTTCCCGGCGGACGGATGCGCCGGATCGACCAACGGTGAGAGAGAGAGGCCACCGCATCCCTTTCCCCGCGGACGGATGCGGCCGGATCAGTGACCAACGGTGAGAGAGAGAGGCCACCACAACCTTGTGTGAGATACTCAAGAAGCGACAAACCGTGCATGCAAGGCTCCATTGTATATAGTGAGCGGACTACCTTTTCTCCATAAAATCGCTTTTATATTCTGTATGCGTGCCATTGAGCGCTATAACTTTATTTAAAATAACGCGCAACGCGTCAAGTCGAACTTTGTTTCGTGCATGCGTGGTAGACGACCTCCCTAGGTAAACAACCGCCAGCGTTCAAATTAGCACGTGGGCTGCCATTTCATAAAGAAATGAGCTCCACTGTACCAGCAGGTGGTGGCTGGGCACGTAAGCGTGAGTACGTGCGGTGCACCTATTCTCTTCTTGTATACGTACACCACCCACGTGGGGTTGTGTGAGAGAGATACAAACCTAGATAGATATAGTGTGTGGGTTCTTGAGAGTTTTTTGGGGGGTCAATCAAAAATGTAACATATGCAATGTGTGTGAAATAGAGTCCTGGATATAACATATATATAGAGGGGTGATCCACGAGAAGAGAGTGGAGGTATCATCGGCTTGAGGTGTCCATAGAATCAAAAGAGGGATGATGTGTGTGTGTGTGCTGCCGATCGATAAAGAGTGCCATCGAATTTGTGTGTGCCCACGCCAAAGATATAGAGTGGCTGGCCCATCGGAGCGTGAGAGGGACATGTGCAGTTTGTCTCTCGTGGCATGGATACCTACCTGCAGCGCTCACTATCGGTGTGTGGTGGGGAAGAGGAGGCCCAATTAACTATAGAGGTACAATGGCTGGTATATGTGTGGAGGAGGAGAGAGGCCTACCTCATGTATTAAGGAGATCGATCTGCCTCATGTATTAAGGGAGATCGATCGGCATCCATGCATATGTGCGAGGAGAGAATAAGGTTGGGAGAGAGACAAAGCTAGAGTGTTGGAGGGGTGGTAGTGGAGTTGCTTCTAACAAATGGTGGGATAGGCTTGCTAGACAAATGGAGGGAACACCTGCAATATCAATAAGAGAGAGAGATGGCTGCTTGTTGTCCGTGCACGTGCATGTGAGAGACGGGTCAGAGGCATGCACGAATGATGAGGGGGAACAATGTGGCTGTGGTAAGCGACATAACTACATAGGAAGATCAATCGCCTTTGTTAGAGAAAGGAGAGACATAACTTGTGAGGTACGCCGATCGATGGGGGGTAGTTAAAGTCGATCTAGGTATATGTTGGGAGATCGATCGGTATACATGCATGTGTGTGTTAGAAGCAAATGAGGCACGAGGAGAAGGATAGAGAGAGAGGGATGCATGTAGGAGGTGGTACGAGAGGCATACTATATCGAAGGGGAGGAGTGTGCTAGTCACGAGAACGATGAAAAGAGTGGTGGGAGTGAGGCATGGACGGTGACAAGAGAAGAGGGAAGCTTGTGTTTGTGCTAGGCACACCGGCTAGAGAGGCATATCGATCGATGTGTGTCAGAAGAAGGAGCTGGGGGCCTACACACACCGTGGGTGAACGACCTAAAGTGAAAAGACGAATTTGCACGATGGAGCTAGAGAATGCCGAGGAGGGTGAGAGGATGCGGGCGTGTGCATGCACAAGAGAAAGTTAAGCTAGCTACAAAGATAAGAGGGTTGTGTGGGTGTAAAAGACGAATAGAGATCATATATACTTCATTATAAAAAGCTAATTCGGATATTTGAAGAATTTATCATAGTGTTTTAAACCGACGCATGTGTGAATATATATAACGGTGATACACATGGTGTGTTTATGAACATGTTATACTACATTTAATATATTTTATCTCTACTCTTATAAAAAACGGAGTTGTTGATGATGGTGTGCCTACCATCCTGCATTATAGGTCGTCCGATTTATATCGGCCGGATAGCAAGGAAACTATGATGGTTGAAGTTGGCAACAATCATGATTGTAGATTCTTATTGAAATAGAGAAACGAATTCAAATTTAGTTCAATTGCAGCGTAGTATAGACATTTGGAATGCACTAAAATGTTGGTATGAGTAGGTTACATGCATTATACAACAAGTTTAAAAATTTAATCGGACATAACATGGATTCATATTCCTTCCTTCCATCTATATAGGGCGAATGAGATTTTTAAGACCGCTTTGACTATTGACAAGATTAATAGTACATGACATGCACAATGTGAAAATTATATCATTGAAAGAACCTTTCATAGACGGTTAACGGTGTGCTTTGTGTAAGTTGCATGTCATATATCATTGCTCTAATATTTGGTCAAAGTTAGCATCGAAAACGCATTAGGCCCTATATAGATGGAAGGAGGAGTAGCTTTGAATAGCATTTGTATAGTAAAATGGGGCAAGATTCTCTCTTTGTGTGGTATGAATAGTTTTATTTTTTTTGTTTTCTTTTGGTTGAGGAAGTGCGAATTGATTTGGTACGTTACAGTACAATATTACTACACATTAGGCTTGTCCCTAAAATTCAACCAAGCGTCTTGTTATATCCCGAAAATTCAGATATCATGCTCCCAAAACTGGCGCCTTCACAACCCGCGCCTTGCTATCCCGAAATTACAACGCGAAAACTCCCTCCAGCCTGCCAAATCCCGACACGCCAAATCCCCTTCTAACCCTGAGCCAAAGGGCCGCTTAGTTAAAATCGTGGGGGTACTTTTGTAACACACCCTACATTTTGGACAAGCGCCCCTAAGTCATGCTTCACCCCTCCCATCGCCTCTTTTCACCATTCAAATCCTGTGCCGCCATAACCTTCCGCTCCTTGGAAACCCCACCTCCTCCGTCCCATGTCACCGCTGCCCACCGAGTTTCTTCCCGACGACGTCGTCCACCAGCAACAGCTCGACCTCCTCGCTCCACCTCCCCGGATGAGGATCCGTCGTCCATCTCGCCGTCCGCGCGGTTCAGCCGCCCGTCCTCCACCTCCAAGGAGCTGCTCCGACGATCGCTTCATCTATCGCGCGTTGCTCCATCCCCACAGCCGCTTAACCTGCTCCACCGTAACCGCAGCATCCTCACCGACTCCTGACGAAGCCGAGGCCTACTCGGCGCCACCAAAGAGGTTGTACACTCATCGATCGCACCTTCTCCTTAACTCGACCTCCCGGCGCCGACGGTGCTCCATCCCGCACCCCCATGGAGCTGCTACCTTGAAGCGGGCCATGGCGACATCTCCATGGTGGTTCTCCCATCAGGCCCCTTCATGGGCGCGCCCATACCATCCGGATCTCTGCTGCTTCTCCGCTCCTGCTCCTGCCGCTAGCATTGCCCGGCTCGCCGACCTTCGCCGCCCAGCTCTCGCTGCCGCTGCTGCTTCCTCGCTTGTTGTCAGCTCTGCCCGATTAAGCCACACTTCAACTGATCTGAATCGACTTTTGGGTCGGCCGATTTTCAGGGGTTGGGGGGCTCGCCGGAGTTAAGGAAGAACCACCCAGCAAGGGGACGGGGTCACTGGAGAGGTACCCCACTATCTTCTTAGGGTTCGTGTGTGGGGCGGGGGCCTAGAGGGCTGGCCGGGCAGTGGTGGCGAAGTTGTTTTAGGCGGCGAGGGAGGCTGGGCCGGGCGGTTCCGCGGTGGTGGTCAAGTGGCTCGAGGTGCAGGTTGAAGATGAACTGAGCCCTCCCTAAACTACATGTCAAGTGCCTCTCTCGCTACCATTGCGCTCAGTTTCAACAAGAGTATTCAGATTCCACAAAGAATTTCAGTTTCGAGGGCTAATTTCAGAGTCAACGTTTTTACCTCATCTGTTGTAGTCGTGGTTTTGGTGATGTTAATTTTACATCCATTTTACATCATCTATTGGAGATGCTATTAGAATCCCACTTGAGATTGACTATGTCTGCCTTTGTGCTGCTTCACCTTGACGCCTTACGGCTCACCGGAGCTGCTCCAACGATGTAACGATCCATCACAACAGAGCAAAGGTTGCCACTGACGCCGCTTCATGATTCCTCAGATCTTCCTCCACACCTCCACAGCCTCCGCTTCCTCAACTCGCTTCAAATGTACCAACCCAATGATGCCGAGGTCTACACGGCTACGGCAAAGAGGTTGTACACTTGTTGCATCACTTATTACTATACATTCACGCCGATCCATTAGGGCTATTTTGGTTCAACGGAAAACGCCGATCCACCGGTTGTTACCATCACTCTAAATTTCTGCATGCTCTCCTTACATAATCTCACCATATTTTTTTCGTATGCATGTAGATATTGTACACAACCATGCTGAACATGTAGAGAAAAAGAGAAGAGTTTTATGCGGCAATACAATGTCATGCGACATCGCCCATGGTGGGTTCAATGGCAAACCCTCCCACCCCTCTCCAGATTGTAATCCAGAGGAAGATATCTTTTCTCGAGGCGGATTCAGACGCTACGACCACTCCTATTTACCCCCAAGGTGTTTGTTCTACCTTGGCATGATGATGTTAGTCATATCATGCATATGTTGCCTTGCAGTTGCCTACTTTTGACATCATATATGTCATCTCGCTTAGTTTAGACATGTTCAGTAATGCCACCTGTTTAGTTTCTATATCATATATGGGAATTATGCGGTCTCATGTCTTTTAGCCAGCCATAATATATGTGAAATGTGCAATGCCATCCTGCTTAACCAGGCATCATATATTTGAATGATATCTTGCCCATCCTTTTCTTCATTACATTTCCATTTGTCGACAATGTTTGTACATTAAACTACTCTTCCCGTGAATCAGCCATTTGGGTGGGAGATGGAAAACTCGGAGTGAAAACAAGGCCTTCAGAGCAGACATTGCTATGTGTCGAAGCAGATCTCTTGTTGGGTCCCGATAGCTCCTCAGAGATGGATTCAGAGACAGATGAACAGTCCTATTCCCCACTGAGGTGTATGCTCTAACTTGGCACGGTTATACTGCTCATATCATGCATACGGTGTCTTGCATTGCATAGTTTAGACATCAT